>PVJI01000427.1:0-268084 GCA_004026765.1 Micronycteris hirsuta
GTCCGTGCTGGAAAGAAAAGTCACATCTGCCTGGAGGGCCCGCAAATGTTACAGTGCTGCCCTGCACCCCCCGCTCTGGACCTGTTGCATGTCACTCTCCACCATATTTACTCTGCATCAAATAGCTGGGACAGAGCTTTCTCATTTCCGAGCAAATGACCAGGAGCAAAGGCGGTCATGCCTTGAACGTTTAGCGAAGGAAAATAATTGCATTACCTTGGGCGGAGTGCCCTTGCATGCCTGTCAGGCAGCCTAACAGAGGAAACAGGTCGTAACGCTGGGCGCAGATGCTGAGACACATCAAAAACTTGTAATACTGAAGGATGAAGGAAAGTCCTAGCTTGGGGCAGATTTATGTAACTGGATGTCAACACACATCTCAAAACCTTTTTCTGAATTGCTGACAGAGCACCAGCCCTCTGTCCTGCAGTCTGGTGGAACAGCACAGTTCTGGCTGTGGGCACGTCTGAGGGTGAGATTGTATCTGCTACTTACAGCGTAGAACCAGAGACAAGTGATCCTCAGTCACAGTGTGTTCATCTCTTAAATGGGGCTAATACCTTTCTTTTCGTTGTCTTCTGAGGGTGGATTAAATAGACACACTGACGGACTGAGCAGTGCCCCCATTTCCTGCTGCCTAGGTGACCTTGGGCAGATTGCCTGACCTGTTTCTTCATCTGTAATATGGGGATAATTCACACCTCCCAGGTTTGTGGTGACAAACAACTCAGAGAAAGTCAAGTGTCTCTTTTGCACAGTTTGACCTATTTTATTGTTCAATGCACTTCCTAACGTTGTCTTCCACCTTCAGAAATAGAAACCTGAAATAGAATCCCCTAAAAAATAGCACTTACAGCTAATAAGTGGAAGGTGTGGCCTTGAATATGCTTCAGCTCCTTCTCAGGCGGAGATGAAAACACTGTCTTCAACCGAATTTCCTGTGATGATGAATTAATAGCCAGCTGTATTTAGGCACTCTCTCCCTGTACCCTAAGCACCATACTGACATAACCTCACAACATCCCGGGGAACAGAAGGTTTTGAGAAATTTAATCACCACCTTCAAAAAGATGAAGGGTTAGGATCTGGGTGGTGACCAGCTGTCTCCGCCACAACCAAAGTCAGGTGAAGAGCCAGTCTATGTTGCAGGTGAGATTTGGGCTAAACCCTTGGAGATACATCTTGAAAAGGTTTCCATCTGGGTAGTCCTTTATTTAAAAATACTGAATTAGGTACTGTTTACTTTTCCACTGGTATACTGAAAGAAATATATTTCTTTACAGTATTTATACAGTGTGGCTTAACACCTGGGTGATGCCTTTGGGCAGGTCTTCCCCAGAAACTACTCCAGCCAGCTACGTCATGAAGGGCTATTTGGCAGTTTCCCAGGGACATTCTGAAAAGGCTCGAAATGAGCAGGTTATCCCATGGTTGACTGAGCTTTAAGCAGCTAACGCAGACCCAAGCTGAAGGTTAAGCAGCGAAATGGGGTTGTTCAGGTACTCAGGCTAGTGAAGGGCGTCCACAGGCCGAGCGCGAGTGAGTCACTAGGGCAGTTAGTTACAGGACCTTCGAAACCTCAGGCCCCCAGGAGAATGATGTACAGGGTCTGGCACGAATAACACCCCTTTTTATGATAAAATTTATTATTATTATTTTTTTTTTAAAGATTTTATTTATTTATTTTTAGAGAGAGGGGAAGGGAGACAGAGAGAGAGAGAAACAGCAATGTATGGTTGCCTCTCACATGGCCCTCACTGGGGACCTGGCCCGCAACCCAGGCATGTGCCCTGACTGGGAATCGAACCTGGGACGCCTTGGTTCCCAGCCCGCGCTCAATCCACTGAGCTACACCAGCCAGGGCAAATTTATTATTATTTTTAATTGTTGTTCAACTACAGTTGTCTCTTTTTACCCCACCTCGGCCCCTGGCCCCACCCATCCCCACCTCCCTGCCTCGAACCTCCCCCCTTTGACTTTGTCCATGGATCCCTTACACGTGTTCCTTGATGGCCCTTCACCTATTTTCCCCCCTTATCCCTCTTCCTCCTTCCCCTCTGGTTGCTGTCAGTTTGTTCTTTTTTATTTTTTAAAAAGATTTTATTTATTTATTGCTACAGAGAGGGGAAGAGAGGGAGAAAGACAGGCAGAGAAACATTGGCCTGCAACCCAGGCATGTGCCCTGACTGGGAATCAAACCCAAGACCCTTTCATTCGCAGGCTAGCGCTCAATCCACTGAGCCACACCAGCCAGGGCTGTTAGTTTGTTCTTTAATTCAATGTTTCAGATTACATTTTGCTTGCTTGTTTTGTTGATTAGGTTCCACTTACAGGTGACATCATATGGTATTTGTCTTTCACCACCTGGCTTATTTCACTTAGCATAATGTTCTCCATTTTGCTGTTGTGAAATCTTTTATTAAAAAATCATTAAGCATGTAATTCTGTAACATCACAATACCACATTCAAGCACATCACATGACATTTTAGATGAAATGTTCAAATTAAGACTATAAATTATTACACCTATATTACTTACCCTACCAACCACACTCAAGCAGGCCTTACTTCTGCCAGACCCTGTGTCTGACTGCCCCCTCTTCGAGCAGTGGACACTGGCAGTTTGACTATCACCCCTCTTTCCTGTGGTTGCTATGGTGATAGTATGGTTGCCAGCAGGAGCAAACGGGGGTAGAGGGACATTGGTATAAGTCACAAGAACCAGCAAAACCCCAATTCCTCACCAACTGGAGCCCTGTAAGAGGCTGATGGCGGAACCCAATGGAGGTCAAAAAACTGGCCCCCAGCACCACCCTCTTCCCAGCTCCTGATGATGCTCAGCTGATTTGATAGGTGTGTTCTATAGGACAATGCTTCTCAAATGTTAACCTGCCTGTAAATTACCCAGATATTATCTTGTTGAAATACAGATTTTGATTCGACAGGTCTGGGGATGGGTATGAGATGCCCCATTTCTAAGAAGCTCCCAGGCGCTGTCCCTGCAGGGCAGTTTGGGAAGCAAGATCTCTAGCGCCTGCTCCATGCACCAGGGCCCCTCATCAATAGAGGCTTAGATGAGAGATGAGACAGCATATTCTCATTTTATGTAACCTTGCTCCTTTAAGTTGCTGGGAGCCGGGCTTCTGTTCTGCTGCTGGGCCATGCCTGTCCCAAACGGTCTAGACTGGATGCATTTCTTCATCTGCAGTTTAATGAGCGGGAACGGAGCAGCAGGTGGCACACCCTCACCTTTAAGGTCCTGATCCAGAAATTGCACATTCCACTTTTATTCCCACTCTTTTGGCTAGAATGTAGTCATATGACCACACCTAGCCCCGAGTAATGTTTTATTTTATGCATATTTTACTCTGTGTTCCTAAGTGTCCACTGAGAGAGAATGCCTATCAGGTGAGGCCATGAGGCCCTGTCACAGTTGAGGGTAAAAAAAAAAAAATAGTGGAATGTCGTTGACTACTTACTACCTGCTGGGCACAGCAACTTTAATAAATCACCTCATTCAATCCTTCCAAAACACACCATTGGTAGAACACTATTATTATTCCCATTTACAGATGAAACAGGTTTAGAGAAGTAGCTTGTTTGGTCATACAGCTGAGGCAGAAGCAGGATTCAAATCCAGGCACTCCCAGAGCTTGGACTCTTAGCAGTAAAGAGCAGACAGACAGACAAGCAGGCAGTCTGTACCAGCAGGAGCCCCACAGGAGGAGAGTAGTGGGTCATGAATCTACGAGACAAAGCCCGCAGGACTGACTAAGCAGAAAATCTCGTGCATTTCACAACGCCTCACCTGGGACAATTTATACATTGTATTTCCAGAGGCAGAAGAATGAAGACAGGAAAGCTATTCTTCTTTGGAGTTTCAAGACTTGGGCTCGGAAGCGTGACTTTCAGCCTGGGCTGGGCCAGACCCGAGGCACTGCCCCCTCCCCTGTGGCAGACGCCGCTCCAAGCACCTGGTGCGCTTGTCCTAGGAGAGCCACAGCTGGCCAGGACCAGACGGGGCCACTTCTTTGTGTCGCAGTCACAAGTTAGAGGACATTTGAAAACTGTCTTCCAGGGTTTCTTTACCCCCCTTCTTCTCTTCATGAAAGGGGCTTTTTGTCAGTACAGCCTTTGTTTGGGGATTCAGTTGATAAAGGGGCCATTTTATTGGAATGAATTACTGACGCAAGCGGTGCCAGAAATCTTAGGGAGAGGACAGCACCCTGGCTGTTATTCAGCAAGGTGAATGGAAACAGCGAACGGGCGTAGGTCTCAAGGGCACTTTGGCGTCTGCTGCCATCAGCAACTTGGAGCTTACTTGCTGGTTGAAATAGAGTCCAGGGGAGGTAGTCAGAGAA
This sequence comes from Micronycteris hirsuta, assembly GCA_004026765.1. Taxonomy (NCBI): domain Eukaryota; kingdom Metazoa; phylum Chordata; class Mammalia; order Chiroptera; family Phyllostomidae; genus Micronycteris; species Micronycteris hirsuta. Next base: position 4,363 of record PVJI01000427.1, read on the forward strand.
AGCACTAGCAATTTTAATAAAACATGACTTTTTCCTTCATTTACGAAAAATGTCAAATGGTCAAGACTTGCAGGCCAGGGCTTACACAGAACCAGCTCTTTCTGCCTATTATATTACATTGCCACTCCTGAGAATGGGGTAATCATCTTATCCATCTGAACCCCTGAAAATTCCTGTTGAGCCAACTGAATGCTGGTGAAAAAAACAGTTAAACAGGAAAGGTAAACTAGATTCTCTCAGACTGTGGTGCCCACCCCCCACACAGCACATTTAAAGATACTTTAAAACAATTCTTTTCAGATGGTACTCAAGGGACTTTGAAAAAAGATGTAAGCCAAAACTTGTACACTCTAACTTGTGTTCCCATGCCTGGTACGTGCAGGGCCAACACAAATTTGTGAAAATGCATGGGGATAGTATATTTGGGTCCATAATCTAATCTGCTGTTTTGTTGAGATTCCAGGACCCAGTACATTTAAAGTTTGTTAGATGAATCAGCATATCTTCGGAAACTGCTTTTAAAATATTGCTACTTGCAAACAGTGGCAAGGAATGCAGCATTTAAATCAACTGACCGTGAACTCTTCAGAGTTCAAGGAAATCATTAGGGGCTGATAAGGTCAATAGAAGTCTGGGCAAGAGAAAAGGTAACCCTTGACATTGTTTGAAGGCATGTAACACCAATCAGTTCTAAGTGACTGAACCCCAAGTACTGATGTAAAAACGGGTGCCTACAGGCAGCTGACAGTGCGCAGACTCCAGCTCCTACAGCTCTGCCCTCTGAAAAGCCCGGTGAGCAAGCAGTGGGTGCCCGCCACTTGTACCCGTCAAAACAACACGCACTTGTTTTAAGATAGGAAGACAAGTTTCCTATTTTGTAAAGCAAAGATCATAAGATCTGGCCTCTCCTGTCTCACAAGATGACATGGTACCCTTCTAAAAATGCTGTACCAGTTTCTGGTGGTGGCATTACTAAGCATGGCGAACAGTGTCCTTTGCAGCTGGTGGGAGGGCAACATCCAGGAGTGTTTATAGGCAGAATCTGTAACTGCAAAACTTCCCTGAAGGTCCTCTGTAAGTCTGACCCTATCCCAACCACTATTCATTCACACAGATTCTGTACACCTTCTGCATCACAGTTGTAACCCATCATTTTTATCTCCCTAGTCTGCTATAGAGCGCCATGCAGCTCCATGTGACATACTCCAACACGGAACCCGCAGCTCCTTGAACTGCCTAGGCACAGAGTAGGTGCACAGTCGATGCTGGTCATTGTATTAGTGAATGCCGACAGAAATGGGAGATACACACATGGGAGAACTTACTTACCCCCAAAATGGGCTTTTCTAATCTTTTCGTCTACCTCAAGTCTTTTAGGAGAGGGAGTGGTCAGAAGGCCGGAGCTGGGGTCAGCTCCTAGTGGAGCCACACTGGCCGCAGGCTTTTAGATTGGAGACCCTCCTCCGAGTACTTACAAGCGGCACAGCACGCAGGCAAAGGTTCACCGCCACTTGCAACAGGCCAGTACCCCCGAGTTCAGTTCTCAGGAAGAAAAGCAAGGATGTGAGTTCCTCTTTTCATATTCTCTGCAAAATCCTTCAAGCCATAAATAGGTGTAGCAGAGAATGTCCAGTGTGTCAGGAAGTGAACCGAGTCTTGTCTAGAGAGGCCACTATTCTATTTGTCATCCAGTGTGGCAAACACGTCGCTTCTTTTGGAAAAACAATCCCATAGAAAGGCCTAAGAAATACTTGCCAACCAGTATCTAAACAGGTGGCAGGAAATTTTTTGATTTTCTGAGACGGATTTAGATCCTCTGTAAGTTAGATAAAGAAGGAAAACTATCATCTAAAATGGACATTCTGCCAGCATTTCCCTGGACATGACCCCTCCTGGATTCAGACAAACAGAGGAAACACAGACTGTCACGAAAACGAGGAGGGAAAGTTAGGAGTTTTCCAAGGAACTACCAGTCCTTCCCGCCCCCTCCGCAGCAGTGAAAACAGGGCAGGAAATTAAATAATACTTGCTTTGATTTTGTGTTATCTTCCAAAAGGGGATAGTGGGAGGTTGTTAATCATTAAGCCATTAAAAATTTTAGGTTGGTTGTAATCAGATACGTTTATTTTTTAAAAACATTTTCTATTTATTGGTAACCCTAGATTATTAGTAGAAAAATGCACCATATAACCATAACTCCAGACGATGGAAAAACAGCTGTTATTAAAAGGAATGCTATTTTCTATTATTTTTGTCATTATTTATTCTTTAAAAACAAAAACCCCAACAAACTACACACCTTTACTGCATTCCAGACCTTTAAGAGTGTAAAATCTATAAACTGGGATTCTCAGAAGCAGTAGTACCAGTCAAACATTATAAGTGCTTATTTGAGGTGCTTTAAATTAAAACAGGAAAGAAATCAGTATTTCAGCAAATCTAAATTTACAAGTTTAGACCTGATGATGTGCCTGTCTTTAGTGGTCTGGGTTAAAGTGATATTGCACCAATTAAGCAAAGTAAATCAAGACACCTCAAAAAAGGTGATATCGTAAGAAAATGTCAATTTAATTATTTACTTTAGCAGGCAAGCAATTTGTAAACATTCAGTAGCGGCAGCATCCAAGTTACAAACAATTTAAAAAGAAACCAAGATTACTGATTATAATTTTTGCTTCCCTTTCCCCCAAAAGAAAAAAAGAAAAGATTTGGAAATGAATGACTTAAAACACTACAAACATTGAACATTCAGTTATGTCTTCTACCAGCCTTCTATGCATCCTCTCTGTGTTTTATTTTTAAGGATGTGTCTACTCCTAAAACGCATTATTTTGCAATAACTTGTACGTGAGCACTTGCAATCTAGGAAGCTGTTCCGGCACATGGATGTGCACGGATTATCTCAGTTTAAATCCCATTTGCAAAGGGAACATTTATGTCTTGATTCAATGCTTCTTTGACTTCGAGTGGCAGGGTGTCAAAAAGGTGATCTTCCACAACAAGCCCGCTTTTCTTGAGCAGGCGACACTGGCCCAGCTGGGCCGGCAGGCGGTCCAGGCAGTTGCCCTTCAGCTCCAGCTGGGTGAGCTGGGAAAGCTGACCAATTTTGTCTGGGAGGGAAGAGATGCAGTTTTGCCCCAGATTCAAAGTCCTCAACTTAACGCATTTAAACAATTGTTTTGGCAGAATGTCTACTTTGTTCCCAGTGATATGCAAATGCTGCAGGTTCTGAAGCAATCCTATTTCTATTGGAATCATTGAAATGTTGTTGTAGCTTACGTCCAAGCATCTGAGTTTCTGTAAACTAAACACTGCCACTGGTAAGGATTCGAGCTTGTTGTTGGAGAAATAAAGTGACTCCAAGTTTTTGACGTGGGTAATGGAGGGAGGAATGGTAACAATTTTATTATGCCATAATTTTAAACAAGTGAGTCGTTTTAAATGCTGGAAACTAATGATTTCTTCAATTGTGCGTATGTTGTTTGATTTTAAGTCCAGTTCCTGTAAGTTGGAGAGGCTGAAAATTGCATGTGGAATTCTCTCCAGCTCACAGTTCTGGAGTTCGAGCTCGGCAACATTCATCATTTTCTTAAGGCTGTTCAGTACCAAGAGTTTAGTGCCGTCATTATGAATGACTAACTTTGTCAGATGTGGTGCCACATCTGTAATGTTGGAGGGGACTTTGGTCAAATTGCTCTTCACGTGGAGAATCTTAAGGTGCCGCAACTCTCGGAGAGATTCAAGTCCTATCATCTTATTGTTTTCAGAGTTCAAATTGCCTATCAAGTACAGCTCTCGAAGGTTTTTGAGCAAATAGACCCAGGCAGGAATTTCAGCCACATCGGTGAACTTCACGTGAAGGCATCTCAAGTGATCTCGGAGAAAGCTAAAAGCAGTCTGTTCAACTTTTGCAGGGCAGTGGCAGAGGTGAAGCTCTTGGAGATTAGTCATCTGAGAAATCTTAGCAGGAATTTTAGCTTCTGGAATCAGTTCAAGTTTTAGCACATCCAGGTCTGTGAGGTCAAAGACAGCATCGGGCACGCCCGACAGCATGAACAGGTGTAGCTCCTGCTTGTCCTGGGTGTTGCGGGACACGTGCTGCCTGAGTTTTTCGAATGTCCACTCGTGGTTCAGACTAATTTCCCTCAGTTTATTTTCACTGACTTCCGACAAAAACACACCAAAACGCTTGGAATATAGCTGGTCATACTGGTCTACCATGTGGAGAAGGAACGCAAAATCGTTTTTGACATCTGGAATGTCGCTGAAACTGCTCTCTTCTCTGACCTTTTCGAAAGAATATTCCTTCAAAGGTATCCTGAATAGCCAGAAGAGAGTGTAGAGGCAGATGAAACCGTACACACAAATAATGGATATGTAACTGATGAGAAGCTTTTTCAGCATATATGCCATGTTGTGGGTGCACTCGAACACCTCATAGCCGGTCAGGTGCTCGACTTTCGGCTTGCAGACGTGTTCGAAGCTGATTGCGTTGACGAAGTTTGCAGTATAGCAGAGAATAAAAATGAACTTGGCGGTTTTGACAACTGTTTGGACCACATAGAGTTTATAGATTAAGTCACTGTCTTCCACGTGGGCACGGAACTTCCTCACTTTCTCAAACAGGGCTTTGGCCTGTTCTCCGTCCTTTTTATCCAGGATGGTCATGCTGGGGACTTCGACCACGGGCTTCTCAGCTGAAAATTTGAAGCCGCTTTTGTTGATCATCGGGGTGCTGGCGCTGGGGCTCCCTTCATCACTGCTGGTAGACACATGCTTTGGTAGAGTCTGGGCACCTGTTATTCTCTGCTTGTTTTCCTCCGAGTCTTCACACGCTGTCTCAGACAGCGCTTTCGTAGTCCACGGAGATTCGAAGCACTTTCCTAATATTGAAACAAAATGTTCTACCTTTGAGCATGTTTTGGGATACTTGAACCAAAAGTTGCTACTGACCATCAGAATAATAGTATGTATAAGAGCAAGGTACGGAAAGTACTTAGAATACCACGGAAGGGCCAGATGGTAACACATCTGATTAATAAATACATATTGCTGAAAATCCAAGTTTGTTTTTCGGCCTGTTGGATCCTTCTTCTCTTTCTTTGCCTCCTGATTTGGAACTGTGGAATCTGGGTGAGGATATGTGGCTCTGAGAGGTATGTCAGGTGTCACAGCAGATGTGTCAAAGGAAACGTCATTTGTCGCCTGCCCATGTTGATCTTGGTCAGTGGCTGCTTCCATCTTCGGGATGTTGGTGGTAACGTCGGCATTTCCTGGTGGTGTGTGTGCCTTTGAATTTACAGGAGATGGCAATACTGGCAAGCAGACCACCTGATCTTTGGTAAGTTGCATGGTTCCTGCGAAGATGGCTACCATCAACATAATGACAGCCAGGTAATCCATAAACACGTCCCACCATGGCTTCAGGATTCGGTAAGTTGGCTGGATGTCATTAAGTGAAGCAACTTCCGCAAGGGTAAACATTCCTAGAAAACAAGCAAAGACAAGACAGATTATAGACGTGTAAGTGAAAGCATTAAATGTTTAGAAAAACCTTTTACTTGCTCCAAACTAAGTTTTGTCACCCTTTCATCCAAGACAGGAATGGTAGGAAAAAAACTGACTAAAAGGAACATCACTGAGAAAAATGGTGGTTTCTTACAGTAGCTTTTTCTTCTCCTAGCCCAAGAGGAGGAAAAAAATGCGTGGGAAATAGACTACCTTCAAGGTAAGAAATAATGATAGTCTTTACAAGGCCTATGGTGGTTAGAATAGAAAGCAGGGAGCAGAAACTTGAGAGGTCCCTTTTTTAGGAGACAGAATTGGAAGACCTGTAACTGACTGGACCTCAAAGCGGGATATGGGAAAGGATGGTATCTGCTGCGGACTGGACTGATTTAAGGCTGAGACGGAAGTTTTGAGGTAGAGGGGTGGGATGACTTCTATTTTGTACAAGCCAAAATTGAAGCGTCTGTGTATATCATCAGACTCTGCACAGCCCGTGTCCCAGCCCCAGACCTATCACTTACAAATGGTGTGATTCTCCAAGCCTGTTATTCTTCATCTGTAGCAAGGGGATGATGACTTCTAAGGGTTGTCGGAAAGCTTAAATTAAGACATGATTGTAAAGCTCTTAGCACGACGTCTGGCCACAGGTATCTGTTAGCGCTTTCTGTTAGCTCTCACCACCCTCGTGGAAATGCCCACAGATGGCTAAAATTAAGGCTCTGCAGTTTAAGACGAGTCTTAGTCTACATACTTGGTATTTACCAATACGTGTAGCTCAAACTCTGGCCCTTGACGTAGCACCAATGGAAAACATGGAATGAGGAGAGGGCCAAAGACACAGGTGGGCACGGAATGGTCAGTGATGGCAGTAAGTTAGGACTAAGGACACCTCTGATCCCTGCCAAAGCTGGTGACCCCAGCAACAATGCAGAGAATCCCGGTGCCAGGACACTCAAAAATATGGGCACCATTCACTAACAGCCGGCAGCTTCACTGCCCTGAAACGAGTTGAAACCCAGCATAAGGACAGTTATTCTGAAAGTAACCAAGAAAAACGCAACGCCTACAGTGGCAAATAAAGGGAATGGGCTTCTGTCATCATGGATGGGAAACAAATTTAACCTCCCTGAACGAGGAAATTTCAGCTTCTTGAAAAGCAACAGTACCACATTCTGCTCTCTCAGGAGGTTCTCAGGTTCCAATAGTCATATATAAAATGATTGATAAAACTAGCAAAAAGTGAAAAGATAAAAAGCAAGGAGCATACTAAGGTTCTGGGAACGTATTTTTTAAATAAAGGCAGGAAGATAGGTTTTTATCTCCGTATGCAGCAGTCGCCTGAGTGCGTGCTGAAAAAGGTTCTGGGGCTGACTCTGGCTTCAGTGGGAAGCAGTATTGTGGCTGACCCCTGGCGTCCCTCCTGGCACAACAAAACCGACAGTGGTGGCCTCAGCACTTTTATTCTGCTTGTCCTCTGCGTTACGTTACATCTCCCAAGGCAGGGACCGTGTCTTACTGTTTCGGAAACTCTCCCACACAACTAGGACTGTACAGGGCAGGTGCACAGTATTTCTTAATAAAAGACAACAAATACCTACTTCATTGTAAGAGCAATTCTCATATGGTAGTTTTTTTTTAAGTAAAATATCTTTCATGTAACCAGTTAAACACGAGCCCAAGAACTCCAATCATGTCAGTCATACTTGTATTTTGTAGAAATTGTGAGAAATCCCATTTCCAGACTTCAGGGCTTATGTATGAGATGCCTGGCACTCAGTCTTTGTAAGAGGTCACTAAGGGAGTGAGAAGAAGAAAAAGTAGGTAACACCCCCACAGGAATCTTGTTTGCGTGTGTGCGGCTTGGGAATTCAAGCAGGAAGCAGGGCTGCTGGAATGCGTGGTGGGCCGAACTGGATGGGAAACTGTTCAACCACCTGCCGTGTGAGCTCTTCCGTCCCCTTCTAGAAGCACAAGACACAGCACCCAGCCAGAGCCCAGAGGGGCTCCTGCATCACGTACAGGAACTGGAGAACACACCTCACACAGGTTTATTCCGGGAAAAAACTTGTATGGTCACACCAGGGACCACGACTTTAAATAAAGGTCCATCAATATGGATGATAGAAAAAAGTTGGGTTTTTGGGGGGGGGTACAGGGCACATAACACTTCTAATAGGATTTTTCTTCACTCTTCAAACAGCGGTATTGGACTCTAAAGAAGCCAGGGGGTTTGGGTGGAGGATTGAGGGAGCAGAAAATTTTGAAAGATGCTACGCTGAGAATGTTGGTTAGTTGTCTTTTAAGCCTTGATTATTACAACTGCTTTCTCTGCCTCCAGTCTTATCTCCTTCAATCCATCTTCCACCCTGCTGCCGGTCCTTTGGTGAAAATCCCTCTCCTTTCCAGACATTCCGTGCTCTAGTGGACTATTTCTTCCAGTTTCTCCAACCAGCCATTCCTCTTGTGCTCAGCTCCTCCTACACAGGGTTTGCTCTACCTGGAACACCCCCCCCCACACTCCTCCACGAGGCTATCGGGTGCCTGTCGCATTTCCCACGGTGCCCTCCCTGACCCCCGTGTGAGCGAGGGGCTTCTCTGATGTGCTCGCATCACACTCTGGACCTCCACCTTTCTTTCACAGCCCTTATCACACTGTGGTGGAAGCAACTGTGGGCTTGTCTGATTCCCCACTAGATTATACATCCAATGAGGACAGGAACCGTCTTCCTTACTGCTAAGGAGCAATGCCTAACGCAGTCAATGAAAGTGTATGAATTACAGTCACCTTCAGCAGCAGCATCGAAATTTCTCAAGAACATTTATTAACTGTCTCCATATGGGATTGGGCAGAAGAGCATTTTCTTAAACTTACTTGCCACCGCAAAGCAACCTGGGCCAATGCAAGAATAAAAACTCCAAACTAGGCCTCAGCATACAAATAAATAGCTCAAGGACCCCACAGCAAAAAAGCTGTGGGATCCTTGTCATCAATGATATTCTGCAGCTGTCCAAAGCTTCAGTGGTGGTTTTCAAGCACTTCATACTTGGGACAGGCTTTGTTTCCAGGAGAGTGAGGAAGAGGTGGACTACGTTCTCGGAGGAGGAAGAGGTAAAAGGTGGGAGCAGAGAACACAGCATTTGAGTACTGTAACTTCACACCAAAGCCCCCTACAGCTGCCAGCTCAACCCCCACATCCTGTGAGAGTGACAACGGCCAAAACCCGGAGACCAGCTTGGGAAGGCTGCAGCCTCAGATGGACACCTGTCCTCCGGCCCTGTGTTACCTCTGCCACTCCCCTCCATGGGCTGTGTGCCCTGCCATTTCGTGTTACCTCTGCCACTCCCCTCCATGGGCTGTGTGCCCTGCCATTTCCTCCAGCCCAGTGCCTTCGTTTCTTTCCGTATAACTCTGACTTATTCTTCAAGTTCTAGCTCAAGCACCACCTCCTTCTCCAAGCTCCTATCATACTGTCTAATAATAAACTTGTTTCCAATGTTGGTCTCTTCAATGAGATCTTAAGCTACTCTTGAGCAGAGACTATGTCTTATTTTGTATATACTATGCCTTACTCTGTCCTGAAAAACAGAGAAGGCATATAGTGATGGTAATGATGATGGCAGTAGTAGTAGTAGTAGTAGTAGTAGTAATAGCAGCTATCATTTGTCATCTTCCCTCCATACACCAACCACTGGAAAAGGACCTTTACATCTGACAGAACCCCTTGATTTTGTATAGAGTGCATTCCTGAAAAAAAGGAATGTATTAAAGTTTAGAGCTTCAGGTTTTGGGGGCTGAGGAAATGGTTCTATTTCCAAAATGCCACACAATATTATAAAATCCACCAGAATTCCTAAAATTAAAAGGACAGCTAATACTAAGTGCTGGCAATGCTGTGGAACAATCAGAACTCTGAAACACTGCTGGTGGGAGTGTGAATTGGTGTAACAATAATGGGAAACTTTTGGGCTAGTATCTACTAAAACGGAATATATGTATACGCTGTGACCTGGTAATTCGACTGTGAACAGTATCCATGAGAAATACATACACTCATCAAAAGACATGGGCAAGAACATTCGCAGCAGCACTATTTGCCACAGCCCTATACTGGAAGCTACGTAAACGCCCATCAACAGGAGGATGGAAAGACGAAATGTGAGACATTCACTAAATGAGTACCAGGCAGCAATAAGAACGGTAACATGGGTGTGTTCGGTTTGTAGAATGGGACCTGTACACTTAGGCTGTGTGCCTTTTTTGGAAGGTATGCTTTAACTCCAACAAAACGTTTCAAAAAGACATAGCAAAAGTAGCTGCAGCAGAAACAGCTGTCCCAGGAATGTGCTGTGACACCAGACTGAGGCTTTGCCTCACCCCCATCCCAAGGCACACCCGGGCTGGCTGGGGTCACAGGCCAGGGAAGCCCGTGACCTTTCTCTGGCGGCCTCCACTTGCTATCTCCTCGGCCGGAGAGAAGAGGCCTGCTGTCCCTGGAGTACGAGGGACTGAAGCTGTCACAGAAAATGGGGCGCAGAGGCCGCATACACAATGTACAGAAGCCCTGGCTGGTAACAGTTGAATGCATTCAGACGAAACCCAAGTGGGACCCTGCCTGAATTCCATCTAACCTTCACATTATTCAAAGCTGCCGAAGTGTTATTATTTTCCCTTGACAGGTGAAGAAAGTGGTTTGCAGGAGTTAAGTCATGGCAGTCAAATAATTAGTGTGGAGCCTGGACTTAAAATCTCATCTAAGGCCAATGACATGTTCTTTCTACCAGATTACATTGCGTCTCTTCTCTACTTCTCATGTTTGCAGTGCTTTAAGTTTTCAAATTACTTTTCTATAAAATACCTCAACTGATTCTGACAATAACTGAGTGACTAGTACCTAGGCATTACTATTACCCAATAGTAATATGAGGACACCTGAAGCACCAACAGCGTAAACGACTTCCCTGAGCTAATTATGAGAAAGCCAACAGAATCTTTCATCTCCAAATCTATCACACAGTCATGTGATGGCTGTGCTGCTGGCCAAGCGCTGGCTGTTGGATGTGGGACCTTCTCACTGTTGTCCTTAACTTTGAGGGCACAAAGGAATAAAGTTATGTAACCATCACCTTCCCTAGGGCAACCTTCATGACATTCACTCAGAATTCAAGAGAAGCGTGAGCCGGGCGCCATGGTGGGAATGTAGAAACGATGTGACCTAGTCCTTGTCCTCGGTCTAAGAAGCCCCCAGTCTACTGAGGATGACAAGCAGGGAAGGGTGCTAATCAGCACGGAAGGAAGGCTGCTCGGACCCGGTTCATACGAAGTACAGAGAGGCACAAGATGGGGCAAGCCCACGTGTGCATTTGATAACTGGCAAGGTTTCAGAGAAATGGTTTTGAAACCGAGACCAGAAGGAGGGGTGCCACCAATGGGTGGTTGGGAGGGTTAAAGAATTTTGGCAGAAAAAACAGCAAGTGCCAAGGCAGAGAGACAGGAAAGAAACTGTGTGTTATAGAAGCTATGCATAAATCTAGTACCACACCATTATATTAGCGTAGTACGTCGACATCGCATTTTATGGGTATGTCAAGAGATGGAAACTGAGGCATGGATGATTTATCTGCAGTCTTAAAGAAGCTCCTAGGTCCAAAGACAGGAAACCAGTACTTTTCTGCAATGTCAGCCACTGACATGATCTTATCACAAACACAGGACTTCAATTAATGTGTCTGTCATTCCATCTGACCAGTCAAAAACTGGGTAAAAACTTCCTACTTCCCAGGGAATGTACACTATCTGCTGAATTAAAGATGCAGCAGCACTTTGAAAATAAAAGCTGCTTTTGTCATAATGTGTGAGTGTGTGTGTACAAAGTATAATAAATATGTACCCATATAAGATAGTATATTAGTACATTATGATCCTCAAGTGACTTTCTAACATGAAAGTCAGAGAAAGAAGATCAATAGTTAGCTTTCCAAATCCTGTATCTTGAAATTAAATCTCTTTAGTGAATCAGGACTCAGAATGACTATGAATGGTTACCAGGGTATCTTTTCATTGATTTATTTTTAACCTGAGGAAGGCACATTTAGCAAATACTAGTTGCAGCCATTCTTTGGGTTCTCCTTTACAATACGTCTGTCATAAAGAACTTAAAGAAGTGCGTTATGAGGAAGTGGCTGTCACATTCCAAGGCTTCTCTGTCTATGGCACATAGGCAAACCAGCTTAACAGTCCTGTAGGCAAACATTTCTCACTGAAGTAGAGGATGCTTTTTGTACTAGAAGTGGAAAGGAAAAGTTATTGGACTTTGGTTGGACAAAGATGAATAAGAATATCGGAGACTGAATTTAAATCCTTTTATGGTATATGTTTTCTTATCTAAAAGTGTGGCCATTAATAATGGAATAAACCAGTATCCAATAGCCAAGTTCAAAATTAGAAGCTATGATGGTTGGACAACCCCATGAATATACTAAAAAAAACAAAAAAACCCACCAATGAATTGTATAGTTTTATGGTATATGAGTTATAGCTCAATAAAGCTGTTAATATTTAAAAGCTAGACTTCAATCTTTATTTTACGGCTTAAACTGCCTTTTCAAGAGAAATAGGATAGTGAAAGTAGATAGGGCTATAGCTTAATTGCAGATATTTATGCAAGGCTATCTACTAAGTTAAAATGTTTTCAAATTATTGCTATGTGGTTATGATTACATTGAACAGGTTCTGGAGAAAATTTTTAACATTTTACTTATCCTCTACTGAGCATGCTTGCTTCATCTATAAGATCTTGACAGTAAGACCTACTTTGCAGGGTCGTGTATTGAAAACATCCAATTCAGGCTCTGACACAAAGTAATCCCCCCATGAACGCAGGAAAAGAATCTTTGAGAAAAGCAAACCATCTTAATTAATCTTTAACTGATGGTGATTAGGCCCATTTCCTGAATATTGAACTAGCATGCAGCACCATCTTCATGGAAGTAATCATAAAATAAACGTTTGACAAGGAAACTTTTGTTCAATTTCGTTAATTCTTTAAATAGTATTTCAATTAAAATTACTTTTATTAGGAGGTGGCAAATTAAACTAGAAAGAGCAGAACTTTGATGCCAAAGAGAGCTGGATTCAAATTTTCTCTGTTCACATTTATTAGCAGTGTAAAGTGGGCAACTTAGTGTCCATTGAAAAAGATATTAAGAGTTTAGTGTTAATATACAGCAAAATTCTCACATCGAAACACAAAAATATGATCACCTAATTTAAAACTTTAAGGAATAAGTCCCACCTGCACTAGGAGATTATCTTCAATACCCCTATTTAAAAAAGAAAGTAAAAAATGGCTTTGAAATGTTATTTAATGAAGAGTTTAGTGTATAAAGCAAATAGCTTGATTAATCAATCTAATACATAAATTTTTCACATAGGTATGAGTTCTCTACTTAATCAAATGCCAAGTTTTACTTTCTTTCAACTGTGTTCTGTGAAAAATCAATCAGCCTTTTTGGCTGAACTGAGCAAATGAGAGAAGACCCACGAGACCGGTGAGGATCAAGTTTTTAAATCCTTCACTGAATAAATCAAAGGAGAAACCAATTCATCAAAAGGCAACTAAGTACACCACCCCCATAAATAACCTTTTCTCAACATTCAATATACACATAAGCATATGCACACCCACCATACTCAATTCAGACACCAATGATTCACATGGTTATAAAAATAAATGCTTCAGATCCAAAACGAGAATGATTCAGCGTTTCCCAAAAGAGCTCTCTCTATTATTAGTATTACATAAGCATTAGCAGTTATGGATATTATAATTATGCAAGGTACTCTATAGCTGATATTCTGTATACAAATAAGACCATTCACTGGTGTTACTCCCTTATAAAAGGTTATGATAAAAAATTATACTTTAAAATAGTTTTCTTCTGACACTACTTTGGTTTAGATACCTCAAAAATAACCGAAAATAAGTGTTTAGGAAAAAACACTTCCTATTTAAAATCTACAAAATCAGATTTTGCATTGGGCAAAATGCACCCAATCTGCTAATCTTCAAAAGCTCTTTTATAAATCCATTCAACACCTGAAAATAAAGGACTATAGAAAATTCAGAACTTGTAAAATATAAAAATAGCTTTACACAAAGCATAGTTCAGTATTTGTATTTTAGCACCTATTTGGGGTTTCTCCCTGGAGTACTGCTAATCATGGAGAAAACTTACTTAAGGCTAATGGATATATTTTAGTAGATCTAGGGTAAAATAGCTTAGGAATTAACAAAAATGTGTTAATACACTATTGTGAATTTTCTCGCTTTTTCTTCTCAGTTGTAAAAGTGAAGGCCCGTATTTCAGAGCTGGGAAAGGAGACCTTATTCAGGGAACCGTACAAAGGAGCCTCCGGGGTCAGCGGCTTCCGCTGCATTCCACACAACACCAGAGTCGCTTCTGCGAGTTACACTAGCATCCCTTAACCATTAGTCCTGGCCCACAGAACCACAAGGGCAGCGGTACCTACACACCTCGGTCAGTGTGCCCTCTACTAGAAACTTCACTTCATTCAACAAGTATTTACTGAGCATCCTTTATCTGCTAGATGCAGGCTCTAAGGATAGAAAAGGGAAGAATAATAAAAAAATTTGTAGCTCTCCTTACTGAGAGAGCAGCCTAGAGGAAACATGGAGAAGGAGATAATGGCAACTGTGTGATCAGCCTGTAAGAAAGACAGCCTGCAGCTACCAGGCCTTAACAAAGCCTCCAGAGGAAGTCATTCCACGCTCACAAGGGAGCCATCTGGTCAGCCCTTTACAATCCTAACTTCACCCAGTTTTCAAGGTAGCAGTGGGATTTCTAAGAGGACCTTCGCATTTCTAAATTCCTGCTTTTTTCCATCTGTAAGATAAACATCTTAGACCAAAAACCGACAGTTTTCCTCTTAAGTTTACTTATCTTTAATACTATTTTCTCTAGAGTACTACCGGCATGCATCTAAAACTGGGCTAAAGGAAGTGAACCAGGATGGAGCTCCCCGGCTCCCTCGGCGACTTTCCATGGTTCCGGGAAATTGGCCACACTCTCTTCCAAGTGTCTTTGGGACAGAAACCCATGGATATCTGCTCTGCATATGGACCACTGAGAGCCTCCCAGTCCCTTTTCCTGGTTTGTAAAGATTGCTAGAATGTACCTGAGTACCTTGTCCTGGTGTTCATCTTACTAACCTTCAAGAGACTTCTCAAATTTAGTCAACGATACTCAGATATTGATACCATATACCTTAGATAGGTAGCATATAAAGTTAAAAGTCTACTTGGTAGCTTATTAGGAGCTCTTGGCCATAGGACTAAAAATGAATACAGAGTTAGACAATGGTTGCTCCTGACACTTGCTGAACCGAGTTCCACACATGTCTGTCTGTCTGTCTGTCTGTCTCCCTTTCTCCCTCCACCTGGGTCTAAATTCCTAACCTAAAGGGAAAAGAGTTTCTTCATCTGCATGTCCCAGGACAAGCACTTAATGAAGGTCTGTAATAGAATAAATCCTGCAGACCCATAAGAGCATTCTAGAACAGGGCTTGGAAGGAACTGAACTTGTAAGCCAAATACTGTCACTATCAACTACAGTGGCATACAAGGTCATTATTAATTATGCCAAAGTTAAAATGATCAGCTCTGACAGGCATTCTTCAATGTCCAGACGGACAATTCTATACAACTTTTAAAAATAGGTTATTCTGAAGGTAACTCATCCTGATAGACCATCTGCATGCAGTTTGGCTCATTAACATTCTACCGAAAAACAAAGGCAAAGGTAAGCATGAGCACACCCTCACCAGAGGGCAAGACCGAGATCTGCCGGCACCACTCTGGCACGCAGCCAGGCGAGGTCACAGGCCCAGGAGGAAGGAGCCCCAGAGGGGCGGGCTCCGGAGACAGTGAGGCCACCAGAGCCTCAGGCCTTCCTTCTCTGGGTCGGCACAGAGTTTCCTGCCCCTTTGCACAGGTAATGGATGCAGAAGTTCTGGAGTCGATAAACACTTAACTCAGAATACTGTACCAAGTGTTGGGCAAGTGCCCAGAACCTCGTAAGTGCTCAATAAAAGTTAGCTGCTGTTATTATCCATTGTGTTGAATAAGCTGTTTTATACACAAGAACCCAATAAAAACTCCTCTTGACTACTCGGCACTAAGACAAGTTTGTCTTTCATGATGTACTGCTATAAAGAGTCATGGAATTCAGATGTTCTCCATCTACTTTCGGCTTCCAAGAAATTCAACTAAATATTTTAAAGACATTATGAATGCTAACCCTTAACCCGAGTCTTCATTTCGTCATTCACTTATCCCTCCCTATCCATAAAACATATACTGTATGCTCAGTGTTAACACAATGTAAATTCCTGGAGACAATCTGATGAGCAAACTGAGACAAAGTTCCTTTCTTACAGAGTGTACAGAGTCGGAGACAGAAATATTCATTAACCGAGTATATCAAATGGTCACCTGAGAAGAGCCACCAAGAGGAATAGCAGAGGCAGGTTAGCGTGCGGAGTGGAAGACGAGGAATAGCAGAGGCAGGTTAGCGTGCGGAGTGGTTAGCGTGCAGAGTGGAAGACGACTCAGCTGCAGGACCCCTCCCTTCCAAAGGCCTCTTTCCAGGCCCTGCACCGACGTTCTATCTCAAACGTTGTGTTCCTTTTCTTAAGGACAGCTCTCCAATTGCAGGCTGCAGAAAGCCCAGACCTTCCCCTGCTTGCATGGTATTTTGAAGACGGGTAATAGGGACTTTCTTTCAGTTGGCTAGATCAGAGAAGAAGCCACGACTGGACTTAAGTGAGGGGTGAAGAATGCAAGGGCAGACAGGACCAGAACATCCAAAGGCTGGGTGGGCCCTGGGAGGGGGAGAGGGAGAGCGAGCGAGCGAGCGAGAGAGCGCGCCCGTGAGTGCAAAGAACATGTGAGGGCTGAAAAGGCTCAGGGAGTGAGAGCAGTGTATGGTGGGAGGTGATGCAGGGTCCTCTAAGCCAAGTGAAAGTTTTTGATGTCTTCAAACTAAGGGCAGTGGGAAGCCACTGATACATTTTCAGCTGAGATGGGAGTTTGTGTCTCTTAAAAAATCACTGTGGGCCCAGTGTAAGGTTAGTGAGGGAAGACGTGAGCTTAGGAAAACAGCGATGGCATCACTCTGGGCAAAGGATGGAGGTAAAGGTAAGGCTGTGAGTGGTGAAGAAGGGAGTGAGTAAAATGGATGCATTCATGAGCTAATAGGCCAAAGAAATTACTACAAGACTTAAGGGACTGTGTGGGAAGGTGAAGAAGAGAAAGATGTCAAAGATGATGTTCAGGTTTCTTTTAATTCTCCACTTCATCGTTACATACCTGTTGTGCTTTTACATCCATTTACATGGTTTTATTTAAATTAAAGCTTTTTTCATTAGCCCTTCACATACTTTTTTCCTCACACATTTCCCAGAATCACTTTATTCTTTTTTAAAAAATCCCTTTTAAAAGTAGACAAATTGTATCCATAAGCCCTCATATGCTTGGGTAGGAAATCTCTAAGCTTACATAGTTTGAAAAACATCACTTATTGTTATCAACATACAGATGATCAACAGCTATCTCTTTAGAATGCTTCTGGGGTACAGCACACTTCTGAAACCAAGAACAGGTCCGTCTCCATGTGTTGCTCTGTACAGTGGAATTTACAATATAATAAAAAGGAAGTGAGGAGATAACACCGTAAGAATTCTACAAAGCCCATGATATTCATGCTAGTAAGATCTGGTTTCTAGAATAAACTAAAATACAAACTAGTAGAACAGAAACAAAAAACCTTCACTGTACCTTTTAGAGGAGATAGGGAAACACAGTACATTTTCATTCTTTTCTATGCTTTCTTGTGGTCAATATTAAAATGAACTTGTTTTCTAAGTAAATAATGGCCAAGCAATGGGGTAGCAAAGATATAAAAGGTAACTGTATGAGAACAAAACCAAATACTTTAAACCTGTACAAAGATAATCAGGAAATGGCATGATTTATGCACAAATAACCTAGAGTCTCTTTAACTGAGCTAAATAATCTAAAGTAGAATTTTAATTCTCAACAAGTAGGTAACATAATGGATAAGAACATAATTTAAGGAGTTAGCCTGCCTGTGTTTTCATCCCTTCTCCACCTCTTACCAATTTATCTGTAAAATGGGAATATAAAAAATGTCTCATACCACTAGCTGTGGAAACTTGGGCCTTCATTTTCCTCATCAATGAAATGGGGATAAATAAAACACCATTGTCACCAAATGCACACATCACCCAGAATACTGTTGAGCACACAGCAGACACACTCATTCGATGTTCCCATCCCAGCCTAAATCGGGGAAAACCCATGATGAGATGTGGCAGCAACAGAAGTAAAAAGGACCATGAAGGCTTTGAGGGGAAACAAAAAATAATGAAGAAGAAAAGAAAATCCAGAAAACCAGCCTAAGAGGGGATTTAAAGAGAATAAAGGTATAAATCAGCCAATAATGGCGGAGATTAAGGACAATCAAAACTCTCAGAAATCATTAATGACCTTTGACAATATAATCTCTAACACAGTGGAATTCATTATGGGCATTAGAAACTGTCTGGTAGGTAACTAAAAATTCCCCCAAAGGGTTAGCCTTTTAAAGTTATACAAACAAAAGGTTTATTTTAGAATTATTGATAAATTTCTAAACTTCGCTAAATATCATTTTTCTATTTCAAAGCATTTGGTAAAACAAAGGAATGTTTTATTCATGTTCAACTGAATTAATCTTGTTTCTAAGGATTTAGCAGCTATTTGTGCAGCTCCTGTGAAAATTACAAATGATCTTTAGAAAAGCAGGTTTGATGGGACATTTAACTGAAAAATCCTTCAGTAGCTAAAGTGTGTATGGAATTAGTGGTCTTTTCCCTTTCTCCAAATTTTGATGAACTAGTAGAATTTCCACAGAGAGCCACAGTAACGTCACAATTCACAACACTTCCCTCAGTTATTAAGCACGGTGGAGTTGTAATACTGAATCACAACTGCTCAGCCTCTGGTTTGTAAAATCCCTGAACCTTTTTGCATTGGGATTGTACACCATACAAACAAGCATAATTTCTAACTCGGTATGCTGTTACTTATTTTAGATGAGTTGCTTCTACACAGATTACATGACGATCTTTGACTTTGGAAAATTTTGGATATTTATTTTCTGAAAAAAAAAAAAAAAAAAAAGACAATTTTTTAATTCTGGAAAAAAAAAATGGCCCAAGATAACATTTGAAAAAATACGTGTTACACACCTGAGTGCCAACGATGCCAAGGTATTTATTTAGGAATCTGCTATTTTACCTGTAGAGATAACTGACAGTGCTTCCCACGTCACGGCCCACAACGTGTTTATACAGGATCTTGGGTAAACTGAAGACAGTGAACACAGCAGGCCCAGGGCTTTAAGCTCCACCTACTGCAAATTCCAGACTAAAGTATCATACCCGGGATACAAACTAAGGTCTACATCTTCCAAGATCTAAGTGATAGAATTTATCCATCTGAGGTGTGACCATTTTTTGGAGTGATTAAATGTTATCTTCCTTTCTTCCTTAAGAAAGCCAAAAACAGTAAAAACATCTTTATAACCAAGACAAAACTTGCTCATTTGTGTGATTTTACATACAACACATCAGAACTATAATTATAACAATGTTTACTTTCTTGATGAACCAAAATCATTAGGTAGCAGCTGATAATGCTAAGAAATATTAAGCATGAGGTTGGCTGTTCATTCATTGGTTCATTTTCTTTCTTTCTTTTTTTTTTTTTAAGATTTTTTTTATTTTTAGACAGAGGAGAAAGGAGAGAAACATCAATGTGTGGTTGCCTCTCACCACCCTCTACTGGGGACCTGGCCTGCAACCGAGGCCTGTGCTGGGAACTGAACTGGAGACCCTCTGTTTCACGGTCTAGCGCTCAATCCACTGAGCCACACCCACAGGGCCACTGACCCGATTTCAAATACCATACACTGTGTTAGTTATTGGGGACTTGTAACTGAAGACAATTCACCTTGTCCATCACAGTTTTCATGAAACCTTTGTCGTCATGATGCCGTCAAGCTCACGCCATTTACATTTTCAACAAATATTTGGCTTAGGTAATGTGATAAGTGCTGAAAATATATACATAGTAGTGCAAGACAGACACAGTTCTTGCCCTCCCAGAACTTAATGATTTTTCCCTGCTTACCTAAGTATTCTGGAAAGGATGGAGCATGAACCACTATTCTAGCCAGATTATTTAGGGTAAACTGTCCTAATACATCCTAAGTGACAGCAAAGTACGTATATGAATGCCAAGAACACTATGACATCTGAGATGAGCAATATGCAATGAAGGTAAACATATAATTAAACTTCTGAACTGGAAAGCTTTTGAGAGAAACGAAATACAGTTGACAATTAAGGAGATGATTTTATTCGAGTTGTTCCAACAGGGAGAAGAACTGTTAGTGAGGGCTGTCTCAAAGACCAGGAAAGGGCCTGAGTTTCGGAGGGGCAGGTAAACAAGGGAGTCATCCGAGGTTCTGGGGGAAGCCAGAAGGATGGAGATGGGTCTCGTCTCAGCATACTTGAGAGCAAATACTTTCTGGGTTCCTAGAACACAAAGGGAGGGATTTTCCAGGGGTAGTGCTCAGGAAAAGTGCAACACTATCAGGTCCAGATAAGAAAGGGGTAATAAGGAGCCCCTGAATGGTTTAAACAAGGTGGGGATGAGGGTCAATGAATTCAGTGTTCTAATTTAGAAAGAATTCTATCCAGAATATGGAAGAGGGACTGGAGGGAAGAAATACTGGAGGAAAGAAAATGAATGAGAAAGTGACATTAGTCAAGATGACTTCTAGGTAAATTCGACTTTCAGCTTGAGCAGCTAGGATTTTAGGAAAAAGGTCTAGCAGTCACTTGAATCTCAAGAGAGAGGGTCTAGGATGGAATGACACATTTATGACTAGTCAGGATATGGAAGATGAGATTACCCAAGGAGAGACCTACAGAGGAAAAGCTCAAAGGATCCTGGAGAATCTTTAATACTCAAGGTACAGGTAGAAGGAAAGGATTCAGCAAAAGAAAGGGAGAAAAAAGGATCAGAGGAGGACAAAGAGAACTGTGTCCTGGAAACCAAAGGAGGCAAAGACTTAAAGAGAGTGGTAAGCAGTATCCCAGGGTAGTCCCGGAAGCTGAGGAGTAGAGTGGGTGCAGTTGAGTCACTGAGACTTCAGCCTGACCCCAAGTGAAGAAGCACGGCTCCCTGGGGGCAGCGATAAGTGGCAAGGGCAATTTCACTTCTTGAAACTTGGCTGGGGACGAAAACAAAGCAACAGACAGACGGAGAGGCAGGCTTGAGGGCAGGGTGTATTTTCTTGGATGGGAAAGGAGCAGGGAGGTAGAAGTTGGAAATAGTAGGGTGAGAAAGTAGATGCTTTTCATATGGTTGTTTCTTATTTTAAGCATCAGGTTAACACATACACAGCAAACACATTTCTACTAGGAGCTCTCACTCAAGTACGTGGCATGCTGTTACAACTAAATAAAGGTACCAAGATTAAAGAATTCAATCATTCTATGGAAATTCTTAAACAGAGGCTGGATATATATTGTTTGCTTTTCCCTTCAGTTAAGTTGGTAAATATTAACCTTGCTAACCACCAAAGAACTTATCCAGTCGTAAAACTTTAAAGAGTCCTTTTTGGGAAAGTCAAAATTAAAAAAAAAAAAGGAGGGCTTGTAAAAATAACTCCACAACCCATATAACTTTGAAAAGAAAACAGAGCACATGGACATAGGAGCGAGCACCTCAGTCTATATTCAAGTAATCCAAACAGTGTCAGGCTTTCTCACCCACGGAAACTCCCTGGAAGGTCAAGCATGAAAAGAACTCAAGTCAAAATACACTGAGAGGAAGAAGGTGGGAGAATAAATACTTATTATTCCTAAGGAGAGTGTTAGTGATCTAAAGCAGCTTAATTTACTCCTCATTTCCCTGGTGTGGTGTGGAGGGAACGGGACGAGACAGAGAGGAGAGGCGGCATGCATTGCTGGTGTCTTCAAGTGGTCATCTCAGGGCGAATCTCATCATTCAACACGGAGACTGTGGCAAATATACAGGAGGAGACCGGAAAACAACTGTCTCTTGTTGAGTAACCAAGCACTCACATACTTCAGCTCATTAAGCTGTCACATCCTCCCCGAGCAGTGGCATTACTGTTCTCATTTTATCAAGAGAGAACAGAAGTTTAGAAAATACGAGTTTGACCAAGATAATGCAGTTAAAATATGGTAGATCAGGATTCAAACCAAGATCTGACTAAACTACCAAGCCCACTTCAACTTGTTTTAAATGAAAGATTAGCTCAAATTCAACTAAATCATTCCCCCAAATTTTACTAAATATTAGAAGGAACCCTTAGGCGAAGGAGACAAACCTTGGTGTTCAAAGGCTAACTCAGGACACAAGGAGCAAAGTCTAAAAAACTGAATCACAATTTATAACCTGACTGCCGTTTAATGACAGTATTACTAATGCCTTTATCATCATCTCAGTTTTTAAAAGCACTTGCACAGATTCCAACTACCCTGATCCTTACAAAGTGTTGAGGCCAAAAAAAAAAAAAAAGGAAAAAAAAAAAACAACTATAAACTTCACTTTCTTTTTAAGCCAAGAAACCGTTGCAACAAGGAAACGGCAGAGCTGAGACGAGAACGGGATAACCCCACACCATCCAGTGCGCTGCAACAGGCGCTGGCGAGCGTTACAGCCGCACCACTTCAACTCTCTCCAGGAGCTGTTCACAGTGTCAACCAAACATTCAGTGTAAGCTCTTCTCTGAACTTAAGTTACGAAGATTTCCTTTTTAATCTGAATTTATGTATTGTAAACTGTAACTGTAATTCTCACTGAGTAAATGAACCGGGCCAGCCAGTTTGCAAGTGCACAGCATGTACTGATGAGCCACTGTGAACAGGGCACCGCCGCAGCTACAGTTTTGGGGACCTTAAAGGGGGCAAAGGGACTTAAACCAGAGCTAAGATTCTTGCCTAGTGAGGTGATGGGCTACAGTTACTATAACCTCACAATTCTACTGAGCCAAATAAATTTCCTTCAGTGATTCCGAAAAGCACCACTGACACTCCCATACACATTCTCTGTCTCTTAAATTAGCAATGAAAATAAACTGACATCAGAGAAAAGATTTCTATTATTTTTAATTATGGAGCCATTGGTTATACAATCAAACCCATCAAGTTCATCCCAGTCACCCACACCTCGGGGCTACCTTCCATAACCCATGGCATGTGAGGACGCAGCATGGTTCTGCCACCATGCGGGATGTTTTCACTAGTTACAGTTACAAGCAGAAGTAAAACCAGACCTGAACTGCACGAGAGGCACAACGGAGATAGTCATTCCACAGATATAAGTTACAGGCCTCCTCTCGGCCAGCCGTCAATCTCGTTTAGAGCTTCTTGTCCTGTAAAATCCGCTTTAATTGGTTTTCTTTCCTTTGTTGCTGAAAAACAGAGTGTGAGCTAGCCCAGGCAGCATCGTGGGAATTTCTCTGTCTCTCTCCCGATCTCTCTCTCTCTCTCTCTCTCTCTCTCTCTCTCACACACACACACACACACACACACACTCTCCCTCCCCCATTTAAAGCCTAAGTGAGTACATCTAGTTTTTAAGGAAATACTAACAAGGATCAGGTTGAGGGTATTTTCCACCGGTTTAAAAATAAGGCATTCTACCCTTTAAATAAATAAATCTCTGAATTATAGAAACAGGAAGCAGCAGCTGGATTTATCATCCTTCATTTCCTCTGCGAGTAGCAGTAAGGAACTCCCCATCCAGACAAAAGCAATGGAGGGGTTAGCCCCTCCTGCCGGGACTCCATGACCCCACGCGGCGTGCTGACTGTTACAATGCCGGCTGGCCACTTCCAAATGAAATCGCTCGCTTTTCCTTATAACGCTTTCTGTGCCCAGTCCCTGCACTGTGATTAAATGAAAAAATCTGACTAAAATTTAAACACACACATATAACTGCCCTGCTGTTAGAAAAGCTACGCTCCCAACTTCCCTGCAGGTCTCTCTCCTGGCTGACTCCCGGAGGCTTCAGGAGGACGAAGCCACACCCCGAGGGACTTGGCAGCGTCGATGCAGCAGGATAAGGCGGTGACAGTGGCACCACCACTATCCTCATCTTCAACATGACTATTAGTATAATTTTATAAATACGCTTATCTAGAGGAACGTAACATAAAAATGGTGTCCTAAGTCCTTAGCAAGATTCCAAATCACTTGGAAACATCTCTGGCAGCACATGAGTGATAAGTACCAGGCTGGGAGTTGGAAAGGCTGTTCACAATTCAGGCCTGCTAATCCGGGCAAGTCCCTTAACCTCTCCGGGCAGTATGATTCATCCACTGGTCAGCAGGCGGGTGGGAGACAAAAATAAAGTAGACCTGGTTCCAGCTCTAAGAACTCACTTGGAGGCAGGGGTGGGGGATGGAAAGAAGTGACATATAAACAGATTAATTACAAAAAAAAGTATTTACTTAAAATATAGAGTATGAACAAAGTGCCGTGGGATCACAGAGCAGGAAATGACTAACTTCTCATTTGTAAACTTGGGGAAAAAAAGGAAATCAGAATACATATTTACCAACATTCCTTTAGAGGCTGAGACTCGGAGAAAACTAGGCTTAGAGAGATTGTCGGCAAGGTCAATACATGTAACTCCTTTCACACACCTGTTCACAGCCAGTGCATCATTGAAAATAATTCAGATATCTAAAGTGCTAGAAAATTGTACTTTAGAAACTGAAAAGTCAAGGATTTTTTAGATTATTATGCAAATACAAACCATATGTGTAAGTCTATGGATGTTTCTGGAAGCGGGGTCGATACTTAGCCTTATGCATAGTAATTGCGAGAACAGATCCCAGAGCGAGATTGTCTGGGTTCAACTCCTGACTCTACCAGCTACTAGCTGTGTTAGCACGGAAGTTTCTTGATCTCTCTATGAAATGGTGATGGTGATGGTGGTGGTAAGAGTAACAATAATAATGTCACCACCTACTCAGAGGGTTTTTGTGAAGATTAAATGATACAAGCACTTAGAACAGTTCTTAACACAAAATAAAGGCTGATTTTGTGATCTGCAAAAGCATAATAATTGGAATATTTGGATTACTTTTCTTTTTTCAAAGCATATTTTATTGATTATACTATTACAGTTTTCCCAGTTTCCCCCTCTTTGCTTCTCTACCCCTCTTCCCCCTACCAATCCTCCCTTAGTTCACGTCCATGGGTTGTGCACATAAGTTCTTTGGCTTCTCCATTTCCTATACTGTTCTTAACATTCCCGTCTATTTTGTACCTACCAATTATGCTCTTTAATCCCTGCACCTTCTTCCCCATTCTCTCTCTATCCCATCCCAGCTGATAACCCTCCAAATGACCTCAGTACCTACAATTCGGTTCCTGTTCTAGTTATTTGCTTAGGTTTTTCTTTTTAACATTCAGTTGTTGATAGTTGTAAATTTGTTCCCATTTTAATGCTCATAGTTTTGATCTTCTTTTTCTTAAATAAGTCCCTTTAACATTTCCTGTAATAATGGCTTGGTGGTGGTGAACTCCTTTAGTTTTAGCTTGTCTGGGAAGCACTTTATCTGCCCTTCCATTGTAAATGATAGCTTTGCTGGACAGAGTAATCTAGGTTGTAGGTCCTTGCTTTTCATCACTTTGAATACTTCTTGCCAGTCTCTTATTGCCTGCAAAGTTATCTTTTGAGAAATCAACTGACAGTCTTATGGGAACTCCTTTGTAGGTAACTCTGCTTTTCTCTTGCTGAAGATTCTCTTTTTATTTTTAACCTTTGACATTTTAATTATGATGTGTCTTGGTGTGGCCTGTTTGGGTCCAACTTGTTTGGGACTCTCTGTGCTTCCTGGACTTTTGAGTCTGTTTCCTTTGCCAAATTAGGGAAGTTTTCTTTCATTATTGTTTCAAATAAGTTTTCAATTTCTTGTTCTTCCTCTTCTCCTTCTGCATCCCTATGATCTGGACGTTGGCACGTTTCAAGATGTCCCAGAGTCTTCTATAATATCCTCATTTTTTGAATTCTTATTTCTTCATTCTGTTCTGGTTGAATGCTTATTTCTTCCTTATATTCCAAATCATTGACTTGAATCCCAGCTTCCTTCCTTTCACTGTTGGTTGCCTATAGATTTTTCTTTATTTCACTTAGTGTAACCTTCACGTCTTCCCTTATTTTGTTGCCGTACTCAGTGAGTTCTCTGAGCATCCTGATTACCAGTTTTTTGAACTCTGCATCTGGTAGGTTGGCTATCTCTTTGTTGCTCAGTTCTTTTTCTGGGGTTTTGCTCTTTTCTTTCTTTTGAGCCATATTTCCTTGTCTCCTCATTTTGCAGCCTCCCTGTGTTTGTTTCTGTGTATTAGGTAGAGCTGCTTTGACTCCCTTAGTAGTGTGGCCTGTGTAGAAAAGTCACCCGTAAATTGTGAGGGGTGGAGCCTTAGGTCATTGCCAGGCAGGGCAACCTGCTTCGCTGATTTGTGGGCCTGCGTGGGGGGAGGGCTCAGAGAGGGGACTGTGTTGCTCCCTGGCTTCTGGAGGTTTGCCCAGCACTTGCTCCATTTCCAGTTACTTCACCCACTCCCTGTATGAGACTGGCACCCTTCCAGCTATTGCCCTGGCACTGAATCCCACAGTGGGTGGGTTTGCTTACATTTTAAGACCGTGCAGGCCCTTTAAGTGGAGTTTCCTGAAAATGTAGCAGTTTCTTCTTCCTCCCCACTCCCACAGGTTTTTTACAGCCCGAAGTTATGGAAATTTACCTTCCTGGCATGGGAACCCTGGCCTGTGCCTGGGATTGCTCACTCCCAAGGTATCCCTCCTGATTTTTATCCACCACACATGAATATGGGACCGCCTGTGCCCATTCTGCTGCCGCAGACTCTCGGTGTCACATCTCCTTGCCTCTCTGCCCCCACTACCCATCTGGATGAATGTGGCTTCTTTAAGTCCTTGGTTGCTGGACTTCCATGCAGTTCAATTTTGTGACATTTCAGGGCGCTATCTGTTTTGAGATTTAGTTGTAATTCTTTTTGTGGATGTGCAAAGAAGTGAAGCATGCCTACCTATGCCTCCATCTTGACCAGAAGTCCCGAACTGCTTTTCCAAACATATTTTCTTAAGCCTGAAAGTTTCTGATTTGGTCTCATTCCACAATTTCTACTTTTTAGAAATGTATAGACAGTGATGAAATGGAGGTTGTCTGCTTCAAAAATACACTTAGTATGATTTTTAAGAAAGGTGTTTTCAGTGGCAGACAGGAACCTAACACAGGCATTACAGGTTTAAGGTGATGGAATAAAAAATGTTTGTATTTCAGAAAATTGTAGCCACTGATAAAGGGAGTTCTGAACAGTATTTTAGAAATTACAGAAAAGCAGAAAAAGAGGGAGAGATGCCAATATTCCTACAAAATTTCTATTGTTTTAGTTTTATATCCAAAACATAATTTATAGTACTTTAAAATAATAAGCAGTCAACGTACTACTAAAGATGCAAATTTAGCCAATCAGTAGAAAATATAAGCACTTAAATAACAAAGTCATTTTTATTTTTCTCTTTGGGTTCACACAGAATTTTAGCAAATTCTTTGGCCCATTACCAGTATCTGTTATATAGTACCTGTCAGGTGAAATAGATGGTTTCCATATAAAACTAAACTTCGGAAAGTCAAACTGGATGTTTTAATTGGCAGTGATAGCAAAACTCACCAAACCAAAAGATCCTGCATTTAATATTTAATATATTAAACATCATTCATCCACTGGCTCTCTACCAACATCAATACTTACTCTTGGGGCCTGTGGTTTTTATCTTAGTCAATAATGCTTAGGTTTAGGCCTCAAAATTAATCATTAAAACCTGCTGCTGTGAAAAGTGTTCACCAGAACCTGAAAAGCATAAAAGGAGAGGCAGGATATTTATCACATTCTTATTACGTTCTGGAAAGAATGGGGTACTTTTTCCAAATAACAGGTTTTCTTCCTGACTATTCTTAATGCTTTATAACATATCCACAGGAAATGAAGCAAAATAATTTAAGCTGTACTTTACTGTGATTCAAGCATGCGCCAGGCACATTGGGAGAGAGTTTTACAAGGACTATTTAATTTACTTGGTGCAAATCCTTGAGGCAAATCATTTCCCTAATTTTACAGGTGAAAAAATCAATCCCAGAAATGTCAGACAACATCCTCATAAACCGAAGGACTAAATATGATACACAAGAAAGCAAAACTAAGTGCACGCACACACACACTGTTTTGCAGGTTGCCTATGTAATCATTTTAGAGAAATAAGAGGAAGGCAGGCACTGAAATGTTTCTCGACCAGCATTATACTAGTCTACGTAATTCTACTAATCAGGAACCACAAGAAGTGTTATGAAATAAACTTGTAAGTGCTTTGTGGATATAGTGAAAAATTTAGGAATAAATTTTATAGGAAAAAAATTTTTAGGTATCCTGTAAGATCAAAAGACAACTCTCTCATCTAACCAATTCTTATAATTAAAAACAAAAAGTATAGAAGTTTGTATTTTTATAGAAAAGGTTTATTTAAGATAGGGCTTAACATTCAAATAATCCAGTGCCATTTCTGTTCTATTATGAACTAGGATTAAGAAGATCCTTTTATCCTTTCTCTTATCTGTCTTACTATATCGTGTGACCTTCTGGTATATTTGGTGTAATGCCTTCTATCTCCTAGATTACCTGGGAGTCATAAACTATTCCAATTAGCAAGTTTCCAGACTGCCCTGCCTTTTAGTGTTTTTGTAATAAAATATCAAAATGATGTTGTTATTTAGTCCATGTACCAGGACAGCTGTTACTTTAGGCTCATACAAAAGAGAATTTAACAGTTAATCAATCCTTCTAAGATAGCTTTATGATAAACATGGCTCTGAAAACATCGCGTTGTTCCAGGAGAAACTGTATTCAGAGTCAATACCATTTTCCCAAAACAATTACAATATTTCTTTGGGTACCCAAAGTTCTATTTTCATGAGAATTAGTAAAGTTCTACTAGAACTTTGACTAATTACTGGATCCTAGAAATGGCAATTAAAATCTTTAGGTCTCAGGCTCCTTATCCGTAAAAGGAGAAATCTGCATTAGATTGCGTTTTTCTTCCTGATGTAAAATTCTATGAGTCGGTTCACACTTAAAATCTAAACTCAAATACAGAGTGGGGCAAAAACAGGTTTCCAGTTGTGAGTACACGAAAGTGTTTATTATTGTATATTAATTATTGTACTATTTTCCAAACAAACAACTGTGCCCCGTCCCCTGGTATGTCCTTCAAAGAAAGCCATTTACCTCCTGTCGCCAACCCAAGGCAGAGTTAGCTACTCAGAATAGCTGAGTCTCTGTACTACTTTATTCACAGTTCATTAGGGTAATCACTGGGGTGTAATTATTTGTTTACCCAACAGGTGGTAAGCTATTCCATAGAAGAGACTGTGCCTTATTGATCTTTTTACATTGTCATCTAACAGTTAGATTCTAATAGCCTGGTATACAGAAAATATGTAACAAATGTTTATAGAATCAATTCTTTGAACTACCTGATCCAGTATTCACTGGGTACCCTTTGTTTGGGCCCTAAGGCAATTTCTGGAATTATACCAGAGTTCCCTCCATAAAGTATTTGAAATTTAGGAAAAGAGCAATCATGTATGATGATAATTAATAAGTATACAAGTATATGAGTTTAGTCTACTTTGAATCGTAAGTTTAAGTGAGTTACAGTCTGTAAGGAAAAATATGCTGTTGGAGTTGAAGATCTTCAAGATCCTCTGATGCTTTCACATTCTATGACCTTCCTTGCAAAGCCTTCCCATTTTCCCTCCTCCAGCCCTGCTCTCCATTATGGTCATGAACCTGGGCCAGGCTTATTTTTAATAATTCAACTGTTTGGGAGAAAAAGTGATCTCAAAAGAGCAGGGAATGATTCAGAGCTGGAAAAGACCAGAACACTTGACTATAAGCAAAAGAAAGGAAGTTAGAGAAGGCTAACAGGAATTTTTAATGTGTGGTGTAAGTTAAGAGTGAGGTTACATCAGGCCAGGGCAAGGAAAAGATATGTTTTTTTGGCCTGAAAGTGTTTAGCTTTCATGTTCCAAAACAAAATTTCATGTAGAACTTGTCTGATCCTAGATATTTATTTTTCTTGTTCGTGCACATCCCTGACAGTTAGGAACAAAAGGGAGTAAAGGCCGTTGGCACTGGTGCACAAAGACACAGTAGAAGGCAGGAAGCCTGGCACCTGAAGGACGGCCAAGAGGCCCTTCGGGACTCCTTGTGTGCTTACTGTGACAGATCATAATAGCCTCTCTGCATGAATAAATGTGGACAGATTGGTATGGAGGAGCTTGAGTTACCCACTCTTTTGTGTTTCTTCTAAAGTAACACCTTCATCAAGATGAGCTGGAGTACAAGTTACAAATCCAGATTCCTGATCTCCACCTAGGCTCACCCCTTTCTTCATGAGCCCCCACAGATCTGCAAAAGAGCCTCTGATAGGCTGGAGAGCAGAGAGCAGAGAGCAGTGAGCAGTGAACGAAATGCAGCAAGGCTGAGCTGAGGTGACTCAGGTTAGAGCTGTGACCCTTTACTTCTGGAGTCATTATTCTGGTTCTTATCCAGTGGCTACTGCAAATGCACATGCATGGGTCGGTTTTATTCTAGAGCTTATCTGGGAACAGCACGGAGAGGCTATCACAACTTGGCTCGATACACGGGCAGGTTTCTCTGAAGAAAGCTGGTGGCAGGTTCTGGTGGACAACTAGGTCCAAAAAGTTCGGCTGAGAACACCAACAAGAAGGTCTACCTTAAATGCTGTAAAATTCTTTTTAGCAAATGCACAGAAGTTGGGGGAAGTAGAAGAAAGAAGATGGGTGGGAGGTGGAATTGTGGGGTTCTATCAATTAAGTACTACAATTCAACTCCCAAAGCTATGAAATTAATCATCATAATCATGAATTCCCTTCAGTGATGACAGTGACTTTACTCTTTTCAATTCTTTAGCAGCTGCAATGCATTTGCTACTGTTTGAGATGAGTGTCGCCATGCAACATACTCTATCCCGCTTAAATTCAGGGTAAAATTCACCTTTGGGCTAAGTAACATCACCACCAGCTTTTTGGAAGGGAGGACCTGTCTGGTACTTTTTTATGAAGAGGAGTTGTTCCTCTCATCCTTTTTTACGCAAATAAGGATTAATTTTTTTAAAGCCTAAAAGTGGGGCTTGAAAGAAGCTCCACATGTAGGGAGGAGCCAGAAAGGACGGCAGCCAGTTAAAACACCAGGGAAAACTGTGGCAGCCACATATAACAAGCTCCACATTTAGAGCTTTAGCTAAGGCCATGAAGAAGGGCAATCAGAGTGCACAGATGCCTTATCTCCCTTCCTTGTCGAATATGCCTGGGGAGCAGGGCCAGGTCTGACCCTCCTTTGAAGAGCCCACAGCAGGTGCTGCAAGAGGACTTTCATTATTCACTCTCCTCATATTATGCCCAGGAGAGAATTCCCCACAATAATGACCTGGCCTCTCCGTCCGCCTCTCCTTCTTCTTTCTCCTCTATGGGGTCTGCCAGCCTGCAGAGATGGTGAATTCTGGACTCTTCTGCTAGGTAGTAGGAGGCTTTCCCTGCTCATTGCCAGCTTCCGCCGTCCTGCTATGCCAAGGGAAGGGCGGTTAAGACTATCTGATCCAAGGATGAAATTTCAGAATGCCCATTTGGCCAAAGATCCAAAACTACATTCTCCAAAAAAGCATTTTCAGTAATACAGGCTGTCCACCAGCCCGACTCCTTTCTCTCAGCTGCTTTGTAACATGGGCATGGAGGAGGGAAGTATGGACCCCCTCACACCTCCAGAGTGGGGGGCCTCCTTGCCTTGTATATCTTAAAGTTTTTAGTGACTATTTACTGAAGAAGAGATGTGTAAAAATTTGGTGAGAAGTGAACTAAAATAATCTGGTTTTACTTGTTCGTGGGTGGGTATGTGACCATATCCCATCCCACCAAGTTCTTGGGAAGGTCGTCTGAAACATGGTATCTAATTTCTGTGTGAATTCTTAGAGGGCAACGATTCATCTAAAATACATTCGAAAGAGAAACAACCTTATTGAAAATATTATTTGTGGCTTAGCACATGGAAATAAGTTCTTGACCTATGAGGATCATTAGCCACCTGGAAAGTTTCTTCCAAATATTTTATAAGCCAAATGACACAGGTGAAAACTTAACCCTTAGGACGATTTCTTTGTGTGTGCTAAGATAAACATGAAAGGCACTGAGAAATTTCTTTGCAAGTTCTTCCCCATTTGTATAGCCAACTATACTACACTATTAATCCTTTATTTTTTTAATTCTCACCTGAGGATATGTTTACTGATTCTGAGAGAGGGAGGAAGTGGTGT
The DNA here is from genome assembly GCA_004026765.1 of Micronycteris hirsuta. Classification (NCBI taxonomy): domain Eukaryota; kingdom Metazoa; phylum Chordata; class Mammalia; order Chiroptera; family Phyllostomidae; genus Micronycteris; species Micronycteris hirsuta. The sequence goes on from PVJI01000427.1 coordinate 36,468, forward strand.
GGAGGGTGGGGAGAGAATGAATGAGAAAGAAACACTAATGTGAGAGGGAAACATCAATGGTTGCCTCCTGTATGTGCCCCGACTGGGGATTGGACCTGCAAACCTAGGTATGTGCCCTGACCAGGAACCAAACCCACAACCTTCTGGTGTATGGACAACATTTCAACCAACTGAGCAACCTGGCCAGGGCTACATTATCAATCCTTTATAGAAGGGTTATTAAAAACCTTCAAGATGTGGCTGGTGTGGTTCAAACAGTTGGAGTGTCATCCTGTAAACCGACAGGTCACGGGTTTGATTCCTGTCAGGGCACATGCCTACACTGTGGGTTCAGTCCCCAGTTGGGGTGTGTACAAGAGGCAACTGACGGCTGTTTCTCACATCACTGTTTCTCTCCCTCCCTTCCTTCTCCTCTCTTTAAAATCAATGAACACGTACTAGGGCAAGGATGGGAAAAAAAACCCCAACAACAATCCTAGAAAATAAAGTGTAAAAATTCAGGCAGCTAGCCATGGGTAGAGCCATAACAGCAAGGGTATCAGACAGCTAACTAACAGTGCCTTAAACGTGTCATTATTTTCATTCATCCTCACAACTACCATGCGAATTAAGTGTTATCATCAACCTGAAATTAGGGGAGAAAGCTGTGTTCAAGAGCTTCAACTTCTGGCCCAAGAGTACTGAGCTAATTAACAGCGATAGCACTGGACTCAAATCCAGGTCTGATGAGGAAATGTAAGTGCTTCACATGAAGTCATGATTGTGCAGCCGGGAAGCAAAGGTATGCACATCCTTCCCTGCAGCTTGCGGGGGCCTGAGGCAGCGGGGGCGGTAAACAGAGCTCCAGGTACAGCAAACTAGCTCACTGAGTTCAGATGCCTCTGACCTACATTTGTATTCCTGCAGAGTCTTTCTAAGGAAGAAAAGTGAGTGAACTCATTTCATTTTATTTCCTTCTTCCTTCCTTTCCCAGGCCTGACCCACAAAGACAGCCTAGGAACCAGACGAGTGGGCAGCTGATTTCTCTAAAAACAGTTTCACATCCGTTCAACTATAGGATGCTCCATTAACTCCAAAGAGAACCTGAAGGTCCAACTTTCTAGAGTCCCCGTGTTCAGATAGCCATTTACAGCTACGATGGAGATTGTACCTGAGCCTGGGGATTCCTGAAGAACCAAGCTAGGGGAAAGCGCCTTTGGCTTTGACAGAGTATGGGGTGAGGGGAAGGGAGATCCTCCCAGAGTGCTCAGAAAGATATCTCTGCTGTCAAGCTTTCATCCTGCCCTCTCACTTTACGTCTTTCTTCTCTGGTTTGTCCTTGGAGTCACAGCAACAGGCTTGGAGCCTGAGTAGGGGAAAGCTGGGTGGCCTCAGGCTACTCTGGGAATTCTACGACGATAATTATTCCTAGAGGAAAAAACAATGAGTAGTTGCAGGCTCCCAAGGCACTAGAATCATTAAATAAAATGACAAGTGGATGTTAGATACCAGAGTTATTAAGAGAACTTTAAAAGTATACTTATGTTTTGGAAGAAATGAATTCAGAGCTAACGGTAAAATTTCTGGGTACAACTCAAGGCATCAATTAGTCTTAAGAACTCCATCCAAGGGACGCAGCAGACCAAAATGTTCATAAAATTAGAGACTCCTTTTTATGAATCATGGTTATCACTGCATTGATGAATATCAACAAACACCCCAGAACAGTCCGCCCCCCAAAAGCAGCAGAGGAAATAATGTTAACTTTCTTAAGGAGACCCTCCTTCTTAAAACCAACCAACCAACCACACTGAAAAGACACACTTCGATGCATGTAACTGCTTGCTTATAGAGTGAAAGGAGATAAGATACCCAATACCGTCCTTCCTGGCTAATCCTGCCACTCTGTCACTTCTGAGAACAGTGCCACTTGAGTGGAAATTACACCTGGCAATGTGATACCTTGTAAGTCAATGAAAAGGCACCCACATGAGGCAACTTTTACTCTGATCATACACAGGGCTTGAAGAATGATGATGAGGATTAAAAAGATAGCCTTACAAAAAATATCTTTTAAGGGAAAGTACTTTCTCGAATTCCTCTTGTGAACAATTCAAACAACTTTCTTCTTGATGGAAAGAAGCTCAGAATCAGTTCTTCCTCTCCTCAAACACAAAGGGAAGACAGTTACCTTCCCTCTGCTGTCCCCAGCCCACCACACCACCTGGCCCCTCTTCCTCAGAACACAGAGTACAGTGCAGTGGTTAAGGGCAGAGCTCAGAACTCACATTGCTAGGGTAAAAAATTCTGGCTCTGCCATATATTAGCTGGATAACCTCCAGGCTGATTCCTTAACGCCTCTGTCTGTCCCTTTCCTCGTCAGTAAGATGGAAAAAATAGCATTCATCTCAGAGGCTGTGGCAAGGATTTAATAAATCCACACATGTCCTGCCTTTGGCACAGTCCTGTCACATAATCAGAACTCAATACATTTAACTTTGATGACGATGACAATGATGACGTGAGCTTACCTAGACTGTGGTGAAAATAAGGAGCTGGGGACTACTCGGGGATTATGCAGAAGCCATGTGCTCCCCATGGCAATGACACAGATAAAGTCCACCAGAAAAATGCCCTTTTATTCTGAGGGCCCAGGCGCCTCAACTTGTTGTTTCTTTTCAGTGGCTACAGCAGCTTATCAGAAGGGGCAGGCTCAAAGGACCAAAACCAGGGCAGGAGAGGTAGGGATGAAAAGAGACAGCGTGCCTGAGTCTGGGAGAAACTAGTCTGGGGCAGCTCTGAGAATGCGTAGCAGCCAGCAGTGCACAGTCACGGGACTTAGAGCTTAGAAATAAAGTAACAGGCCACTCAGATATGCGCACTGTGTTAGCATGGTAAAACTCCCACTATCTTTCTGTCAAGGTCCCCTTAGCAGGGAGCACCTTCCAGAAACTTCTCTTCCTCTGAGGTCCTATAGTACTCCTCCAAATATTTATGGCTACTTTGGCATTTAATTGTTTTAGAGAATAACTGTGTCTCTTTATTTGACTGTAAATTCTGGAGAGGGTATGAGTATATCTCTCTTCCTGACCTACGTGTGTCTGAGGACCTAACCCCGCCATGGAAATGCTCACCTGGAAAGTACATGATAAAATGGAAGGCTCTGAGTGGTGCTCCAGAGATACATGCTACTACTGTACTAAAATAAGCACCACACAGCTAGCACAGAGAAAAGGGCACGGAGCAAGGTAGCATGCCTGTCTCTACCTCTTTAGTGCCTTGGTGAGAAGGTTGAGCTCAAGAAGTTGAGGTAGAAGATTAAGCCTCCAGCAGTCCTAAGTACTGAAAAGATTAGTGTTCCTGCAGACAGAGATTCAATTAAAAAAGCAAACCATAAAATAAGAACAAAGAAGTCCAGCAAAAGTCTGCTTTTCTTCTCCCATGATGGCTCGGATACATTTTTTTTAAAGCAGTGAATATCAAATTCTTTTCAAAACATTTCCTAGCGATGCCTTTGCTTTGCAGGTGTCCTAAACACATGTTTAGTCTGCCTATCTGGTAATCTAGCTCTCCATGGGCACCAAAGGGTTCCCGCAAGACACAAAGAGGCAGCATGAAAGAACAAAGTCAGGCGAGGGCAGGAAGGCAGAAAGGGAAGAACGGAGGCACCAGTGGGAACCAAAGGGAAGGGGCAGCGACGAGGAGAGTCAGAGGATCAGGCAATGACGCAGTTAGAGTCCTGCCAGCTTCAATCTAGAGAACCTCAGAGATGATCTACACCCCAGCTTCTCCTTTTACAAGAGAGAAATGATAACCCACTGAAGATGACCCACGCAAAGCCAAAGCTGCTAGTGTGAGACAGAGCTGGAACTGAAGTCAGGTCTCTTGGCTGCCTCCTTACTGCTCTTTCCACTCAGCACATCTCTTCTTGACATTTCCAGCATGGAGGATAAAGGCTCAAACAGCTCAGGGCTCAGGCAGCCATAGTAAGCCCTGCCTCAGCGCCACAGGTTGACAAGAGTCAGCAGAAGGGACAAGGGGGATGAGGTCCCTGGTTATCACATTGTTTTTGATGAAGCCATCCAGTAACTTGGATACCTGGCTTTGTAATTTCTCAATTACTCAAAATGTATAACTGGGAAGCATACAGGATGAGGACAAGACAGAAATCCACTGAAGGAGCTGCTTTAAGAACAGCCTTGAAGGGATGCTGCTGTGGGTTAGCTGTAAAATCATGACGGACATGCTGCTGCTCTGAGCTCTGCGTCGTCCATGAACCATCTCTTGGTTTAATTACAACTCAGACCTCCTGCGCTAAAAAGGCTGTCTTTACAATGATAATCTTTTTTTTTTTTAAGATTTTATTTTTATTTATTTTTAGAGAGAGGGGAAGGGAGAGAGAAAGAGAGGGAGAGAAACAGCAATGTATGGTTGCCTCTCACATGGCCCTCACGGGGACCTGGCCTGCAACCCAGGCATGTGGCCTGACTGGGAATCGAACCGGGACCACCTGGTTCCCAGCCCGCGCTCAATCCACTGAGCTACACCAGCCAGGGTAAAAGGCTGTCTTTATAAAAACCAGCCTCCTTTCTCTGAGACAGACTTTTTGTAAGCACCGCTGTGCTTCTCATGTCAAACATGTATGGCACCTGACCTGGACAAAGCATTCTTTTTCATCATGAATTTTTTTTTATTTTAAATATTTTATTTATTTCTAGAGAGAAGGGAAGGCAGGAAGAAAGAGGGAGAAAAACATCCATGTGTGAGAAAAACATTGATTGGTAGCCTCTCACACACCCCCAACCGGGCATCTGGCCCACACCCCAGGCATGTCCCCGGACTGGGAATCAAACCGGGGACCTTTGGGTTTGTGGAACAACACTCAATCCACTGAGCCACGCCAGTCAGGGCTCTTTTAATCATGAGGTTTTGATGGTGCACGTAAATCACTAACCTCATTCCTGTTCCATATCCCAAACGCCTATGCAAAGTCGGACAACTGAAGAGGGAAACAGATGATGACTCTTAATCTGTACCTCTTGCCTTCTTTCCTCCTCTTCATGCGTCCCACTCAATAAAAAGCCACTTCTCCCCAGGGAAAGCAAGTGGGTGTTGAATAAAACACCTATCAGCATCACAGTATCACTCCTTCCAGGTTCTCACCTACAAGTCTTTGCCCATTCTGTTCCCCTTGCCTGGAATATCTCACCTGCTCCGATTCATCTTGTTAGTTTCCCCTTTGTCTGTCATCAGCACCTGAATGAAGCCTTCCCTGAAATCTCTAAGCCAATAACCCAGGCCTTCTTGGGCAGCTTCCTTGATGCTCCTGGAGTATCCTGTGCATTTCTGCCCCTCCACACTTTTTACAATGACCAGGTTTTAAGTCTATCCCCTTCACGGAGCTGTAAGATTCTCCAGGTAGGGATAACTTACTCATGGTGTTTCCCCAGGGAAACAGAGAGAACGATCACCTGACAGATAGGGGGGGCACACGCATATACAACTGTAAAGCATTATCACACACATTTTTAGCTGGATCCTTAAAGTGACTGGTAGGCAAAGAAACTGAGGTTCAGAGAGGTTTTATGGGCTCCCCAAAGCTACCAGCTCTGGCACTTTCTGGCTTCGAGACTAGATTTTCACTGGGCCACATTATAATCCGTTAACTATACAAGTTCCACACAGAAGATAAAACAGAAAGCACCGATCCTCTGATGTAAGCGTATACATAGTGACCTGCACAACCAAAGAAAAGAGACACGAAACTTTCAAATATGGGTAAAATCATTGTTCTGAAAGCAGGGACATTGATCAGATATGAAGTTTAAACTAATTCTTTTCTCAAGGCCATTTCCATCCTAAGGCTCTGCAGAGATGTCTAGTGGACATGAATGAGATACAAACGAAAGTTCAACGGGTTAAACGGGTCATAAAACTATCTCCGGTTAAACTGCCAACACTGCCTCAGACATCAGAGCGGGACACTGAACAGCTGCCGTGGCTGCCAAGCCAGAAGTAACTCGGAAGTGGCAGGTTGAGCTCTGGGCTCAGAGAAGCAACAGCAGGCAGGAACTAGGGCAGCTGGCAGGATGGGGCTGGTTTGGGTCTTTGACCCTCCATGAACCTCTTAGAGCCCGAAGCCTCTCCGCAGCTGAGGAAAGTTTTCAGCAGAGCTGCACCCCAGAATAACGTGAGGCAGCCTGTAAATGGCATCCAATGCTGAGCCCGATCCCCAGATGTGCTGACTTAACTCCTCCAGGGTGGCCGTCACTTCTGCATATGAAGTGCTTCAAAGCTCCTCTGCAATTCTAGTGCGCAGATGACAAGCTCAAATGGAATACTTTTGGGCCTTTCCATTCCCACGTGTCCATCAAAGTTGAGAACACTTAAGCGAACAGAATAGCCACTTAGCACTCTGGGGTGTTGCAACTGCTTCTGAGTTGCTTAACATCAAGTCTTCTAGAGATGGAAGCGGAGCACTCTTCGACTACACATACCCTTGACCGAGAGATTTTTCGGCCTCTTCTTTGAAATTGTATGCTTAGAGCAGGTGAATGTTAGTGTCTATAAATTCTATCTCAGTAAAGCTGTTTTGTGTAGGTTTTTTAAAAAGGCACTACGTTTCATTTTGGGAACAGCTCTTATTACAAGAGAACACTTCTGATTAACCTGTGAATTACCCTCACTACACATTATACCTACTGGGTCCAGCTTTGCTACTGGGGCACTCAGATTTAAGTCTAATTCCTCCTCCATTTGACTTTGCATGTAGCCATACCCAGCTTTTAATCCATTTACTAGCTAAGTGACCCACAGGAAATGATCCCTCTCTAAGCTTCAATTCTCTGATCCACAGGAAGTGAGTGTATTTCCTTTGTAGGATTTCTGAAGATTAGAGCGCACCTAATACCTAGAACACTATATGATGCTCAATGAATAACGCTTTCCTTCCCTTCCCCATGACGGGGGAGTATGAGTCTCCCATCAAAGCTCTCCTTTGTTGGCTAAACATCCATGTTTTTAGCAAGCCACAGATATTTAATGATTCCTCAACAGGTTGTGGTGTTTTCCCCTCTTCACCGCCCCAGTTCACATGCTCTGAACGCCTTAGATTTGACAAATGCTTGTGGCGGCCTCACTTCCACAGCATCAGTGGATTCTGGAACAATAAATGCAGCTTACCATCAACTGATTACCGGCTCATGGTAAAGGTTTTACAAGTTTCAGGAGCCCAAGATTTCCCCTCCCAATATCAGTTGCCTGTGGGCACTAAACCATATACACAGATCTAGTCGCATGGCAGAGAGGATGACTCATCTTTATTCAGCTCCTCAGAAACAAGCACAGAAATCAGGTGGTAATTCCTTCTGTTATCTGCTGTGCCAGGAGAGGTGGCCTCCAATTTGCGACACCATGACAATGCTGTTCCTTCACTGTGAGCCTCCAGGACCGGGCACCCGCTGTGCTGCCCCTTCCGCCACCCCTCTGATCTCTGTCATGTTTGCCCAGTCTTTATCTGTGATTCTGGCTTGACACATAACACTGGAGAAATAAAACAGATTTGGATAAGGCAGACAGGTTCAAAAATGAAGTAGTAGGTACAATAAAATGCACCGTTCAATGCCTCGTGTATAAACGGTATCCAAAACGTAGAAGAGTAATTACAATCACCACCACTGTGGTATGGCAATTTCCCTCTCTTAGACTGGTCTCTGTCCTGAATGCTAATCTATTTGGCTAGGGTCCTGACCTCTCTGCTTAGTTCTGGCCATCTCTGTCCGCCAGGGAGATAAAACCTGATCCTCCTACAGGAGCTTCCCCCACTCCTACCCTTCCCCACAGCCCCTTTCGCTAAGTCCCAGGGTGTGACCTGTCGGCACCTGCCTGTATGAAGTGAGCTGGGAGTCAGGAGACCTGCCTTCCTCGTCCTGCTCTGCCACTAGCTGTTCCCCCTGTAAGATGATGGCCTCAGACAGCATGGTCTCTAAGGCCTCTTCCTGGCCCAAATTATGCCCCAAATCCCCAGCCCCCCGACCCCCGGCCTCTTCCTAGCTATCCTTTACCACTCTCACGCACTCCGTATGCACCACTCACCAAGTGGGAGTCCTCAAGTACGACCCCCTCTCTACACTCTGACCTCCGCCCAAGCCCTGTAAACATGCTACTTAGTGGCCAAGTATTTATAAGAAGCCACTTATGACATCGACTTTTGGAGGCTAGTTTGGAAACCTAAAACTCATGTGTATTATATCTATTAGAGAATGTACTCATTAACTATACTGAGGTTATATTAAGGCTATATATAATGTCTACTGATTCCAACAATTACCTGCAGGAGAAAATGTAGTATATACGCTACATGAAATGTTTAATAAACATTGTCTGGCAAAGTTTTCTTCTCCTGGGGATGACGCTCTGGGGTGTCCGACCCGGGGACATTCTCTGTGGGGCCTCACACATTATACACAGATGTAAAGTGCTTTAAGAAAGCAAACAAGATGAAGAGATCACGGAAATCGTGAAAAATAAATTAGTGTGATTATTCTTTTTTAAAGAGTTCTTTTAGGACATCTAAAAATAATTTAGCTTATAAACGTTCAAGGTCCCAACTTTTCAGAAGCTTGATGGCTGTGTAAAATGAAATATACCACATATGAAGAGAAATTTGTAGATATGAAGATATTAAATACATTTAAAAATTACACAAGCCAAACTTGTTTATATAGAAAAATCAAAAACTAAAGATAAGCCAAAAAATGAACAGATACATCTTTATATACCTTATCAAATCAACATATGTACTACTCAGAAGATACATGTGCTACATGGAAAAAATCATTCTATACATATTCATGTACAGTTTTATGAGCTTGCTCAGGGCTAACTCATGTTGCCTTTGAAATTTAAGCAGATATCTGAGACAAAATCACCTCGATGTGAATTTTTCCAAGCTGTTCGCTAGTTTACAATAACAGCTTGAAGAAAACACACCAAGTCTGTTAGGTTTGTAAATGCACAGAGATTTAAAACTCTCCCCAATTTGGAAAAACAAACAAGTTAGAATGCCATCCAAGAGACTTCATCATATATTCTATGAATATTAGTAGGCTTATCTTTTTTGAGTAGTAATTTAGAAGTTCCATATATGCTCTCAGTAGAGTCAGTTATAGTTTTAGAAATATGTAATGATTTTGCTTTTCAAAAATTTTCACTACATCATCACGCCCATCATTCCTGATCCGGCACACCTGTCTGCCCTCACACAAGTGACACAGGCGTCGGCAGTTACCACTGCGCACCGTCGCCCGCGGAACACCAGCCGGTTTGCTTGCTGCGTGGTGGGTGGGTCGGGGAGAGGATGCGTTCGGGTCCTGGCGCTAACAATGAAAGGACATGAACACCTTGCAGAAAATGCATCTTTTCTCTTTTTCAACTGCATGTTCTTCTTCTGAACTTGACAGAATTTTCTGTAACATAACAGCCAAGACTTTCCTTTCCTACATATGGCACAGCTTGTATCCTGACAACTATTTAAGTGGATATTCATATTGCATTTAGGAAAATATACCTATGTCGCTCACATCCAAATAGTAAGTACAACTTGTTTTTCTATAATTCAGCTCCCTTAGTGTTGTGCTGATAATGTACACAAACTTTATTTTCTTGGCTAACTCTGTTCTCATTTCACTTTCAGCCAATTTATGCCACCATAATTGACTACACTACCTACTTCTAAACCTAAAAGAATATAATTCTGTCTGATTTTTAATAGAATTTAACCTACCTCTTTCTAAATTTCTATCTAAAATAATGTTCAAGGGACCATCTGGATTTCCTGTTTTGAAATTTAACATAGAGATAAACAAGAATCAGATACTTCTACTGTACATTCCAGTCATCTTCTAAGCATTTCCTTTCAACTCTTGTGCTACTGGTGCCAAGAATGCTACGCACTTGGCTGACTCTCGAGACAAAGAGTAAAAAAGTGAGAGATGACAAAGAGATAGGAGCATTCCGCTTTCAGCATGGACCGCTCTGACCGAGTTATGAGGGAAGGGCTTAGCACATTTTCATCTTAAGTTCATTGGGACAGGATCAGCCGAAACTCCAGGAAACCAATTACTTGCAAATACCAGAACACAACAATCCCAATGAACAATTAAATTACTCGAGATACAGCTATAACAAAGCTCTTATTTTCTACTCTGCTTTACTGAAAAGATGAAGGAAACAACTCACGTCATCTGATTTATAGCAAGTCTGCAGTCATCAACAGTCTTCAGTCTAAAAACTACGTGCATGTTTCACAGCGGTATATTACACTAAGATATTAATGTAGCCAAAACAATAACCCATTATAGCACACATGGGTTTTCCACTTTGAGATATTGTACTCACTCTAGGGAAAAAATGTACACTTGGAAAGACAGAAGCATTCTTTTTTTTTTAAAAGATTTTATTTATTTATTTTTTAGAGAGAGGGGAAAGGAGGGAGACAGAGAGGGAGAGAAACAGCAATGTATGGTTGCCTCTCACATGGCCCCCACCGGGGACCTGGCCCGCAACCCAGGCATGTGCCCTGACTGGGACTCAAACTGGGACCCTCTGGTTCCCAGCTTGCGCTCAATCCACTGAGCTACACCAGCCAGGGCGAGATAGAAGCATTCTTACCGACCCTGGAGCATACATAATTTCCAGTATTTTGTTTTGTCTTCAGATGATACTTTGTTCTTACGGAAATATGCTAAATCTCTTCTGGCAATTCCATTCTACTTTTTTTTTTTTTTAAAGCTCTCTGAGCAAACTGGGCCAAATTTTAAGCATAAAATTAAATGCTTTCTAGGAAAAAAAATTAAGTATATCTGTCAAGTAACTGGAAGTCACAACCATGTCCTAGCTCTATGACGGCTCTTCTGCCCTTTGACTGTGCCACACTCACACAGGCCTGGGGACCTTGGCATCTGTTCCTCCCTCAGATCTCATGGCTCCTTTCTTCTTACCATTCAGGCTCCAGGTCAACCATCACCCCTTCACTGAGGTCTTTCCGATTAGTCCCCACTCTACTGTCTTCACAGCCTTTATAACCACTTGAAATGACCTTGCTCATCCATAAGCCAGGACCTTTTCTGTTTTGTTCACACTGCAGTCTTACACCTAAAACAGTGTCTGGCATAGGTAGGTGTTCAATAATTATAGGTTCAATGAAGAAATGAGTGAAAGAGAAAATCAACCAGATGGCAGTGGAAGGTCATAAAGAACATATTATTTCAAATGAACTTTGTCTCACTGACTCTTACCTTTCTGTGGTGTAGTAAAGAAAACCAGAGACAGTCTATCCTGATTTCAGAACAAAGATGAACAAACACAGTAACTATGAAATTGATAGTAACATCAATCCAGCGACAGTTGTGCACATTTTTATACGTGAATCGCTGCACCTAAAGAGAGCTAAAGAATGCCTGGCAAGGTGTCTTTGCGTTGGGTCCTGTCTTATCCCACACTGCAGTCAGTGGTTTGGAAGGAGACAGGTGTGCAGATTGCACACAGAGAGCTGAAAAAGGAGAGCGAATGGGCTGGAGAACAGGATTAGGTATCAGAAAGATTTCCACTGGTCGAAGGAACGGGCTAAAACAAACAAGATAATATTTCAGAGGGGTCTGCCCACAGCCTTAAAACACTTACATGAGTGAAAATCATTATTGTTTTATAAATAACAACATCCACAAAAAAAAAAAAAGATCAAGAGGAGAGAGAGAATTCAGGACACCTGGCATAACAGCAGCGGCACCTGTGAAGAAGGTCCGGTTTTTGTCACTGACCATGAGCTTCATCTGAGGCAAAAACAGGGCTTGCCTACCAACAAGCCACTATAAGAATATGAAACAGGAGAATGTAGCATGATCAGGGAGGACAAACCAGGGTTATAAAGGCCACAGAAAATTATTTTACTCAGCTTTCCTAGCACTTATGATGTGATAGGCATTACATGCAGAACTGGACACTATCAGTCCAGTGTGAGAGAGAGAAAGCCCAGAATCACACAGATGGCAGGGTGGACAACGGCAGGGGGACGAGCTGCAGGATGCAGGAACAAGGCCCAGCACAGTGCTGGACACACGGCAAGTCAGAATCGCAATGCCGGGCACTACCATCTTATAAGGATCCCTATTATTGTTGTTTTATGGTTATTATTAAAAGTGAATACACCTTAGAGCAATTCCTCAGAGCAGAATCTCAATCAAAAGATGTACAAAGAATGATGGAAACACAAAAGTCACCATAAGGCTCACACTGTATAATAGTTGTTACAGCCAAGAATCCCTGATGGACGCTAAAATTAATAGGCAAAGTGTGATGAGAAACAGCATATCTGCCTCGTCTCAAAGTTCTCTCTCCACAAGATGCTCATTACAAAGGGAAAACCAGTCACGCGACAGTGGAGAAAGCTGGCAGACACCATCCTGACCAAGAGATCAAAATCAACACCACCAGTGATAATAAGACGTATCAACGTCATGTATCTCTTGATATAATGGAATTGGGAGAGCATGTCACTTCTGAGCAATCTTTGCTCAAACCACATAACCCCCCAGTCTAACCACGAGAAAACACCAGGGAACCCAACGGAAAGACGGGATACAAAGTAACTGGCCCATATGCTTCCAAAGTGTCAGGGTCACCACAGACAGGAACTGAGGCACGACACAGAATGCAGGAGATGAAGTGCCACATGGGATCCAGGACTGGATCCTGAACCAGAAAAAGAAAATTAGCAAACAAAACAAAAAACCTGGCAAAATTCAATTAAGGTCTGCAGATGAGTTCATCGTATAAATGTTAACGCCCTGGTTTCTATAACTGCTCTAAGTTATGCAAGACATTAACAATTAGGGGCGGCTGGATGAAATATATTTGAGAAACTCTATTATTTTTGTGACTTTTCCTTAAGTCTAAAAATATGTCAAAATAAAATGTTAAAAAAGTAGATGCATCTGAGCCAGGAGCCTTAGATTCTGCCAGGAGATAAAAAGAATGAGGAGAGGCTGCCTCATACGTGAATTTTGGACACGAAGACTCCTAGGCCAAACCTTAGCAAAAAGAGTGAATGGGGGATAGAACGTGCACAGAGCCTGTGGCCAGAAATACCAGAAGTTGGTTCTGACCAGGAAAATGTAGGAAGACGACACTGACACTGAGCTGAAGGGAATGGCTGAGCCTGTTCTCGATGACTCAGCTCCTACCGTCAAGAGCATCAGTGAAATCACTGTTCTGTACCACGGATACCCCCAGGCTTCCCAGGTGTGTGGGGTGCAGGGACTCTTTCTCTCAATGCTTCTGGAATCCTGCCTGGTACCATATATAAAAATTATATATATATATATATATATATAATATATATGATATATATATCATATATATAATTATATATATATGACTTATTTTTAATAGTTTCAGATATACAGAAAAGTTGTGAAGCTAATACTAAGAGTTACAATATATCTCACACAAAGTTTCCCCTATTATTAACATCTTACACTAGTATTACATTTGTCACAATTAATGAAACAACATTACTATGTTATTCATTGAAAGCCATGTTTTATGCAGATTTCCTGATTTTGCTTTGTGTTTTTTTCTATGCCATGACACCAAATTACATTTAGTCCTGTCTGGAATTACGGACTTTAGGAAGGAAGACCCCAAGAGGTAAAGTGTCATTTTCCTCATGTCACACGAAGGAGAAAGCCACCCTGAGGTATCACCGTTACCCTTGATTACCCAGCGGAGGCAGTATTTATCAGGGTTTCCCCTCCCCACACCACCCTCTTTGGGGAGGAGCCACTGTGCAAACCCCACATGGGCGGGCTGGTGAGCTGCGATCCGTCTCATTGAGGATGGATGGAATAGCTCCGTAAATGATTTGCAACTTTTTTTGCAGATTTTTTTGCTCTCCTCATTGATTTATTTATATCAACATAGATACACAAGTATTTATTTTATAATTTGGGTGCCAGATCATTACTATTTTATTTGGTTGTTCAAATTAAACATTTCGCTTTGGCTACTGGGAGCTATTTCAGTCAGCTCCTGTGCACCTTCGATAGACCTCCATCATTGCGGATTTTTGTGGGCACTCCTTCACTTCCCAGCACTACAAGAAGTTCCAGGTTTATCTTTTACATCCCTGCCCCAGTGCTAGAATCAGCCATCCTGCAAGCAATCCTGGTTCCTTTTATTAGAGAAAGGTATTTATTGGAAACCAAGATCTGGGTGCTAAGTATGCTTATTGCTTCTGGGGTGCTGTTGCTTCCAGGTCCTCAGATGACAAAGCAAAAAATATATGTGGGTAGCCCTGGTTGGGTGGGCTCAGTTGGTTGGAGCATCATCCCATACACCATAGGGTTGTGGGTTCAAACCCCAGTCAAGGTATATACAGGAGGCAACCAACTGATGTTTCCTCTCTCACGTCGATGGTTTTCTCTCTCAAGTCAATGACAATATGCTTGGGGGAGGATTAAAAAATAATAATAAAATAAAATTTAAAAAATATGTGTATACTAACCTATATGTGTATACATACTTATAAATATTTCCATGTGCGTCCATCAGTTTCTGTATTAAGCCAAACATGACTTGACGCTGACACACAGCTCCAACTGTAATCCACTCTCACACGGATCATTCCTTCCCGAGCTCATCTGTAGCCTCCCATTCCACAATGAGAAACCTGGCTCCCGACCTCCACTATCCATTCACTCAATTGTTCACTGCAGTCTACACACATACAGTGGGTTCACCCTCATTAACCTGTATCCTCACTCTTATGGGAAATAACTTTTTCAACTCAAGTTGATGAAGTGCGTATGTGTGGTTCCTTTGTCTTTAGTCTTCCGGTCTTCGCTCACTCCCAGCGACCCTGGTCAGCACCCTTCCATCCACTCCCCTCAGTGCGTGCACTCTGAACATCTGTAAAACTGACTTCTTCTGTCATAGTCTGAATTCCTCCCACCCCCTAAATGCCATGTACCCCCGGGTCATCGGACCATCACCTCAGGCTACAGTCAGCCCAACCATCGCTGAGAATTCTCTCCTCTACAACTTGTGGCTGCTATTCTGTCACCGGCCGAAAAACTAATTAGGTGAGTTTTTGTTAGCATTATAAATAAAATAAAACAAAATAAGAATAAGCAGATAATGAATGAAGCCCTGAAATGTTTAAGCCACCTATGGGAAAGCCTGAAGTGCCACCACATAGAGCTTTCTGTCCTGTTCCACGTTTTAAGCCAATGATGTTACAAAAACAATTTCGATTGTACCAAGCTAATGAGTACAGAAAATGGGATAGAACAAACATGAGCAATAAAAATACCTCAATAGGATGACGAACCGAAACAAAAACAAAAACAGATCAGATTTAGCAGGGTCAGGTTAAATAATTTAATTAAAAAAAAAAAAACCTCATCAGCACAGATCAGGGTAGAGCTGGCTTAACGACGGCTGCGTGTGTGAGAAAGATGTCAAGGCTTTCACAGAGCAGGACCTTAAGACGAGGCTGACGTGAGACCTGGCCACCAAACAAACATCGCCAGGACAACGGCCCGGACAGGGGAAAGGACCGTCCACTCGTCCTGGCACTTCCACCACGTCTGCTCTTCCGTGTCCAGCGCAGCTCTGGCCGTCGGCGTCCGAGTGTGACACGGCCGCCTCGTGACCGGGGCTGCGAAGGGCCTAGAAAAGCTGACTCAGCCAGCACTTAGTGAGCACCAGGAGTCGGACAAGGCGGTATAAAATGGAGTGTCCAGAGGTGACAATGGTGAAAATGATAATAAAAATAGTCAGCGTATCACATCCCAAGCATTGTTCAAAACATTTTTTATGATCTAATTAGTTTAACCTGATAACATACTTTGCTTCTTGGTGACTGGTTCAGATACCTGAGGTTCCCAGGTTTCTGCCCAAGTGCACAATCACTATATTCAACAGGTTATAAGTGATCACTTATTCTCCCATATCTTACACTGTATGTTCTCCCCCATTTTGCCTTTACTCAAAAAATAAAATTTAAATAAACACAAAATTGATACACATCCATCATACTTGGCATAACTTTTTACAAAGTGACTTTATAGTGACTTTTTGATTATAAAATTAATAACACTCAACAACAACAAAAAAAACCCCTGAAGAATGCAGAGAGAGAAAAAAGAAGTGAAACAAATCAGATAATTTGTTAACATCTGTGGGGTTCCCTGCCACTTTTTGTTATGGATAAACTTGTGGTTTTTATTTCACATTGAAGTTATCATACTGCATATGTACTATCTGAATTTGACCTGGTTACTCTGATACACATTTCTCCATTTATTAAATTGGTTGTGTTACTGTGAATTTATGGACTGTGACTATACCATATGTTTTAAGATAAAAAAACAAGAAAAATGTTTCCTCCTTTAGCCCATTTAAAACCACTTTTTGCTAAGTGCTTTTTGGCTTCTAAACAGATGTCCTTGTCCCGGTAAATGAATGCTAATAGAAAAAGAGAAGCAGCCTCTTAATTGCGACTATGACTTAAGGAGCACTTATCTGACTGGATAAGGAGAAATTTTACTGAGTGCCCTAGATTACAAGAGCTATCGGACCCTCTCCCACTACGTAAACCTTTACAAAGAAACTTGGGCAAGAGGAAAACCCTGCATGTGACTGCCGTCTCAGAGGCACTTACAAGTTACTGCCCCGTCTGGACTTCTTGGGAAGAGAAACCCTGTTTAAGGTAGTGTTTCCCGTTCTTCAGAGACCAGACGATTTGGCCAAAAGAGAAGCTACAGGATATTTAAGTTCCTACTACCCACCACAGATGAGGCACTGGACCAGGGGTGTCAAACTCATGGTCACAGGGGCCACATCAGCCTCACCGTTGCCTTCAAAGGGCCGAATGTAATTTTTGGACTGTATAAATGTAACTACTCCTTAACTGTTATGCGAGAGCTCGGCACTGCCGCCAGGTAGAAATAAGGTGGAGGGCTGGATTCAGCCCGTGGGCCTCGTGTTTGCCACCTGCACACTGGACTCTAGAAAGTGGAAGGGAGAATTTCAAAGATCAGTGAGATTCATCACGATGAGATAAGCCATGGAACAGATTCTCCCATTAACATCCCTTTCAACTTCTCCTTATGGAGATAGAGGCATAGAAGGAAAAAATGCAAGTCAGCACGGTAAAGTAGCTCAACAAATCAGAACAGTTTTAAACTGTGAAGACCAAGCAAAATAGCATTTGTCTATATGGCCAAGAAACAGCAGGTTATGCCTAAAGAATGTCGATGGAAAGGAACCCGAGGAATGAACTTAAATGCCTTTTTTGCCTGAACTGCCTCCACAGCCGGCAGGCTGAAGCCATACTGTGAGATGCTGAGGTTCCTGGCAGACACAGACCGCAGGCCTCCGCACACGGGGCCTTCACCGATTCCATCAAAGTAAAGGGTCAATGAGAAACTGCGAAAACCAGCAGCAGCAAAGCAAAGATTCTTGGGGGGTGGGGGTTGGGGGGTTAGAAAAATGTCTTAGTGTGCATATACAGGAAACATTGCTTTTTTGCCCTTTTCAAATCCCCTAACTCAAAAACTTCCTCCACGTGGCTGAATTCTCCGGTACCACTGTTATTAGGATGCAACAATGCTATCATGACAGCAACGGACCCCTAACAGAGTCAGAAAATCAATTAGCAGAGGATCGTGTGTCAAGATATAAAGTTCCTCATCGTTTTTAGAAGAGAGCTATGTTTCTGCGCCCTGATGTTTCTTTCATGACGAATAATTCATGCATACACCATGTATATCTGAAATACAAACAATGCTGTGTGCGGCATTCTAGGCAGCAGGAAGAGCAGGAGCGAAGGCACGTGGGCAGACTCCGTTCACAACACGTCTAAGGTTAAGATGCCTGGTGTGACTGAAGCATGGAATTCGTACTGAGTCTTCACACAAAATAAACTTGAAGGTAAATTTCAGTCTAGGGAGTTTGGTTTTCTTTAACAGGCAACAGAGAGACAGTGAAAATTCACCATCACATGGAACAGAGCTTCAGAAAGCACAGTCTCACCATGCCGCACGAGGCAGACAACGGGGACAACACAGAGTGCGGGATACGGGAAAATGAGAGGCACAGAGCTTGCTGGGAGGTTGTTGCCATAACTGAGCTGGAGATGAGGTCAGGCATGGTACCAATGGGGCTGTGGCAGAAAGAGAAAATGTGATGTTTCAAAAGGAGAAACGGAAGTGGAAACTGTGATGGTCTGGATATGGGAGGCAAAGATGAGGAAGGCTCACCAATGCCAAGATCTGACAGTACATGAGCTAAGGAAGTGATTTCTGTTATTAATTACTAGTCACTGTGCACTCCTCTGGTTCAGGCCGTGTCTGCGCAGTTTTGTAAACCTAATTTCTGTCTGTCACAGAAACCCTAAGAGGAATTATCACTCTAGCTCACAATGAGGAAGCTGGGGCTTAGAGACATTAAGCAGTTTGCTGAAGGCCATGCAGCTGAAAGAGCTGAGACCTGAACCCACGTTTGTCTAGCTGCGTGGCTATTATCCACGTGATCGCTTCCCCGGTGTCGAGACTTTAAGAAACAGAAGCAGCCTGCTCTTCCCACAGATCCTTACCTAAACTAACACAGTGCCCTACACACAGGATGCTAGCCTTGCTTCTGTCAGTTTACAGTATGAAATCACATACATGATTTCTGATTTTTGGATGCAAATATATATGACACTTGGAGGCTCTACAGTGCTGAACAGATGTTAAGTATTATTTTTATTATTATTATGTGGGCGTTCTCCTTCAGTGACTAATGCCAGGAAACAGAAACTCTCCATTACACAGAGTCTACCTTGTCCACAGCCCACCCGAATGATGAACTTAGCAAGCGTGTCCTTTACACCAAGATATACAGAACACACGAAGAGTGTGTGTTCACACGTTCGGGATCCTCGCAGAAAGGCTCGCCTGCAATTTTAGGCTCAGGCTGTAGCACGTCAGATGCTGCTCGAACGTGCCCTACTTTCTTCAGCAATGGCAAAGGAAAGAAAGGTTAACAGGAAACACACTCTAAACTAGTTTGTTTGTTTTCCCATAAATGTTATCTACAAAGTAAGTAATAATGGGTAAGCAAGACATGGATCAAAGCAGCCACACTCTGCCAGGCTGGGATGCCCTCCCTGAGCTGGAGCCAGCAGGGGTGCCTGGATGGGCTTTCAGACAGCAAGCGGCTTCTACAAAGTTCCTTGTGTCTCTGCTGACAGACTCACAGATGACTACCGCTGAACAGGATCTAAAGGGTTATTTGACAAAGGAGGTAATTAAGGCCCTAAGAGATGAACGCTGGGCCTTCTGCATTTTCTGCCCACTCATCAATATTCCAACTCCACCACTGCTACAATGTAGATGTTGTGAAGCACACAATGGTGCAGCATTAGCCTCCTCCGGTTTTCCTTTCCTATCCCCCTGCCCAGCTGAAACCCCATGGTTAGCCGTTGTCCCAGTGGCCTCCAAAGGCCCGGAATCCCCACCTAGGCCAACGCCTCCAGGAGCATCTCCAGCAAAGGCTCTGTTGAGGGTGTCCCACCTCTGTGCCGACTAGATTCTACCCTTCGCCCCTCCAAAGGCATGCTGTTCTTCTCACCCTCTTAGCATCTCAGCGAGAGCCTGTGCCTCAGGAACAACCCCCTTCTCCCACTCGCCCCTTCCCCTTGGCCCCCACTAAAAAAATAAAACTCTATCTCAGTAAAACTGAAAAATAACGATCCTGCAACCTCTTCAATCTACCCATCACACTGCCATCAAAAGGCAATTTCTGAAAGTACCTCCAGAACAACCTTTTAAAAACTCTGCTGCCCACTAACCAAAGCCCAGAGTCACCTGGCCGGCAGCTGAAGCCCCTCCATGACCTGCCTCCATCCTTTCTCATCTCTCCACATTTCCTCATCTGCCCAAGCTTCTCACCCAACAGAACCCCATTTTGTTTCCCAGGGTTAATGTGGGGCTTTTGCCGTTTTTGGTGCTTAGAATACCGTAAGCAACCTCCTCTCTCTGCTCACGGGGAACTGTCACCTATTTTCCCAGGCCTGGCTCAAATGTCAGTCTTTCTAAAAGAACTGCTATTACAGCAACAAATTAATTTCTCTTCTGCAACACACACACATTTATTAAACACTTGGGCACCAGGTACTCAGCTGGAACTACAAAGACGCTTGGAGGCTGAAATACAAAGGATGAAATAGAGATCATCTTAAACAGCAGCACGTGCTCTTGGGGGTGCTCTGCTGGCTCCCCTCCCGAGAGGGCTGTGCACTCACTGAGGACAGGGAACGAGCCCTTTTCTTCAGGATCTCCCTCATCACTTAATGTCTGTGGGCTCAGAATTCTCAAGCGATTTCAATTATAGAATAAACGTTAATGAACTGACATTTATCTGCTTATCTTTGAGAAGACGGACATTAAATTTTTTTTGCATTCCCAACAACCCAGTCCAGAGCAAGGCATACAGAGGTCAAGCAGGGTCATGTGGAATGAATGCACGGCAGAGAGGAAGTAAGAAGCAAACCAGCACGACAGCAGGGATATCTGCCTCTTTACCTTTTTGTCCTTGAGGCCAGTACAAGGTTTGGCACACAATGGGAACGTGGCAAACATTTAGTAAGTAACCATAACCACTGTCCTTGAAAATTCTGTCTCTCAACCGTCAGGTTTTTAGTCTCATCTCCCAGCCCGTGGCCAAAGGAAGCTCCCGGGGCAGGATTAGAACAAGAAACGGTAAGTCCTGGTTCCAACTCTGATGGAAATGAGACCTTGGCTTGGCTTCACTCTCCCGGTCAGCTGCCCTGATGGGCAAAGCCTCAGCACCTGAGCCCCCAAGACATGAATCCATCAACCAGGCAGGGCTGTGGATCAATTGCTTCCAGGTTGAGGTTCGTGAACAGCTCAAGTTACCAGGGCCAGCTCCATCTCCCGGTTCATGGCCAGGGATGTTCTTCGCATGGCCTTGCTGCTCTGAACCAAGGCCCATCGGGTCAATGACAACTTCATTCAGTTATCAATTTGGAAGTGAAAAGCAGAAGCTAAAAATAAAATTCAGTGAAACTGTTCAAGGTTAACGGGATGGAAACCACAAAGAATTCATGCCTGAGAGCAAGGCCCGTGGTTCTGAGAGATAGCACATAATCAGCACACACTGGTCAGCACTTTGTAACCTCGCTGTGCCCCTTCTCAGAATTGCGCCCATATCTGTGCACTCAAGGACACAACTCAGTGCTTCAGATGCCTCAAGCTCATGTGGCTTCCAATTCTTTCTTGAGTAAGATGAGTTTCAGATGCAGTTTCACGTATATTAAGTCTTGTTTCCCTGACAGAAGGAATGTTCTCAAGAGGAGAGGTGGTCTGGGGTCTAAATACAACTTGCGTTAGTTAAACACTGTGTTTAACAAAACAAAGAGTTGTTTAGTTAAAACAAAAATCAGCATTTATAAATTGGGAGATTTCACATTAAAATCTTTTGTTGTTTTTTTAAACCTGGAAGGTCCAGCAGCCTGGGATCTATGTTCCCTATGGCAGTAACCACCACAGCTGCCGCCCACTTTCAGGACCACACACCTGCAGTCCACAGCCCCCCCCACGCCTGATTTTTTGATACTCTTACCTGCCTGGCCTTACGGCTACGCGAGCCATATTTATCTAGTCAACCCAAATTAAAGCCTGAGCATCATCCCTGACTTCACTCTTCCCCCACATCTAATCAACAGACAGTCTTACTTGTCTCTTAACCCTTTCCGAACTCTTAGTTTTCCCAATCCCTCCCTCGAGTACTCATGCTTAATAACTTGTTAATCCTACTAAGACAAAATTCCACTGAGCCTGCTACACTTTCTCACTGTCACTCAGACCTTACACCCTCTCTTCCCGCACGCCTACTATTACCAGCATGTCCTTACTTCCACCTCAGCACACCTGGCCCCTCTTTCTTCATCCTACTCATCCGGCAAATCATAGCTTTTGTTGTAAATCTAAGTCTCTGCCTACCCTGCACCTGTGCCCAGGCTGCTGCATGTGGCTGGAGACAAACAAATCATCATGTTGACAAACAGATTCCACTTAAATTCATGACCACTGATGTCAGGTGTCTTAGGTCAGCCTGGCACTTGCACTGTATTTCCTACTCAGTCACTCTTCCCTGTTCCTAGATCACTCTCTCACATGTTCTCTGTTTAGAAATCTCCTCACCCGCAGCCAAAAAACCTTTTGCTTTATATTTAGCTGGGTAAACAGAAGCAATCAAGGGAGAATTTCCGCACACCCGCACATTCACTTGTACCACCAGTCTTCCTGCCTTGATGCCCACACTCTGTCTTTCCTTCTGCTTCTGTGAATGAACTACCGCCCCCTTCTAAAGCAACTCCTGCACTTACTTCTGAGCTAGACCCCAACTTGACTAGCGTTCGCACCGCCGTTCCTCCAACAGCTGTCTCTTTCCCTCCTACATCGATCGCCACCTTCCCCTCACTGCTGGGTTTTACCTGTCAGCAAACTGCATGCTATGTAATTTTCCCCATCTTTAAAAAAAGAACTCTCCTTAACCCCACATCCTCCTCCAAGTTCTATTTTACTCTTCTGGTCCTCTTTACAGGAAAAATTTTCCAGAGAGCTGTCTACACTCATTCCCGTGCTCTTCAAAGCCCAATTCATCAGGCTCTCATCCCCTCCACTCCACCGGAACACGCCAGTCCAGCAGCCCAGGCCTCCGCGCTGACCCTCAAACCCGTCAAGCGTTCTTCCACGTCAGAGCCTTCGCCTAGCCTGGCCTTCTGCTCGGCACACCCTTCCCTGAAATATATCCACCGGCTCCTCCATCACTTTCA
Organism: Micronycteris hirsuta; assembly: GCA_004026765.1. Classification (NCBI taxonomy): domain Eukaryota; kingdom Metazoa; phylum Chordata; class Mammalia; order Chiroptera; family Phyllostomidae; genus Micronycteris; species Micronycteris hirsuta. Next base: position 59,353 of record PVJI01000427.1, read on the forward strand.
CCGGACTTCCCTGACAACGCTCCTCTCGCACAAACATCTGGACACTGCTCAGTCCCCTTCCTGTGCTTTATTTCTTTCCGCAGCCCTGATGAAATGACACACGCTACATCTGGTCGTTCTCCATCCCTCGCTCCTCTCACTGGCTTTCTCATTATTAAGTTTTAAATATGGTAACGTGTGCTGATTTTTATTCTCTCTGACCTGTGAATATTCTAAGATCACAGAATACTCTCTGGGTTTTCCAGAGGCTAATAATTCAAAATCCATCATTTGCACTGTTTAGAAGTCTCCCGTCTCCAGGGAAACACGCCTGCAGCTCTCACACAGGTGGCTGGGAAGACTGGTGGGAAGCACATCAGGCACAGCATTTCAACACAGTGAACTCAGTGCAGGCTTCGGACATCTGACGCGACGGATTCTGCACACAGACACCTGCCACGTCCCGGCACATCAAAGTAGGTGCTGAGCATAGAACTCTACTCAATCTGGGGCCTGTTAACAACGTTTAAAAGATCTTTTCATAACCATTCAGATGCTAAAGTCACTTGTGTACAGAGGCATAAAATTTCTTTTTTTCCAAATCACTCAATGCTGTGGTCAGTGTAATATATTTCAACTACTGTTTCATTAAAATGATGTCATCATTTCTTCAACAATTGTCCAGGGAGGGAATAAGTAAAACAAGTACTGTATTTTGGTAAAACTATTCCACCAAATGGTTCCTCTGTTGTTGTTGTGTGTGTCGTTTCTGAACATTAGAAAGAGAAAAACTGCATTTTGGAAATCCTATCTAAGGAAATACGCCAAAACCTAGCAAAAACCACGGGCACATGAAAATCAGCATTAGAGGTGATAGCATTTTGTATCACAGCAAAGCACTGCAAATGACGTGATTCTGCAACCACTGAAAAACAATGGTGTGCCCATGAAATGGAATGGTATGTGGTCTTATGAGAGCGACGGTTACATATTAATAAGAAAAAAATGCAGCATCTCAAATGGTCTGTATACCACAACTTTACATGGTAAGAAACACAAAAGACATCGAGATGTTAATAGTGATTGTGTAAGGTACTTTCTTTTCTCTGTTTTTCCAAAATGTATCATATTGCTTTTATAACTTAAATGTGTAACTAAAATTTAAGAAAATGTAGACAGTTTTGACACGTACATGTATGAACACAAAAAGGCTCAACTCCATCCACATGCTGTTTTGTGAGCGACTAGGTCTCGAGATTTGCATCCACATCCTATTCCAAGTTGCCAATCATTCCTAACTTCTCTTTAGTTTCAGGCGATCTTCTCTGCTAGATCATTCTATTTTCATTGCCAAGTAGTTTAAAGATCTCTAATTAACAACTTAAAAATATACACAGGAGGTAACAGACACCTTAGTATGTTACCTCTTTCAACAGACTAAATTATATACCAATACGTATCAGCATCATTTTTTTAAGGAGAGGAGTCCAAAAAATATCTATTTACTGCCCATCACATTTTTAATTATAAAGGAATGATAGCCTCACTTTACAATCGCAAAGACCGAGAAACTGAGTGAGTGGTTATTGTCTCTCCCAAAATTTTACAGTATATCTAAATTTTATATTAAAAGAACAATTTTGTTAAACTAACATAAATTCAACCATTTACTCAACAAATATTTATATGCCACTAATGTAAGGCATCTAGTGCTACGCAGGAATGTCTAAAGACAGAGTGCCAGTCCTCAGGGACCGGATGGTCTAGCAGTGGTGATAAGATGCAAATGTCACTAGGTGAGTCAACCCGGGATGTGACTCACCTTACTGACCTGCGGTCTCACCGTCTGGCGGTGTGTGGCGCACACACAGCTGCTCAATCAATACTGGCCGAATAGATGACTGGATGAAAAATGTCACGAGAGATATAAAGAACAATAAAGGAAGGAGAAATCCATTTGGACTAGGCGGATTAGAAACAGAAATAGAGCTAGGAATGAGAAGAGGCCCGAGACAGGCAGGTGAGAAGGAAAGATTCATATTAAACCAGGTGGAGCCCGCAGGTAAGAACCTACTTTTCCTTCTGTGGGCGATGCAATGCCATTGAAGATCTTTAAACAGGGCAATAACAAGATATATGCTATTCTTGAAAAAAATTAGTCAGACATTCTACATTTATGAGAGCAAGTGTGCCAATCAGTTCAGAAACTACTTCCATAGTCCACCCAAGAGGAAATAGAGATTGAAGGGCAATCCTAGTATAGTTAGGGTGCCTGGCTGGCTGGGCTATTTTCTGATTTAGATTCAACGGATATTTATTAAGTTTTATATATATGGCGCCAAGCCTGAACTGTCGTACACTCATGGGGCAGTGTTATGGATGAAGAGACTAAGTCTACACATGACACTCAACAAACTGTAGGAATTTAAAAAAAAAAAAAATCAAACCCAGGTCTCTTAACTACTGCTCTGGTATCCTTTCTGTTGTATGACAAATGAGACCTAATAAGACTCAACCTAATGAGATTTCTGTGTGTTACAGTCTAGAACTGGAATCAAAATCTCAACACTCCAATGACAGCGTAATTTGTGTGAAACACTTTGCTTCTGATGGTCCTGGAAGTCCTCTGGAAAATCAGTTCTTTCCTTTAGATTACAGACTCTGACTCCAACGTATATTCCAAGAGAATATACTCTCTTATCCAGTTCACAGTGCCCACAAACCCACACACTGACTATTCAACATTCCCTCCTTCACACATCCTGAACAAAATCTCTCCTCGCTCTGAACCAATTTCCTCATCTGCAGAATGAGGATTAACAGTACCAAGTCTCACAGAGACATGCAAAACACAGAGAAAAATGTTTTGCACACAGCAGATACCAAATAAATATCCATTATTATGCTGCCCCTTCCAGTCTTATCTTGTAAAGTACAATCCACATCAACTCCTTGGGTCGCTCCTGGAAGAATTACATGGCTCTCTCTTAACTTTTTTTTGTAAGTTGATTTTGCTCTTTTTCATAGTTTCATATATATTCTGATGAAAGTAAACATCTATTTCTCCAATCAGAATGCAAAGGAAGTATTATATTTGTATTTTCATCCTCCATGAGGCTAGTATAGTATGATGGGTATAAGCAGATTCCAATACATAACTACTAAGTTCACTCATGTATATTCTAATTAATAAATCACTATTTTAAAATGAATTTGCTGGGCAGATGATTATAGGACACATCACTATGGTAAATGTTATGTATTAGTTAGTCTCAATCACCTATGATTTTGGGGGAAAAATAATTCCTTGTATACAATACTATATATGAGGTAACATCACAGGTTGAATAGAAAATATGTAGTTTTTTGTGGTAATATCTTGACAGTGTACAATACCACCTGGTCCAGCTTAACAATGTCCATATCCCCAGCGCAGTCATCTGACTGAGCACGGCCAGGGTCGGCTAAGACTGTGGGCCAGCTCTAGTGCTTCACATGTGTTTCCTTGAGCTTAAGTCAGTCTGCTCATACCTTCTACTCATGAATTCTTGCTCTGAGATTTATATTAATAGACTTTCTACCCACCCCCCAAATTTATAATTGGAACCACAATCTCCTAAATTGCAAGCTGCATCCTCTCTCTACAGTTAAAACAAAAGGTGAGGGGGGAAACTGAATTTATAGCAGGAGGAAAGGTGATGCAAATGCATGTCAATGGGCTGTAGATAAACCTGCTAGAGCAGCGGGTAAAGTCTAGCAGGCAAATGCTGTGGGCAGATGTGGAGCGGGGAGGCACAGAGAAGTATACACAGAAACAGAGCCTGCAGCCAAACAGGTGTGCTTCCCGGACACCCTAACCCCTCACGGGCCACATCACATCAAAGACTTTGATACTTCCACATCCTCTCTCTCCCTAAGATAAGCAGTTTCAGACTGTACATGGTTTCAAGCTAGAGGATATTAATAGCTGACCATGTTCCCATTCTCTCTGCTCTACGTAAAATAAGCCCATGAAAACTCTCAGCAGGTTCAACGCATCTCTGAGAGACTCAAACACAATCTAGAATTTAAAAACAGAAACAAACAGAACACTGTGACCTAAAGAACGGGATCACTACTTGCACAGTAAAGCAGCCCCTGCCATCTGGGCAAGCCTTTCTTCTTATATTATTTGCTTATAAAGGAGCGTTGCAACAGTCTTACAGATCAAAAAGGCAGCCTTGGAGAGTAACTGTTCTGCCCATAATATCTGCTGAACACTCTGTTTCTCCAGCCTTGGAGAACAGATCTGAGGACTGAAAAGCACTGTTATATCATTACTGTCTCCGAAAACCTAAAAGTGCATTTTCAAGAGACCACATTTATTAACTACTTTAAAAGCGGTACTGTTTAGCCATGGCAAGTACATACCACTGGATTATTAGTACACAATACCCACGGTGACATCATTTACACAAACAGTTGCAACTCCCACCTGCAATATGTTCCTGCTTGCCCTGCTCACACTTCTGTAAGACATCAAGCTTACTCATGTTAAGAGGTTCAGATATGTCAAGATAAAACACGAACATACTTCCCTTCAAAGACGACCAGGATTTCTTCTGGTTAGGAACAAGCACTGTGAAATGTTCTGTTTCTAATTAAATATACCTAGGTTATTTGTAAAGAATTTCTGCGAAACAGTCTAGCCCCCCGTCCGTGTGTGCAGTCACTGTCAGAGGACCCAGACAGCACCCCGCCATATGCCACAGGCTGACCCACCCGGGCCAACTGTAACAAACCTACATGGAAAGATAGGAAGCGCAGCCGGTCTCCAAATTAGGAACAGACTACACTGGCCAGATTAGTGCACACGAATTCTGGAATTCAGAATTCACTTTCCTTAAAAAAAATTTTTTTAAAGGAGAAGGGTAAATAAGTGTTACTTTCCTACACTAGGCTACAAAAACACTTGTGAAACAATGATAATAAGGGCAGCAAACGCTTATAAAGTTTTTACTATGTGCAAGGCACTGTTTAGGAAATTATAACTAAACTTCACAGCAATCTTTTAAGGTAGGTACTATTACTACCTGCTTTACAAAATGAAGAAATTGAGGCAGAAAGAAGCTAAGTAATTTGACCAAGGTCAAAAAGCTAATTAAATGACAGAGTTGGGTCCTAACATAGGTAACTCTTTTAAACGCTGCCGAAAAAATCTTCTAAAAAGCACTCTTTAGAAATGCTTGTTTTCCTAGTCACCCTCTTTGCAGTGGCCCAAGGCAAACCCTTGTCTGTCCTAAGCTGACGCCCCACAGCCAGCCCTAACCCGGAAACTGTTCTCACCAGTATGTTCTGATACAGTAGATACTAGCCAAATATGGCTGTTTAAATTTAAGTTGTTTTTAAATTAAATTAACTAAAACTAGATAAAATGAAAACTTTATGTTATTTGGTCACATTAACCACTCGTTAAGTGCTCAAACTTCATGTGTCAGTGGCTAGCATATTGGAGAGCAGACAGAAATATTTCCATGTCCACAGAAAGTTCTAGAGGATAGCTCAGCTGTAAAGGGCCAAACAGTAAATATTTTAGGCTTTGCAGGCGGCAGAAGTCTTTGTAGCAATTACTCAACACTGTCATTGTCATGCAAAGCAGCCACAGACAATACATAACCAAATGAAGGTGACTCTGTTCCTCCAAATGGGCAGTTGTCCGACAGGCCACAGTTTCCTATCTATTATTCTAGCCGATACTGGCGTTTTCACGCAGATTTCTCCTTAATTTCTTTTTTGAAAAAAGATTTTATTTGCTTTTTGAGAGAGGGGTAGGGAGGGCAAAAGAGAGGGAGAGAAACGTTCAGTTGCCTCTAGCACACCATCAACCCTCAGACCTGGCCTGCAACCCAACACATGCCTGACTGGAAATCAAACTGGCAACCTTTCATTCCCAGGCAGGCGCTCAATCCACTGAGCCATACCAGCCAGGGCTACCCTTCCTTTCTGATCTCCCACTATCCTCTAACTGATCTTCCTTAAGCAGCAGAGAAAAGAACTGTATGGTAGGATCACACAATCTCCCTGTGCTCTCTGTAAAGAGAAACTTGGGTCATAAAACTCTTTTTTCTATTTCATCTCTTCCCCGTGAGTCCCACGGTGGTTTGAATCCTAGTGGAAGAAGGGATGGAGATTTAGGTAGCAAATTCCTCTCTAGAAACTGTAATCCCCAAACCACAGAGAGAAGCTATCACTTAATCCCAGCAGCCCCAGGAAATTCCAAATGTCAACTGAGTAGATGAGAGTTCTCAAATGGGTCCGGCAAGAAACGGTTTTTAGTACTAAAAACAAAACAAAACAAAACAAAATGGGGGGTGAGGGGGCTTTTAAAAAAAAATTCTTTAAAGGAAATTGACTGTTTGGCTCTCGTGTTACAAATGAATTTGCTTCCATGGGCTTCATGATGACTCTTTAATAATGACTTTCATTGTGGATTTACATTGTTGTTGTGTTTTGTGATGTGTGGTATTATCTTCCTAGAGTGAGAGTGTCATCTTATTGAAAAATTAAAAAACAAACAAACAAACAGGAACAACCTAAATGGAAAGTGTGTTCTGTGATTCAGAAGACCCAGGAAAGCAGCTGCCTGCCACCTCCCTGCTTCCTCCTGTGGCCCCCTCTGCTCTGTCCCCACTGCCCACTCCATGATGCAGGGTATCCTTCCTCAACCACAAAGCTGCCATAAGGCCTCTGCCCTGAGGTTTTCTCTGCCCAGAAGGTTTTTTCTCCTGATATTCCATCTGGCTTGTACCTACACTTCCTTCAGGTCTCTGCTCAAGTGTCACCTAATAAGAAAGGCCTTCCCTGACCACTAACACCTCCTTCTGTTGCTCTGTCTACTTATCCTGCACTTACTGCAGGGTAGCTAACAGACATCTGTAGAATGCATGCTTATCAGCCCATCCACCACATCGTCTCCTTGAACATAAGGACTCTGTTAGGTTCACTGTGTATCTCTGGCTCCCGAAACAGTGCCTGGCATATAGCAAATGATAAAAAACACTATTTATGACATGAAATAATGAGCGAATAAAGAACATTTAACAAAATATTATTATATTATTATATTAGGGTATTTTGTAAGGGCTAGGTAGTCAGCTATTTTGGACCCTCTCACTTTTAATCACACGCATATTTTAAAACTTGTAATCTAGTAAACTCACCTACTAAAAAATCAAACATAAATATCTATCAAAAGTACATTTTTATTTTAACGCAAGTCCAAAGATTCTACTTGGCTACTTAATATGTAAAATAATATTATTTATGGTTTTATTTAGGTATCCTATTTAGTGTTACAATGTTCTTGAAGGGTAAAAGTGGGATAGTCTCCCACTTAAGAATGAGAAAGCAGTCAAGAGAAGTTACCTTGTCCACACACATCCAGATCAGCAACAAAGCTGAAAATACAGGCACTCACAAGTTCCCCTCTCACAAGTTCTGCTGAATCATCATGGCCAAATGATTCAAATTCCACTTACAAGATATTCCTATTATAGAAACTACTGAAATGGCAGTCGTGACAAAGTCTTAGTAGACCTAAGAATTAAATGGATATATGAATAAATATTTTCATGAACCAATTCAGCTAACCTCCTCCTCTACTAGCCTCTTCACATCTTCAGACTATTGCTTAAGGCAGCAATTTTCAAGCGTTTTTTAATCTCATGGCACACATATACTAATCGCTAAAATTCTGTGGCATATCAAAAAATTTATATTTTGCCCATCCGACAAGAGTATAAATTTTGACTCATTCACATCTGATGGTTATTGTTGTGTTTTGGCTGTTGACATTTTTCTATTTGACAATCTAAGGGAAAGAGGTTGGTGGCCCTGACTAAGTAGGCAGGTGTTGCATGTTTTAAAAATTCTTGCAGCACATCAGTGTGCTGTGGCACACTGGCTGAAAATCACCGGCTTAAGGCATTATCCTAACTTTTATCTAGGAACAGCAGTGATACTCTTTAAATGCCAACTTTTGGCTACAAGTCAAATTAAACATCTATAATTTGTATTACTGCATACGTAATCACCCCTAGATGACACTGGCATCCTATGTCAACACATCCAGAGTGGAGAGGTATACAAACAAATACCAACACATGGCCCCAGTCCTTACCAGGCACGGATCACTTTTTTAGGTGATAAAGTCACTGCAATAGAACAATAATCCTTATTACTCTAATGCGACTTGTCCAAGTATAACACCTTTCTCAATAAACAAAAAATAGTTTCATTTTCTCAAGGAGCAGTGAAGAAAACCAGATTCATTATCTGGGAATCATATATAATCATACTTGCATTTTATTACAGATGAGAAAATGGAGACCCAAAGAAATTAGAAGATTTTTCCAAAGCCACAGCTAGTTTTGGGAAGATCCAGAACAAAAGCCCTAGTCTCCTGTCTCCTAACTCATGGGTCTGTGTTTACAAGCCTGAGAATCCACGTAAACCGGGACCTTTTCCTCCTACTTGTTCCCTTTGGTAATCTTTTTGGTTTTGTGTAGAGGAAAATTAGTCATTAAACAGAATACCCACAGACCTTCTGATTGTTAAGTGCCCCATAAATATTTGAGTGAACTGAACCAAATCTGGACATGACTTATCCTCATGAGAAGCACATGCTTAATACTTAAGACTAACCCCATTTGTGAATTTTGGTTTCCATAGTGATAAATAACATTTACTGGTACATGTGGTCTGGCTAACATCTATGAACAAGCATTTCCTGATGAATGGCAACTCCCACAAGATACAATTTCCCAAATATTTTCGACAGCTGATGAGGAAAAAGCATTCCCCATAGAAAAGATTAAAGATGGATTAGGTCATTCCACATTGAAAGGCACTCTCAGTTTGCTATGATATAGATGATACTCCGCCCTTATAAATTTGTTTTAGGAACACAAGGGCAAACATTTGGGCTTTATTAACAAACTTGAAAGCATTATAACATTTAGGATTGTAAGAATCATGCCATAAATTTGATTCAATAGTGTAAATCAAGATAGTTTTCAATCCTATATAATGGCAAAGATGTTATTTCACATTTTATTTCTCCAATAGTTAGTTTCAACCTCACAGAAGGGTCCTGTTTTATAAGATAGTGACATCCCTCCCCTACCATACCCAGCATATTTGGAATGTAAGAATTATGTCAGTCCACTTTGAATATAAACATAGGGCAACCATGGAAAGGAGCCATGAACTTCAACAGTCACCTAGTCTTTCTCTGCTTCCAGCTGCCTTTTGTGGTGGATAGTTCAGTGTATCTGGAAGAACTAAATTTTTCAAAAATGTTCAAGGTATTAGGTCTTTGAAAATACAAGAGAACATGAGAAGGGTATATATGCAATTATACATTTAGAAATATTTCTTTTTCTCCTCACAGCCTCTTCCCAGAATGCTGTAACACAGAAACTTGTTTTGATCTCTTTCCTATTTTGCAACTTCGTGTTGACAGCTTTGAGGGGTTGTTGGGTTAGAGGGAAGGGGTCAAATATTTTTCAGACAGGACAGGTTGAATTAGTGTCTGAATGTTTCCTGGGTCTCTATGATCTCCTCCCCCCCCTCCCCCCCAGCCCTCGATGACAGAGTCCTGTCCGCGTTGTTTCTACGAACATTTGGCAAAACTGCCTTTGGTGAGAACAAGACGACTGTTCACAGTCTGGGCAGAACGAGTAAATCCAGAAGCCTGACTGTACCATGGCTTAAAAATCCATCTTTATTCATCTCAGGTCGCAAACTATTTCCTCCTATGGTTCTCAAAATTCCATCCCAACTTCAACTCCACACTAATCTTCTCCCAGACTTGTGCGAAGCAAAATCGTGTTAATTAAGAGTTAAAGCCTCTTAAAAATATTCATTCACACAAGCTTTGAGCAATCATCATAAGCACTTATTACATGTGTGGCAGAGTGCAGGAGATATATACGTGGCCTGTGGTCATGTACATTCGCCGAAGAGGGGAGGGGTGAAGTTGGGAAGAAAACAAAAACAGACCAGCATTCGCTTCAGGGGTGTGCAGTTACATTAAGTAAGCAGACAGATCCCAGAAGAAAGTTCAAGAGCTGAATACAAATACTACCTGGTTTCTCCAAAGACAGCACAGAGGCTGCCCTTCAATAGAACTGGGTATACGTCTCATAACATGGCTATAATGACGAAAATTTTCTCAGAGATGTGGAAGCAAGAAACCAAAGCTGGGGAAAACAGAACAGACTGCTAATGTGTCTGGTACAGAATATGACTGGGTTGGCTCCTGTCTTGCCTCGTTTCTACCAAACAACAGAATAAAGTCCTGGTCACTACGGTAGAAAGATCCCCATAAAGAGTACAGAAAGCATCAGTAGCTAATTAACTGGTTCTACCCCTCACTCCTCTAGAACTCAGGTCTTGACAAGGAGAGTTTGGTCTAGAATGGCTAGGCAGCACCTCTGAAAGCATCTCGCAGAGCACTCTGTGTGCCACCCCCAGGTAACAGGCTCCCCCTGCGCATCATGCACCCAGGACAAAGTCCCACGAGCACTCGGCACAAAAGCACCATGTGCTTCAGCAGCACACTAGTTACTGTCAGCAGGTAGTTCACACTGAAACCATAATACTTGTCCCCAAAGAACTCGCATTTAAGTTGGAGACATATTACATTCTTGGAAAAGTAATTCTGTCTAAACTTAAGCCACATTCCAAGGTATAAAATATAAATTTGAAATTCTGCAAGAGATAGCCAGGCACTGAGGAAGAGATCATTCAAGAAACTGAGCTACACTAAGTCAATAGAAATATAATGGCCCTAATGCCACGTGAAGATAAAAGCCATAGGTGCCCCAAAAGAAAACTGGAGAAACACGAGATAACACTTAAAAGCAAATAAGCAAGTATAAAGATGGCAAAACAAAAGCACAAATAAATACCTCACAATATTTTCAATGGAATTTTACTACAGAAAAGAGCCACTGAAGGTATTAAATCTGTCCACCTTCTATACCACATATTATGAGTTGCCAACATTTTCAAACTGCAAAGCATCAGGAAGTTTTTTAATAGTTGACAGACATAAATCATTATAACTCTAAAGATGATGATTAAGGTATGTTGTTAGTACTCATGTACCAGAAAAAAAACAATAATGTTAATGAAATAAAATGAAACTCTGTTGTTATCAGAGACCTAAGAGTAATTATGTTCTATGTAAATTAATGTAAATGCAAACAGTGTCAGCTTTGAATTCTGTTCAGATATATATTAAGAGTAAATATATTTTTTAGGAGTGGTTAAGAGATATCGGTATCTCTTGAATATTTGAACCCTGAAAGACCGTTAGGTACAGGCACTTAGAAGCACTTCCGTGTTTTTAATTAATCATTAATGAGGCTCCAAATACCAATCAACCTCAGGTAATCATCTACTCACTTTCTTTAACAAAGTGTTGTACAAAAAACCCAACAAATTTTGTTACATTGTATTACCTAGGAGATGGTGACATCTAATCCTGGATATGCATCATACTGTCTGACTCTGCAGACTAAGAAAACTGTAAGAAACGACCAGAGAGTCATCATACTAAATGCTCAGGGTCTGTACTTTCTAGCAGTGGCAAATGAACTTTTCTTCACTAGCCTTTCATCTGTAAACAACTTACATAATCTAAAAGAAAGTTTTGCAAAAACACAGGAAAACTCTAGTAAAACTACTAATAGTTTAAACACTTTAAAAAAAACCCTCACACAACTATCTGAGTCCAGGAGAAACTTTAGTGGTCATCAATTTTCTAGAAAAACCACAGGGCAGGCAACCCAATTCTATCTTCTAATTTAATTGACTAAAGCATCCAAGATGAAGAGACCCACAAAAGTTCTCAGACCACCAGAGCAGGGCCTTGAACCCAAGTCTACCTCTGGCTTCCGTCTTCCTCAGCCCATCTCTCCCCAATCCTATAAGCCTGTATCAATATGGCGCCCTTTTCATGTCTGTCATACTAGAATTTTTAAAGCCATCTTCAAGTTCTCTATCGCTCAACTCGCACATCCAAAAGGTGGCCAAGTCCTACTGGCTTCACACCCAAAATCTTTTATAATGGTCCTCTCCTCTCCACTGCTTAAATCTCAGCCTTGACCCTGCCACCCATCTCCACCTACTAGGCCTGTCCTCCGCCATGCTACCAGTTACATCTCTTCAGAAACAGAAAATCTAATCATGACTCTCCCTGGTTCTAGATCAAGTCCAGCCTTCCCAGGGGGACACAAAGCCACAACGACCACTGCAGGTGCAGCCATGACCACACACCCCGTGAGGTCCCTGCCCCACTCAACGGCAGGTGCGGTGAGCAGGTCGAGGGAGCAAGGACGAATCCTCCATCGGAGTAATACTGAGGCAACACGTGCACATTTCCCAATTCCAGCTGCAAAGAAAGATTCAGAGCGGTAAGAAGAACTTATTATAAGGAGCACAACAGTTTAGAGCACTGCCTGGAAGCCTGGAATCCTCCTGGCCTGCCTCTTTAGAGCTGCTGTGATACTGGGCTAGTTTCTTAAATGCCACACCTCAATTTCCTTTTCTGTAACACGGGAAGTCAGAGTAAGACTGACCTCACTGCAATGTTCTATCGATTAAAGGCACAATAGACACCGCTTAGCACCCTTCCTAGGATGTAGTTAGAGCTCAACAATGAGCTCCTTAGTGCTCTAGAAGTTGACCTGCCTGACTGGAGGGGGTTGGCATTTAGGTGAGGTTTTTACAAAAAGGAACCTCACTGGCACTCTGGCACACACAGCATCTTCATGTGTGCCTGGTGGCAGTTACTGGAGAGATTAAAGCAGATGTTTTAAAAGAAATCTGTGTAATCTGAGGAGGCCTGGTAGCTTTTAAGAATTTAATTTAGGGATGCTTTATTTTGCAATCCCCTTTTTAAAATAATGTAAGATATAAGAATAATTAGCTTCTAATTCTTGTATTTTATAATTCTAAACTCTTGGTTTGTCTGCTGTATTCAAGCCTACATTTTCTTCCAAGCCAATAATGGATACTTTGTGCCAGACACCAAAGGCCATTCTTTGGCGTGGTTGTGCTGGTAACTCAGCACCCTGAAATCTCTTCCACTTGGGCTCATCTTCCCCCTTCTCTTCCTTCCTTTGCTTACCACAGACAAGGACTTCATTTAGTAGGTTCCTGAAAATCAGAGATTGTTCAGCTGCTTCTCCTTAAATTCTGACCTGCCGGTATCAGTCCTTACAACGTGGGTGGCTGTACTCTCTGCCGTTCAGTCCTTGAAATACCAGTAATCTGAGTCACATTTGGTATCTTTCAGGATTCCCAAAGGGTGTATTTCCTTCTTAAACTCTAACCCCCAGAGTCTAGTATACCTTCATTATTTTAGGAAAGAAATCGGTTTTAAATTAGACATCTTCACATGAAAAGATGTTCTACATTCATTAGTCATTAGAGAAATGTAAATCAAAAATTACACTGAGATAACACTTCACACCTACTAAGATGGCTATAATGAAAAAGACAAATAATAGCAAATGATGGCCAGAATTTAGAGAAATTGAAACTTTCATGCATTGCTGAACAGAATGTAAAATAATGCAGCCACTTTGGAAAAGTCTGGCAGTTCCTTAAAATATTAAATATAGATTTACCATATGATGTATCAATTCTACTCATAGATAGGTATACACCAAGAAAAATGAAAACATCTGTATACACAAAAACTCATACACATATGCACTGTATACAACTGCCCAAAAGTGGAAAAGAACCCAATGTCCATCAACCAATGAGTACAGATAAATAAAATTTGGTCTATCTAGTTTCATTTTTGCAGTACAAAAATGTTCTGAAGATCTGTTTCACAAGAATGTGAATGTAACAGCACTGAGCAGCACACCGAAAGGTTTCTGGCGTATCTATACGATGGAATATTACTTGGCAATGACATTAATGAAATACTGACACACGATTCCACATGGCTGGGTTGACCTTGAAACCATGCTCAGTGAAAGAAGCCAGTCACAACAGACCACATATTATATGATTCTATTCACATTAAATGTCTAGACTAAGCAAATCTACAGTAACAGTTAGTTTAGTGGTTGCCAAGCGCCAGAGGTGTTGGGAAGAACAGGGGGTGGAGTTTCCTTCTGGGTGATAAAGTATTCTAGAATCGGTTGTGGGGATGGTTGCACAGCTCTCTGTGTATACTAACCACTGAATCATACACTTTAAAAGAATCAACTGTACGACATATGAATTCTATCTCAATAAAGCCATAAAAATTATCTATCTAAAAAATTTAAATGACTTGGCTAGGTCCTTAGGCTAAAACCATGATGTTATGTTTGACTTAATAAAATACCTTCAGCTTTGGACTCTAACTCAGTAAGATTTGTACAAATTTTTCCTTTAAATTAAGTATAAGGATCTGATGATATACTTACAATCCTCACTGTCTCCCCTAGCCACTCTTGCTATGCTCTTACCATACTCCCCCCTCAACAGGTTTTCATGCTCCAGAGTTACAGGGCTGCAGGGTACCTAGGTGACCACAAACAGCCACAGACTCCTAACAGTGAGTCTGTAAGGCCTCAGCAAGGCCAGAAAACACGGCTTCCCCATCACTCTCCCCAAGAAGGGGCTTGCTTTTTTTTTTTTTAAAGATTTTATTTATTTATTTTTAGAAAGAGGAGAAGGGAAGTAGAAAGAGCAACGTACAGTTGCCTCTCACATGGCCCTCACTGGGGACCTGGCCTGCAACCCAGGCATGTGCCCCGACTAGGAATCGAGCCACGATCTTTTGGTTCCCAGCCCGCATTCAATCCACTGAGCTACACCAGCCAGGCCAAGAAGGGGCTTTCTAAGATGCAGGGAGAGGCTAGGAGGCTAGGGAGAGGTAGAAAACCAAGGGACCCACCCACTGAGCCAGACCACCACTGGAAACACAAAGATCTGGCTCTGTGTTTGGGCACTGTCTGTGTTCAGCTATAAGCGCTATAAACAAGTGTTCTCAGATTGGGGGGGTACGGGTGACGGTGGGTCTAAGGATCCCTAGAGGACCACAGATACATTCAAGGGTCTGTGACTTCTCCAAAATCATCTTTCAATTTTGTGTTTCCATTTCAGTGTTCATCTAAAAGAAAGTGATATAAATACACCCTGGGCTGCCTGAATGGCCCTCGCCATCACAGCACTGAGATTTGCACTGCTGACCACAGGGGCACCAAGCACTTCTCACCAGCAATAGCACTCACAATTACATGCTGGCCAGCACAGATGCACCAGGTGAGACTCTGATTTCAGGACACCGTGAAATGACAGCCAGCAGAATAAGGTGCCACATTAATTGCTTGAAGCTACTAAGGAAAGGAGAGAGGAGAGCTTGATGCATAATCAACACAGTCACACCAAGCAAAGGTCAAATGACAGTAAGGTAGTCCTAAGAGTATCTTCATAATGGCATGAAGGTATTACAGAAAGGTTTTATTTTAGTGGCTCAAAAATTACAAAGAGGAGGCAATGATAAAAAGTTGTGTTCAAGCTGCTTTCAAAATAATGTGAATGAGTCATTTCTATTACCTATTGACTTCCTTCAGAGGACACTTAGCTGCATACTAAAACTTTCAAAATTTTCCACATCTGTAAGGACTAAAATTAACATCATCTTCCTATTTCTGATTATAGCAATAGTTGAATTAGATATATGTTTGATGTTGACATCAGTAACTGTAGAATTCCAACATTGTCTTTGAATGTACAGGGAAGATATTTATAGCATTAGCAAGAAAACTAGAAATCATTACAGCGTAACTCAGTGACTGGTAGCATTGTGGTTTGACGGTCCTGAGACAGCAGGCAGGTCTTCAAGTCCATAATGTGCTTCTCAATAACATGTTTATCGCAAACAAGTATTCTCTGCACTACCATTACCCAAATCAAAAGACTCATATGCATTAAGTATATATTAGGACTCAAGACAACAACTTTATATATTTTAAAAATCAACACAGATGATTTAGTGTCAGCAAAAGAGCATTCATTCATAATAATATTTTAAATTTCAATTTAATGCTTGCTAAGTACTGTTTGCATTTATGTGTGAGTTTTCAAATGTTTTAATACTGCAGAAGAGCAATAAGCATAAGGAGTATACACCTTATTTCATGTTTGTACATATTTAGTATAATTAGGCAAAGCTAATTTATGTCAACAAGGAGTTTGCTGAAAACTTTTAAAGGAAAGAAGTGCATGTACGGCTGTTGGATAAGCATTACTATACATAATAATATGGGAGTGATTTGGAAGATGTTCATTCATTCAAAAAACACTTGAGATCCAACTGTGTGCTAGACACTAGAACAGAGTGGGGAGCAAGGCAGACACGTCTATGACCTCATGGGGCTTGGAGTCCATTAGAAAAGACAAGTACGTGTAATGAGTGGGATATGGGGGAGGTGCGAGGAAACAGAAACAGCAAGGGCTTCAGGGGTTAAGGAGGGCTCCTGGAGGGTGCCACACTGAAGACAAAAGGAAGACACAAGACTAAGTAAGCCTAACAAACGTGAAGCAACAGAGGGGAAGGAGTGTGTAGGCATCAGCCACACCCTGAAGGCTTGTTGTCATGAAAACAGCAGATTAGAGGAAGAGAAAAGTTCTGTGAGGCTGTAAATGCGGTGTGTGTCTTGAGTACAGTGGGGGGAGAGGTCGGGCACCGGGTAAAACTGGGGGTGGAGGCAGGGACTTCCTCTCGCAAGGTCCCAAAGCCTTAGAGTCTGGCTTTTAACTCCTCAAGAAGGAATTCTGAGGGCAATGAGAAGTCACTACAGGGTTTTCGTAGGTCCCGACATGCTGAGTTCTGTTCTGTGACCCCCCCCAGGCTCTGTGCATAGAGAGCTCTGGAGGGCAGAGGCAGGGATGGCAGCTGGAGGCAGCCTCAGCAGCTGGGAAAGACAGGACACAGCAGGAAGCGGGGCGGGCGGGGCGCTACAGTGGAGCTACAGTGGAGCTGCACGCTGGAGCACCATATAGGAGAGTTTCAAGACAGATCAGATGAAGTTTAAGAATTTAAGTTTATGCTAGAATTGAGACAACCTGGCAACTCATTGTGATGGGGGAACTAAAGAGTTGGAAAGTTTTAGGTAATAGTTAATAAGCTTAGTAATGAATGCATGTAAAAAGCTATTGTTTCAGGAACTGAAGCTAGGACCCACCCTGACTCCTGGAGACCACCACCAATTTGACCTCTGTGCCCCAGGGGGACTGTAAGCAATCAAGACAGTACCTGAGCCACTGTGCTCCAGGGAGAGACATCCCACCACCCAGACAGGGACACAGATGCCCAGGACCACAACAAAGAATCACAGGTCAACGAATGAAAAACGGATGAAAGGACGCTAGGGAAACTGCCAGACTGCAGCTTTCACCTGATTAACCTTTTTCCTGAGTTCCAAACCCCTTGCTGACACGTTTCCCTCCTTATAAAAAAGGCTGGCTTGAAATGAAATGTAAGACGGTCCATTAGGGTACATAACCCGCAGTCTTTTCTCAGATCACCAGGCATCTGAATAAAGCACCAATAAAGATTCAATCCCTGTCTCTACTTAGTGGTTCTGGTGGTGACAGGTAGCACAAACTCCAACTTTTCCAGTTTCAACTGTGGGAATTAAACGAGAAGGATATACTATGAAAAAGGGCAAACTGGTAACTGGTGGATGGTCTTTCAACAAGATGAAGAACTGCAGATCCTTGTACCTTGAGGACCAGCTGCGTTCAAAGACTGCTTTGTACAGTTGTTTGAAAAAGTACCTTTGTTTTTCTTGAGATTTCCTACTTCTCCATCTATTACAAATATTAAAAAAAAATAAGCAAAATTACTGACTTGCATAATCACTCACACCCAGAGGCGGCAATATTCAAAACAAGTCTGTGTTCTTTTTGGAAAGTCTTGGTTCAAAGACAAAAGTCAGGGAACAGACAAATTTCTTCTTTTTTTTGTCGGATCCCAGAGGGACTGCCTCCCGGCTCCCCCGACAAGTCTTTTGATCCTTCCTGTTGACACGTTGCTTCAATGCAGACCCAAGAGCTACAATGCTTGGCCTTTCTCTGATGGGAGAACCACGGGCAACTGGTTCCAGAGGCACTCAGGTTTAAGAGGCTGCAGCTCTACATTTTATGGTTTCTGCCTCAGAAACAAGGATTTAAGTATCAAAAGAAACAGGCACTCAAGTTCAAGCAACCAATGCACCTGGCAGAATCTAACCCTGCATTAAACCACTCCACGCACACTCACAATATTCTAAGAACAAACAACTCTGGGAAAATGTTCCCACGACCCACCCCCCTCATGAACATTTTTAATATTTCAAAAATGCTTAAAAACTGGAACAAAGCAATTTAAAAATCTCAAAGGGTCAGAGCAACTGGAATTAGTTAAAGAATGTATTATACATGAAAGACACCAAAGCTTTATACACAGGGCATCTTCACACCAAAGCACAAAAAAACAAAGGAAGAACTAAACTAATGCAGACCACACAAAAAAAAAAACATCACGTGGAATTCATGTGTGGCCTAGTCTACGACTAGAAAAATCTCAAATAAACAGGCTTGCTTTCTGTGGGCTCTCTAAAAGCAAGAAGTAGACAAAGGAACATTGCAATCACTTTAAATATCTTGAAAAGTGAGAGATAGTAGAACTTTATGTAAATATCCAGGTCTTCGGGATTACAATGGAGGCAAGCAGAAGCAGAGGGCGCTGGGGCCACCCTCCCCTTAACTGCTGCCACGCTGCTCAGCCCACCACCCACTCACAGCACTGCGGGCCTTCACGCTGGGGCTGCCTCCACCTGTTCCTCCAGGGGCCACAGACAACATGACTGCTTACATGGGTGAGCATTTTGTTTTGTTCAACCAACACTTGTGTTATACTTACTATAGGTGCTAGGCACTGCTCCTAATGCTTCGCAAGTAAGAACTACTTAATTCTCGTAACAATTGTATGAAGCAGCCACTGTAATTACAGCGTTACATATGAGGGATCTAAAATTTGCCAAAGTCAAACAGTTAGTGATAGAGCGAAGATTTGAACCCATTCGATGATCTATCCGGCTGTGGAACTATGAATATAAGGTTATTTTCATTTTCTCCCTTTTCTCTGTATTTTATATTTTCTTTAAATGTGAATTTATTACTTCTATAATAGCAAAAATCTAAAAGATCATTTTCACTTTGAAATAGCAAACCAAAGTAAATAAATCAATAAAAACAAGACCTTGAATACCTATTATATGAAATTATAGGAACAAACACCTCATGTGCAGGAAACCAAGGGGCTAGGCTAGACGGTCTTCTTTAAATCACTTGCCACAAGCTCTTTAAGTCTATACCCTGTTCTCCATGAGAGAGGCAGTAAGGACAGCACAAAACGTAGACAGGGGCAGCGATTATGAACACATGGTCTGGAAAACTGGGGTCACTTCTAGCTTATAAGCTGTATGAACAAGAACAAGTTGGCTAAGCCCTGTAAGCCTCAGTTTTCTGACCTGACAAATGGCTATAATTACATCTGTTTCCTAGTGTTCACTCACATAAATCAGTTAAAAACATAAAACTGGCTGGCACAGAGAAAGAGGTAAAAAAACTGTTAAACATAGGAGAACTAAACTGCCCAGGTATTTGCCTGTTTAGATCATTCCTGAGTCTGAGCATTCAAATAAAGCAAAGATTTCATCAAGCCATCAAACGTGAACAAAAGACCGAATCTGAGTAAGAACACAGTTCTTCATTGATGCCTTAGTAGGCAATTAGGGCTGCCGGGTGAGAGAGCACCTTCCAGCCACAGGAAGCGTCTCCCAAGCCCAGCGGCTGGAGTCATGGTGCTGTGTTGGAATGTAAGAAAACTGCTATAATGTTAGGGCCCGTGTCTCCCTGATTCACCTTTTTTTTTCAATATGAAGAGTTATGTTTCATGGAGCAAGTTACTTCACCTCTCTGATTCTCCATATTAATTTATAAAAGAAAATCACCAAATTGAGTGGTCCCAAAGATTCCTTCTAGCTCCAAAAATCTGGTTACCAGATCTAAGTCATGAAGTCTGTGCAAATGAGATTCCCTCACATTTTTAAGTGACATCACTCTGTCAAGCAAGTGGATCTTCAAATACAGTGTAATGAAGAAATTATTTATGTTGCTCCTTTAGTACCCACAGCAATTCCCCAAAGTTATGTTAAATGTGCCTGTTAAAAAGAATGCCTCCAACCCTTCTGATAGTATTCCCCTCTTAAATGCAACATTCGCAATTATGAGCCTGGCTCCAAAACAGAAACTTAAATAGAGGGAAAATTAAATGTTGCCAACAGATTTCTACATCCATAACCCTTTGTATAAAAAGACATTTCTCATATCCAACTCCCATTTAGTGTGTTCATGACCATCAACTATGAAGCAGAAAGTACTACAGTAAAAGCTCATAGGAAAGATAAAGTACCATTATCAAGGTGTTCAGGGCATCCCTTGTGTCAAATCCAAAGGACACAGAGGATCAACAGCTGCTCACTGGCTTGCCCAGGCATCACATAGTGATGGTAATGCTACCCGAGGAGCTCAGGGCATCCCTAGGCACCCCCGGGAGGCCCTAAGCCACAGGGAAAGAAGACAGCAATAAAAGGAAAGAAAATAAAGCCTCTAAGAGAATGAAATGGAGGACAGAAAAAAAAAAAAAGAAAAGGATCATGGAGTGAAAAGCTACAGAATCACAGTCGTCATAAGAAATAACTACACTGAGTGCTTTACATACATTAAATCCACATGATAAGTCTCACATCATTTTATCCTCATTTTAAAGATGAGCAAACTGAGGTTTAGAGAATCTGGATTACTTCCCTAGGATCACACAGCCAGTACACAGCAGAGTTGGTATTTGAATATGAGGTTTTCTAGCACAAAGCTTGTGACTGACTGGTATGTACATACTTTTGTGACCTCAGGGAGAATATCTGGCCCACCCTCCCAAAAGAGAGTTCTAGTCTCTCTAAATCCGTGGCTAAGGATGAACAGCCTCTCCAAGATGCCTTTAGTGCTGGGCCCTGGACAGTGCAGGCATTTCAGTCCAGCCTGCATAGCTCTAAAGATTTCTATTTTAAGCCAAAATCTGTCTCCCTGAAACTTCCACCTGCCTTTAATCCTAGATCACCGCATCTGCAGCACAGGAGACTTCCTGCCAAAGTCCCTATCAATAACTAAAAGGAGGAATGGAAAATGTTACCAAAATTTCAAGGAAGCCCTGACCAGTGTGGCTCAGTTGGGGCATCATCCTGCAGAGCGAAAGGTCACCTGTTTGATTCCCAGTCAGGACACATGCCTAGGTTGTGGGTTCAGTTCCCAGTCAGGGCATGTGCGAGAGGCAACCAATCAATGACTCTCATGCATATTGATGTTTCTCTCCCTCTCTCTCCCAGCTTCCCCTCTCTCTAAAAATAAATAAATAAATAAATAAATAAATAAAATCTTAAAAAAAAAACTTTCAAGAAAAATCTCAAAAAAACCTCCTATATACATATTTTTAAAAACGGGACTTGAAAGGTAAAGAACCTTGGAATTACTACAGAGTAGACTGAAGGGAAGCCTGTCTTTGATTAGTTTTTTCCTAAAGGATGATGTATCTCTATTTCTATTAAGAAAGATATCATAATTGAACAACAATAAAGTAATAAAAAAATTTAAAAAAAGAAAGAAATCAGAATTGCATTTTTTACTGTAAAATACTTAGCTTAAAATATTACTGATTTGAGAGACATGAGAGAGTGCAGAGATTTTTACTTCTTCCAGAAAAGCTTAAGTTATACATTTCCTTTACCTTGAAATGGTTCGGATAAAAGCCTGCCTTGAGTAGACTTGTTAGCTTTCTTTCCCAGCACTGATGACAGCTTACTCAGGAATGAAAAGCTCATCTAATGCGTGACCTTCAACTTAAACTAACTGCTTCGCGTTTGGGTTCCATCCATAACATGGGAATACTGCTAGACAAATCGTATTATAAGACTACTGTAAACATGTTGCTTTTTGGCCCTACTATTACTGCCCCCTAAAAATATGATTTCCTCACTTAGAATTTAACACTAAAAGGCAGGGAAATGTACTCTAGCCAATATATAAAATATTTCATATACACTACACATATTTATAAAATATACATTAGTTTGGCAATTGTATAAAAATTATTTTAACGCTCAGTATTTTTACAGGGTACTGCCAAAATCATTTTTGCAATTTTTAAATTTTCACTTCCCTGTTTGCAATCAACCTCCTGAAAGCACAGAAGGGGATTCAGCCTCTCTTGCTAGTGCACAGCTCTAATACCTAGCTTTCGCACTGAACTGATCACAGGCTCATTACTTCATTCAAAGAGTAAATGATTCCAGGAACACATACGAGAATCATCATGAAATAGACAGACAAAAAGGCAGATTGAAATTGGTAGCTAATGACCTTTTCCTATGGGTAGTTATTAAAGCATTATGGTTTACATTTATAAAGGCAAAGAGAACCTATTATACTATCATTTCTTTGGGGGGTAAAATCTCAGGGTTGCAGATAATCCTCTTTCCCTGTATTTAAAATAATGAGAGGATTATTTCTTTCCTCCATTTGCAGTTCTTAACCCCCAAACATTTCTCACTTAAGTCATTTTCACAGCGGTATTTGAGGAGCAGAAAGGCAGACAGAATGCCATAATGTAGACTTTGACAAGTTAAAACCTGAGGGGGGACCAAGGGCAGCAAGTCAAAGGCAGCAAGGATAACGGGGTAATGTTAGGTAAGTGGGCTAACACAGTAACAAATCCCTAGAATTTTCATTGTTGTTTCTTTATTATTTTCATGTATTAAGCCTCTTATTCAAAAATTAGTATTAAAAAAGCATCAAATTACTTACCATTATTCCCCACACCCTATGAACAGTCTACTAATTTATACTGCAAATACAAACATTAACATTTTAATCTTATCTTGGCTACCCCAGAAACTTGATTTCTGCCCTCTCTACTTCTTGTAAAGTATATAACAAAATATTATAAAGAAAATTTGTTAAATTTTACTCATAATCCCTTAAACAGCAATTGCTTATACTTATGCATTCCCCTCAAAATTTACATATACTATGAAACAGTTGCAATAATCAATGTATTGTGAATTAACTTTTTACACTTCATATTTTTTCTAATTGTTTTTGTTTATGTCTACCTATTTAATTGTATTAGCTTCAAACTGAATACAATTATTACCTCATTTCTTATATTTAATGATATTTCCTGGCTTTAATAATAGGATATATTAAAATAGAGACCTACAATTTTCAACTGGAAATAAAAAAAAATGGTTTGCTTTTTTAGGCTCTTTTCTTTCAAAGACTCAAAAAGCTTTGCTTGTCTTTTGTTACTTGAATGAGACAAGTAAGCAGCAGAAGAGAAACGTCCCAATGTTACAGGCTAACTACAGTATTTATAAAATTTATGATTTTCTTAAAAACACCTGACAGATTAACTGGTAATGAAACCATTTTTTAAAATCTACATTTCATGTTTGCATTGAGCAATGCCACTTTCTTAAACCTCGAATTGGATTTAGCTTACATGAAATCACAAATAGTTCAGAAGATATAATGAACATCGAAAGGACAGTAATGGTAATTTTCTCTAAAATGTCACAAGGGGAACCGAGTTTCCCGAAATCCAGGCAGACCAACAGCCTCAACTTAGTTGCAATCACTTCATGTATTACCGTGGCCAGTACCCCAACACCCGCCCCGAAAGAGAGGAGGCTTCAATTCATACCAGCAAACCAAGGAATGACAAGTTCTGTGTGAAGAGCTACACTTTAAACTAGTTTTCAAGTGTTCTTGGTCTACTCATTGTTTCCTGAAAAAGAGTTAAAAGGCATAAAGGCATCTATGTAGAGACGAACTTAATTATGCAGAAATGGAGGGGTTTGGTTAACTCTATTAAATGCAAACCTAAGACATTCTAGGGTTCGTTCTCGTTGCGCAGACAGAGAAGGTAGAGACAGGATCTGACCCGGTCCCCGCGCCCGGTGAGGAGCAGCAACCCCTCTCCTTTCTCCCGCCAGCGGCTGTGGGGCGTTGCGCTTTTCTCAAGCTGGAAATGGAGAGAGGGTATAAACTGCAGACCCATGGGAGATTCTCAGTTTCTTTGAACTCTTCCTTTCTCTTCAAAATGAAGAGTCTATTTGTTCTGATTATAAAAGAAATGCCTGCTTGCCACTAAAAAAATATAAAAACTATAAAAAAGAAAGCAAAAGTTATGTATAATCCTACCACCCAAAGATAACTAATGTTAATTAGTTAATATGGTGCTATATATCCCTTCGATTTTTTCTATGTTTACACAAGCAAATGTTTTTGTTTTTTAGAAAGTGAGGTTAATTGTAAACTCTAGGGTAACCACTAAAAATTTGTAAAGGCAGTATAACTTGATAGGCTAAAACAGGAGATGAAATGCAATCACATATAATGTTCACTCAAACCTACAAAGATACAAATTTCTAAAAAGGGAAAAAAGAGCAATGCAACAAATAGAAAAGTTACAAATGTGGCAGATACTAGACCAACCATATCAACAATCACTTTAAATGTGAATCATCTAAACACACCAATTCAAAGACATAGATGGTCAGAGAATATTAAAAATAAGACCAGCCCGGCTAGTGTAGCTCAGTGGGTTGAGAGTGGACTGGGAACCAGAAGGTCCCAGTCCGATTCCCAGTCGGGGCACATGCCTGGGTTGCGGGCCAGGTCCCCAGTGAGGGCCATGTGAGAGGCAACCATACATTGCTCTTTCTCCCTCCCTTCTCCTCTCTCTAAAAATAAATAAAATTGCCCTGGCTGGTGTAGCTCAGTGGATTGAGCACGGGCTGGGAATGAAAGGGTCCTGGTTCGATTCCCAGTCAGGGCACATGCCTGGGTTGCAGGCCAGGTCCCCACTGCGGGCTATGTTGAGAGGCAACCATACATTGCCGTTTCTCCCTCTCTTTCTCCCTCCCTTCTCCTCTCTCTAAAAAATAAATAAATAAAATATTAAAAAAAAAACCCGCTGTTTTAAAAAATAAATAAATAAATAAATAAAATCTTAAGAAAAAATAAATAAGACCAAAATATGTATTTTCTATGAGACCCACTGTAAATATAAAGTGATAGGTTAAAAATAAAGGGAGAAATGGAGCTAATAAGGTATAAACTGCCTTGAGATTTGTTCTTCTACCTTTTCTTTTATTTTTTTTTGAAGATTTTATTTATTTATTTTTAGAGAGAGGGGAAGGGAGGGAGAGAAACAGCAATATGTGGTTGCCTCTCACATGGCCCCCACAGGGGACCTCGCCTGCAACCCAGGCATGTGCCCTGACTGGGAATCGAACCGGGACCCTTTGGTTCCCAGTCCGTGCTCAATCCACTGAGCTACACCAGCCAGGGCCTCTTCTATCTTTTCTTAAAAGAGACGAGCAATAAAAGTCTAGTCTACTGAGATAGTCTATAAATTTCTCAATATAAATATAGTTTTATCTATATATAAAAATACTGTCCAATATTTCAAAATGTTGATTTATTTTACATTATTTGAGGAACATAGAGTTGTATATTATTTGAGCCCACAAATTAGTAGATGAATACTTAGTACAAATATTTCTCCCCAATCTTGCTTGTATCTCAAACCAATCTGCCAGCCATAAAACAACAGGTTACCTTTCTTTAAAAAGGGCCCTCACTCCTTGTTTCTGAAAGCAGAGAATTACTAACGAAGGTCCTTATCCTATGTATGTACACATCTGTATATATTTAAACAAAATTACTGTAGCAGGTTTCTTCTTGAATGTACATAGCTCAACATTCAACATGAGCTGCTAAACTTTTCTTACTAGTGGAGCTATGAGATTTACTAATTTACTAATCTAGCGAGTTCATGTTTAGATGCAATATGGTTTTCCTCTATTCTTCCCAAACGTAATGCCCAGAAGGACATGCTCCATGGCTGCATGGCTAGCATGCTCGTACTAACCAAATACATGTTACGACAGCCGCCCCTAGACATCATCAGACAGTCGACACTCAGGCTCGGCGATCTCACATACCCTAAAGGGGTGTATCTGAAATGTACGTACATATCCTGGTTCCTCATGGGTTTTTTTGTTTTGTTTTTTCACAGTACCACATCTGATTTTCTGAAGTTAGAAAAAAGTCTGAAAATTTCCCATTGTGTGACGATACAGGAACCTTTGATCTCCACTACTGAGTTCACAGTCAGGCTACTCAGTTTATTTTGAGAAAGCAAATCCTTCCTGTTGTTTCTCAGGAAATGGAAGAACACATTTTTAGACTATGTTTTAATTTTACAGCTTACATGGCTTTAACTTTTTAACTGTGTTTCACTTTGAAGAATATTTAATTATGTGGATAAATTAAGACTTTCAGAAAGACATTACTGAAGTGGGGTGGAAAGAGAATAGTATTCTCAGGCTTCAGCTAAAAGGTAAATTTTTTTTTAAGATTTTATTTATTTACTTTTAGAGAGAGAGGAAGGGAGGGAGAGAAACATCCACGGGCGAGAGATACATCAATTGGTTGCCTCTCGCACACCCCCACTGGGGACCTGACCCCACAACCCAGGCATGTGCCCTGACTGAGAACTGAACCAGCAACCTTTTGGTCCACAGGATGGTGCTCCATCCACTGAACCACACCAGCCAGAGCAACGTAAAAAAAAATTTTTTTAAATGCCTCACACAAACGGTTAACACTCTGTTTCTTCCTGGTAAGAATTTTCCAAACATTAAGTTGTGTAATATAGTTTAATGAAGAAAAATAGAAATTACTCTCAAATATGTAACATAGAGAAAGACAGCTTAATTTTAAAATGGGTGTCCTATCACCTGTTTGGGCTTGTGAAATTATTACAGTAACCTCTGGAGCCACTCCCCTGACCTGGATTCACATTCACATCTAGCCACACCTCTAACTTGAAGATGTCATTCCTGTTCTTAACAGGAGGCAGAGACAGATAAATGGCTTTGAGGAGTAAACCTTCCGGGAGAAGCACATACCCAATTGAGAAGACTGATGAAACACTTCAAACTGTTTCTGATCTCCACAGGCAAAGAAAATCAAGGTATAGTGAAGGAGACAGGAAGGAGAAAAAACTTAAGGAAAGATGCTGTGTGCTTAGCCTTCTTCAAATGTTGAATTCTCTTCTACAATGCCACATGTTTAACCAGGAGGGAGAAATAAATCCAGTGAAAATAAAACTCCGTCACAGAGGGAAAAAAACAACATAGGTGATGAAGGCAAAGACCATCACCTATGAAATGACCCGCTGAGGTCTCAGGGAGCCCCGGCACATAGCTCGCCCACCCTGCGCCCTGCACAACTGCTGCCACCGCCCCACGTCCCTGCTCCCTCGCTCCTCGCCAGCCTCCACGGTCCCAACGCCAGGAGCTGCCTCAGAGCAAGCACTTGGGTGTGGCCAACTGACAGCTGTCCTGCTCTCACGTTTCATGTGCTGAACTCCCCAAAGGCGTTCCAGTTGCTCTCAGAAACACTCATGAATGATAAATGACAGGAATCTAACCGCTCTTATTCTTTGGTCCACTCATATTTGTCTAATGATGTAAGAGTCTCACAGAAGTTCTGAGAATTACAAGAGGCTTCGGAAGACATTAAGTATAATTCCCTCCACTGAAAGATAAAGAAAATGAGGCTCAGAGATATTAGTCGACTTCCCCGAGGCCATCCCCTGTCAATGGAAGAACTAAGGCTACAATCCAAGTTCCCTAATACTCAACCTACTTCTCCTTCTGTCCTATTTTCCCTCCCTTCCCCCTACCATAATTAAGTTTCCTTAAGTCACTATCTTAACATTTCAGGCAAGGCCTGTCTATTTTATTTTAAAAGGTCATTTATAGTATTTATCTTACTCTATCAACCAGAAAACAAAGCAAAACAAAAAACCCCACCATCAGCACCTAATCTCCATGGACAAAATCCCAACTGGGTCCTCAGTGACGTGTGACTATTACTCATCCTAAATCAGTGAGCTCCTTTTTCCAAGCTAATTGTCACAAACTTTCAAATGTCTTCTGCAGGCTCCTCACTCTCAGCAGATTTCATCTGCTCCTACTTTACTGAGAAAACACAAGTCATTAGGAATGAACTTTCTCCACTTCCTTCCCTTCCACTTGCACACGAATCTACCATCATACATATCTTTATTGTGTCCTTACCTGTCCCAAAGGAATGAATGTCCCTATTCTCTGCCAAGACAAGCCCCTATTCTGAGCACACTTGTACTCCGGACCTCGGCCACCCTGTCTTTTCTGGAACCATACTCCACTAGTTATTCTCTCTTCTACATTTAGTCACTCCCATATTCTCAACCAAAATATAAAGAAACAAAAGGGTATATGGAAACAAAAGAAAAACACCCTGGTGCTCAATATTATTACCATTTTTGTTTATGGATTTTCTTAATCCTCAAGTCTCTTCCTCCTTCTTTTGTCTGCTCCGAATTTGGTCCTCTGGCCATCCCTGGTGGATCTCAACTACATTCATGGATAAAACCATCAGCTTCCGTCACTTCCCAACACGTCTCCAGCCCTGACTTCTCTCCTGGGGCCCAGGCCTCTCCAGATCGGCTGAAAACCACCACACAAGCACACTGACTTTACTTCCAATTGAACTGACTATTCTCTCTCCAGACTTGCTCCTCTTATGTTTTCCACCCCGACTAAGGATACCTCACACAATCAATCCTCCCAACCACTGACATCAAGAGTCATCTTTCTCCTTCCTCCCTCCCTCCCACTTTCCATCAAATCAGTAATTGTTTCTCCTAAATAATTCTCGAATCCATCCTCTCCTTTTCTTTCCCATACCTTAGTTTCAGTCTTCATGACTTCTACTTAGATTATTTTAATAGCACTGGACTTCTCCTTGCTTCCTTTTCACACTATCGTAAGACAGCAAGCTGAGCATTTATTTCACTTTTGATGGTTCCACAATTCCCTCAGGAAAAAGCCCACACTGCCAGTAGCAGCATGAATGTGCCCACAACAGGGCTGGACCAAGAATCAGCACCAAGAGGCACCTCCAGCTTCTTCTCCCCACTGCACCGTGGTCTCTCTGCTCCAGTCTCTCACACTCTGTGTTCCTCACACACTGAGCAATTCCGGGCTCTGAACACGGGCCGTCTCTTCTGTCCCTTTCCCTCTCCTATTCAGCCTAACAAAAATCCTATCTTGTTCCTCCAACATTCAGCACCAAAATCCCCTTCTATATGAATTATTTCCTTACTAACAGGAAAACCAACCACTCTCTCCTTTGCACCCCACTCTCCATTACTATTTATTACATTGTATTGCTGTAAAGTGCCTCGCATTCTGAGACTCAGTTAATGATTTATGCGTCTATCTTCTGAGGTCAGGCACTTTGTCATACACACATTTTATCTTCAGAACTTAGCACAATGACTGGCACACAGCAGGTAGGAGGCAGAGAGATAAGAGAACTAGGATTTAAGTTTAGAGCTCAGCGAATGTCTGCTGAACGGATGAAGTCGCTTGGCTGTCAATGATATCGGAATACTTGAATAAGAGAGAAGGATGGTGAGACAGGTGGATCTGACAGCTGTGAGGTGAGCACAGAGGAACCTGAATAAGAAATGGAAAACACCCGCCTTGATGAAGTCCCTCTTGGGTACGTAAGTTCAGTCAGGTCAAGAGCTGCGGCTGTTCTACTCAAACTCAGGTGAATACCTAATAAATCCTGTTTAACGCACAACAGAACAATTCCAACAGCCAGAGGTCACTGCTCTTATCTATCTGAATAGGTTTTGGACTCTAGGACATTCTATATTATAATTTTATCGGACTTTGTGCAAGCTTAGTACATTTTAGTAGTTAGACTGAAACTCTCTTGTATATCGACAAAGCATCTTAAAAACTGCAAACAAAAGAAAAATAAAATACAGCCTAATTACCAATATAATCTGGTACTGGTAGCTAAGGGTGACATCTTTGACTTTAGATGACCCCTGTCATGCAATGTCTGTTGTGAGACCACAATGTGCCCCCCACAATAATTTCAAATTAACTTGCAATAATAGGCCATGTTATGTACAACATGCTTTCATCACATCTCATAAACGAAGGAAAAAGGACCCTGTATTCTGTATAGGGATGTAAACGCCTACTTATCAAACAAGGTGACCTAGCATTCTGTGTGACATAAATCGGAGACTGGAAGAGGAGAGACCCACTGAACTGAGTACAGAGCGGAGAAAAGTAAACTTGGAGAACCCAGCTGAAACTGGCAATGTTTTCCCATTAATAAAGGGGCATCTATAATTAACAGGTTTTCAGGAGTATTCAGCCATGTATTACGGCATCACACCTCATAAAACATTCATTCAAAAGCCATACCAGGAAGGCACTCCCCACCTCGATAAGCACATGCAGAGAACTGAGAAAGAGAAGCCTTCGAAGCGAGACACCCACTGCCTTACACAGATGACCAAGTGTGAGAGACAGCCATACTTGAAAAAAATAAAAACAAAAATGTAATGTTAGGAAGGTTAAAATTAAATTGTTACTAAATAAATAAATTAGAGAATGTTCCCAGAGAAGTAAACACATTTCTAGAAAATATGTTTGCAGATGTAAAGAGTTAAACACAGACGCAAACAATGGCAAGAAATCTAACTAAAATAATCTAAAATAGTTTTGAACTTTAAATTTATATCAGTCATGCTACTAAAAGTAAGCAATATAAATGTACATGTAACAAGATAAGACATATTTCAAAACCACAGTAATTTAAAAATATATCAATGACCCCGGAATACACAAATATGCCACGTGAACAAATTAGAGAGCTCGCAAAGAGATCTGTTTAAACGTGTGTTTATATGCTAGAGGTACACCAAAAGACCCGTGGAGAATGGGTTACTTGGAAAGTAGTGATGGGGAAACTGGCTGACAATAGAACCAGTTTTTTAAAAATCAAAATGGATTTATACCTCATATCTCCAGTGCCAGATAATTCAAAAACCCAAATAAGAATAAACTTATAAAGCTAATGAAGTACAAAGAGACTATACTGTAAGCCCAGAACAGAAAAAAATTTCTTAAATAACTCAAAATGCATAGATGGCAATATTAAAAACTGATGGATTCGACTACATTAAAATTAAAGATTTGTTATCTTGTTGTTGTTAGTTAATGAAATGTACCATAAGCAAAGTTATCAGGCGAGTGACATACTAGGAGAAATAGCCACAATATCTGTAGGTAACAAGAGATTAATTTCTAGCACATACAAGGAACTCTGCAAGAACTCTTTTAAGGAGCTTCTTACAGGAGAAAGGGAGGAGACCCAATTCGCGGAAAAGGAAAATTAAAGTAAATGAAGAGATGCTCAACTTTACCTGAAATCAAAGAAGCAAAATTAAACTAGGAGGTACAATTAATATCTATCAAACTGGATAAAATCAGAAAACTTATGAATAAAAGAAGGAATCATCACGTAGTGTTCGCACGGAGGCATAAACATGACAGCAACACGCACAGGTCCTAGTCCAATCAGCGTGTGACTGTCTAAGGTCCAGCAGTCCTGCTTCGGACAGCACTGCCTCAAGAAACTCTCACCAATCGATTTCACAGACCCAGGCTCCTTAAGAATAAAGCAAATTCATACTGCATGAAAGCCAAAAATGTTTATAAAAGGCTGTGTCTATGTCTCTATTCCTAAAGTCTGCATATTGTCTATAATTTTAACAGAACCTTTGCTGAAAAGGTAGGTCGACTAAACAAAATGTCAAAAGTCCTCTTCGTGGTTGAGTTTAAGGGCAGAGAAAGACGCAGATGTGATGTTTCTGTGTGGGGACTGACAGAGTTGGATCCAAGTCTGCATGACTTGGGTAAGTTACACTCTCCTTCTTGGGGTGATCACTTTGTAAGGTATATAAATGTCTAATCACTGTAGTGCACACCAGAAACTGATAACATTATATGTCAACTGTAATTAAACATTAAAAAATAAAATTTTAAAAATGTTTTTAAAAAGAAGACACCCATTAAAAAAAGTTATAATCGCTGCCTGCCTTAGTTTCATCATCCATAAGAGGGGATATTCCCTACCCTGCGCAACACTGGAAGGGTCAGAGGTAATTCACGTAAATTGTTTAGCACATCCAAGCTGTTCAATAAGTAGGAAGTGATTTTTTTTTTTAACCAGAAAAAAGAACATCATCGACTAACCCGAACAGATTTTGGTGCCCTGCCTACCCCGTCTCATACAGAACACCCAAGCCACAGCAACAGGCACTAAAACCAGAGACTGATTCAACACGAACCTCCATGTCAGTTGCTTCCACTACTGAGCAGAAATGAAAAATCTATCTCCTTCCATACATTTATTGAAAATTGAAAAGGATATGGCTGGGAAGCCTCTTTTAGCTGCTGGGAAATGAATAAGGCTGCTGGTGGCAGTAACTGGGACAGTGACAACTCTGCCAACGGTGTCAGAGTCTACAAACAGAAGGAGGGGCTGCTCTCGAGGTACTCTGGGGAGCACACTCTTAGAAGGAATGCAGTTCCCTATGACTGACTGCAAGACCTCCAAGCTAACCGTGAAAAACAATTAACCAGGCTTTCCATGTCATGTACTTAATGTACAACAAGGAGGAAAGTTTCCACCTGGGAATCTTTATAACCTGATGGGTAGCACGCCACATGTTTTCCATGACCACGTCGGTATTCTCTGCCTGGAGCAGCTGTTTCACTTTGGTCCCGACTTCCACCTGAGGACTTCAGGGTCCTGGCAGAGGTCTGTGGACCAAATGCATCTCACACATATATGAGGCCCCATTTAACAAATCCAGGGGATACTATGATCATTACTTACAATATACGTTCAGCTGAGTGATGTTAACTAGTTACTTTGTCATTAAATATTAGCAATCATCAGAAATAAGAAGTAAAACTCTAAACAAGTCTAAATCTGAGCAGTAAACAAAAGCTTCCTAATTTTTGTAATGGCTGAAAACCACTGCTTCACAGTTTACAATTTCTAACTTAAGATAATTTCTATTTTATAACAGAAATGAAGAAGAAAGAGGAGGATTTGAAAAAATAAAAATCCTAACACATTTATCTCTACTCCTAGCCCTCTTCTGGCCATAAACTTCCCCTTGGCATTTAACATCAAAGCTAGTTACCCTTTCGTCCTCAGCTCACAAGCCACTGCAACCATCCAGAACACACAGCAATGGCGGTGCACTGTGTATTAAGGAAATATACATATCATCTCATTCCTCACTTATAAAAGAAAGACCATTCAACATATCTCTCTTCCTCCCTTCTTTCTCCTCCTTCTCCTGATGCCTTAACATAATTTTATAGAGGTGAAGTTACAGATCACTACAGATATGCAATTATTGAAAAAAATATTTTATACAGCACTTTCTAGTCCGGTGAAAATGTACCCCAAGTTTTAATTTATATTCCTCTCAATACAACATAAACTTCTAGGTAAAGAGAGCCTCAACTTTAAGCACTGCAAAGAAAAAATAAACTTTTCCCCTGAGGAATATTACAGAAGTATTTAATATGTAATTCTACGTGTACATGGGTTTGTCTCTGCCTTTCTGTAATATCGGCTTTTCAGTGGGCTATCCTGAACTAGGGTGGAGGAGTGGGAAGCTGTGGGTGGTGGTATAGCTTACAGGTATGGGAGGCAGATGTAGGGAGCGCCACAGTCATCACTTGTTGTTATTAACTCTCTTCTGGGACGTAAACTGTCCTACAGATAAACCGGAAGTGTTGTGTTTTTAATTATAAAAAGTTAAAATACGCTAATCTGATACTTTTAAGAGACAGCGTTCACTGAACCCTGACTAAGATATCTGCAAGTTAAAACACGCCATTAGAATTGTGGTGGCTGAAAAAAAATCAGACTTTTGTTCGAGTTCCAGCATCTCCGTGTACTAATATGACCATGAATAAGTCACATCTCCTCAACCTCAGTTTCCTGTCTCCATAAAATAAATAAGTCCTATTTCACCAGACTGTTTGAAGAAGTAACACAATATAAATGACTATAGAAAATGTGCTCTATAAACATCAAATGGTAACTGAAAGACTAGTTACTATTATTCCTAGGTTATTATTTAGTTACTGTTAAATTCTGCTAGAGTAGGTGTAAATCCTGTTCTTAAATAGAGAACAGGTTTGGAGGGTCACAAAGGCTGTTCTATTTCATCTTGAAGTAGAGTGACAGATGCTGAAGATAGTCCTGAAATAAATTAATGAACCAGAAGGGCAGGTGTATACCTGGGTGTAAGACGGAGGCAAAATACTATGGCTGTACAGGTCTGTAAAGAGTCTCTCTTAACGACTTGTTTTCACTTTACCTCATGATGTATTTGGTAAAAGAGGAGGCATAAACACAACCAGTTTACAATTAAATTGAAATTTTAGAAGCTCACATCTATGTTTCTACAAAGAGATGAAATTAATTACTGAGTTCTCATAGTGCATCTTGGCTACTTACTGCTAACAAATCATCAATTATTGATATTATCACAAATGCTCAAAGCAGCTGCATTTTAAAAGAGATAAGAGTTCTGAAGGACTATTGGAATAACGGGATCTTGTCACTCAAATTACCACCATACTGCTTACAGAAAAGAACGAGGGAAGGAGCAGTACAGATTTACCAGGCTGCCTGACTACACAAGATTTTCCTTTCAAAGCAAAAATTAATTATGTAGTAAACATATTTTAT
Organism: Micronycteris hirsuta; assembly: GCA_004026765.1. NCBI lineage: Eukaryota > Metazoa > Chordata > Mammalia > Chiroptera > Phyllostomidae > Micronycteris > Micronycteris hirsuta. The sequence goes on from PVJI01000427.1 coordinate 94,204, forward strand.
TATAAACCTTTCAAGTTAGAATGGTACAGTCAAACATCTGATATCATGAACTTCAATATTACAGCTAACCCTGCTTCCTGAGGAAGCCTGGCAGCCCAATAATCTGAATGCACTAAATGCATGTAATGCTGTCAGCATTCACGTCCCTCCCTGCTACAGAAAGAGACCTTTCTTTGCAGACTCTCACTTTCCTTCCGATGTCATTTGTTCACATCCTTTCCACCACAATAGAGTAAGAAGGTGCTACTTGCTTCAACATTGCTCAGACAATTAATTTGAGGCCTGATGACAATCTTCCCATCAAACGGATTTTTCTCAGCCAATCCACCTTCCCTAGGGTCTCTCCACAGAGTTTTACCAGGTAGATAGATATGGGTGGAAAAACAAGCTGGGCTTTCACTGGGGGAGAAGTCAGTGTGACTTAGTCTGTAGACAGGACTTGCAGGGGAAATGAAGCAGCAAAAAGTCTGTGTACAAAACCAATCTTTTGCTCTAGCATTTTGTTTTCCACTTATGAGATGAAGAAAGAGAAGGACATGAAATTATAATCCACCTAGTGAATTAAAAAAAAAAAAGTCATGCTGAATTTTACTCTGATGAAAAATGGAATGTAATGAATAAAGATGCCTGGCTCCTACCTGTAAAGTACCCTCTCTGTCTCAGCAAGGGAGCCTGGCTAAGAAACCACAACTCGAATTAACAAGCCAGACACCAGACTAAACAGCTCAGAACTAGCTGTCCCTCATTCCTGGTCACTACCTTTCCGGTGTGTGTCTGCATCACTAATTCCTTCAGTTCCCAATGTCCTGGCTCTCCCGAAATAAAAAGCAAAGAGCAGACTCCTCTGTTTCATCGGCTGAAGAGGTGGGGTTTCTGAGCCAGGACACCAAGACTCTTGCTCTTCCTTCCACTTCACCTCAAGCTCATCCTCTTCCCCTGCCTAGGACCCCACCTCTCACACTCGCACGCACCACTCTTAGTAACACCAAGCCTCCCAGAACATTCATATAGATAAACCGAGGCCAGCGAGTGAAGAACAAAGAGCCACTGCTTCAGGCAGCAGCAGCGGCGGCGGCGGCGGCAGCGGCAGCAGCAGTAGCAGCAGCAGCAGCAGCAGCAGCAGGAGGAGGAGAGGGCGGCTGGGGACTCCTGGACACAAGCAGCCCAGCCTGGAAAGCTCCTGCCCAGGACGCTCCGGGAGATCCCGCCCGGGTTCAGCACCCCAGCGGCGCTGCGACAGAGTTTGGCAGAGCCCCTTGGGGAAGAAAGCAGTACGTGGGGCGCAACCAAGAAAAAGCACGAAGTCTGGCTGCAGCGCGGAGCTGGAGATCTGGCTCAGCAGCACTCGGGCGGGCGGCGGCGGCCGGGGATAGCCCGGCGCCCTGCCCCGGGGCTCCCGACCCGGCCCCACGCACCTGGACCAGGCGGCCACCCTGCTCCCTCAGGGCGCTCTCCGGGGACTCGGCTTCCGGTGGGCTCCGCAGGCTGGAACCCGCCGCAACGCGGAGACTTCACTCCTCCATCCTGGGACCCGGCAGCACGTTACAGTCAGCCGTGCACTTCCTGTTTGAAAACACGGGGGAGAGAAAGAGCGAGAGTGTTGGCAGAGTGGAGGGAGGGGCGCAGACGGTCGCGCAGGGAGGCCGAGGGGCTGCGGGTGGCGTCACCGCCGCCCGCCTAGCCATGGTGGGCACCAGGCGCTTGGACCCGCCGCACGAGCGACCCACGAGCTGGCTCCCCAGGGCCCGGGCCTCCCCCTGCCGGCGGCCGCCTGGCGCGCGCAGCCCTTCCGTTTCCAGCCCAGCGGAGGTCTCCCCTCCCCACTGTACCTAGTCTATGCACTGCACGCTTCCTCCCGGTGTTCGAGTGCAGTCTGCCCGCGTTTTCCTCCTCTCCTCTCCTCCCCTCCCCCGCCCTGAAAAAATCGCCTTGAGGAAGGTGTAAAGACAAGGCTGAGCTTTTGCAGGGGAGTGGAGGCTGGATTCAAGCAAAATTTTAAAGATAACAGCCACATCCCAGTATATCCCCTGCAGCCCCTCAGCCTTAAGAGCCTCAAGATGGGAAACTGCTTGTCTTGCCCCTGGCTGACTCCAGAGTATGCACACAGCTGCCAGGAACTGGGGGGGTGGGTGGGGGGGAAGTATTCTGGGTCCCTAAGACCCCTGGCACTGGAATCCTCCACCTCACACTCCTCTAACACTTACATATACCAATTTCACACACAAGACAATCGTGTACTACCTTCTTCCAGGAAACAAGTATTTATCTGTGCACGAATCACTGAGCAGTTCCAAAATTCTGGGTTTATGTTCATTTTGTTAACCTCTGACTTACATGAACTTCACAGTAGTGTTTAAAAAACAGTAAACAGATGGTTTAAGAATCTGCCATATGCAGTGTGTGCCGGCTCTAGGCTTGCGGATGTGTTCAGTGCCCAGGTTCTGGGCTTCCAGGTATGGAGGGCTTCATCAGTACCTTGCCTGCCCTTCCTTGCACACAAACCAATCAGGTTCCAAGGCACTTAGAGGAATGTCTATAACAAACAGCTCCTTTTACCAAGCCAATGGCTTAAATAAAAGTAATGTCTCAAAACTCAATATGGAAAACAATATAAAGGAAGATTATTCTACATTAAAAAAGCTAAATTGTGACTGAAGTAGAAGGAAACTGATGGACATAAAGCTCCTACCTCAGTGCTAGGCTGCATCTCATTTTAATCTCCTCAGTCTAAACATTTCCCAACAGATCTGCAAAAATCCTGTTCTGTAATTGTTCCAATGTCTCAGCTACAAGGTGGTCAAACACGGAGTTGAATAACAGGTCTTTCCTAAGTATGAAATCTGGGCCATTTCCTCTACACTGTGCTAATTCTCAAAACAACAGTGAATTCTGGGAGAAAAATCAAGCCCAGTGACCAACCGTTTGTGATCCACTCGTTCATCTTCGAATGATCCTGCAATTTACATGCTCTTTCTCTAGCAGCCAGATTCCTTACCCACCTAAATGAGTAATGTGGAGCTTGATTACTTGAGCAGAGGACACTGTGCTCTTTCTCATTATCTACTCACTGGCTCTGTCAGCCTTTTCAGAATTACTCCGTGGCAAAAGTTCAAAAGGTTCTAGGATAGCTACTCATGTGCCAAGGTACAAAGTCTGTCCAATTTAGAACCTAATCAGCTGACTAATATTTGTTTCTTGAATTATTTTTCTCTAACTGGGCCTTTTAAAGAAGACGACAAAAAAAAAAAAAAAAGACACGCATAGCCTCAACTTTTACTAAAAACTGTTGACATTTCTCATTTTCCATTTCCTTCTGCTGCTTTAGCACTTAGTTTATACTCACCTGGCAGTAGCATGCAGCTATTACCCTCCTGACAAGACACGAAACGGAGGACGTTATTAAAAGATGATTAAGAACCTTGGCAATGGTGAGACCTCAGACACTTGCAGAGAGAGGGAGGGAGAAAGTTAGCGCTCTTGTCGTGTCTCCAGGTAAACGGCACCTCACCTGCCCTTTCCCATCACCTCACTAAGCAGCACAGGCTCTGGAGCTGTGAGCCATATGCAGGTGCAAGGCAAGGGCAGCTCTCACGTGAAGGCCGGGTCCTCAGGATGGCAGGGGCGGGGGTCGGCGCAGATGCATGGCTGTCCTTCCGACACACACAGTCTGACCAGGGCTCCCTACGAAAAGCTTCCTAAGGGTTCTCAACCCTTTTAGGGTCCAGCTCTGCCTTTGCTGTCCCCTTTATTCTTCACACTCCCTTGCTTACCCTGCACCTTTCAACTCTTCATCTCTTTTTCAAAAATTTAATGCTTCTTCCCAAAGCACTGCCATTTCCTTCCCACAAGAAGGAAGGCATTTAGCTCAAAACGTCTCTCTCATTTAATAAATGCTGTCAATTTTAAGAATGCAACTTGGTATTCGTGCCTTTTTTTTTTTGTTACTCATTTTAACTCGAAGAGCCTAGAAGAAAAACCTCTGAAGACAAATGAGATTCTTTAAAAGGCAAAATCACCATAACCATATTTAAATTAACCTCTGTGAATGCAAAAGTTCATAGTTAGGGTAATACATCACTCCTAAGATTGCATCAGTTCCTGACATGTATCCTCACCACCACAGAGTCCAAGCATCATATTGTACCTTCCCATAGCTTAGCTATTCTCCTGTCCCTTCTGCATATGGGGAAGTGCTTCTTCCTTAGCACTACTGAGTAGAGAAGTAAAACAGGTTAAACTCACAACCTCGTAAGAAGAGAAAAAAACATGCTCCCAGGTAAGCACAAATGATACCACAAAAGATGAACCTAATTTTGGAGGAATTTTGGAGGTTCATTTTGAAAATCTCTATTCCCTCAGGACCACAGACCATGGATGAAGACAGCAACATTGTGAAACCAATTTTAGAGGCTCCAAACTGAGAGACAAGAGATAGTTTTCTTGAGTACTAACGAGTATGGAAGAAGAGATGTTAAACTTGTATCTGAAATGATGCTGCTTATCTCTCATGTTAGACCTTCCTTTAGGGATTAAAAATGCTACAAGGTTTCCCTTGTGTGAGCATCCTTGATCATTATTATAGCTGGATTTACAAACAAAAATGACAAACAAGCCCTCTGGTGACCTAAGAGATTGCCTCTCTGTGCTAGCGGCCTTCACATCCGTGTCCCTGTCTCCGTCTTCATTCCCAGGGCAGCTCATGCATCTGGCTTCTCTGGGAAGGTCTCTGGCACTCATTCTCCTCCTGGCCTCTGCAAAACCTGGGCCATGGTTTTTAAGGAAGATGTCCCCAGAGCCAGCTGGCTGGCCTGACTGGCATTTGCCCCCAGAGGGTTATTAACCATCTTCATGGAGCCAGAGTGTCATTTTCTTTTCTTTACTTTTTAAGACTTTACTTATCTATTTTTTAGACAGAAGGGAAGGGAGGGAGAAAGAGAGGGAGAGAAAAAGCAATGTATAGTTGCCTCTCACGTGGCCCTCACTGGGGACCTGGCCTGCAACCCAGACATGTGCCCTGACTGGGACTTGAACCAGCAACCCTTTGGTTCGCAGCCCGTGCTCAATCCACTGAGCTACACTAGCCAGGGCTCAGAGTGTCATTTTCCATGGGAAAAATGCAGCAAGGGGTGAAACCATCTTATAAAAATCTGCCTGCGAGATGGTTTCTGCTGCTTTCTGGGAACAGCTCCTTGGTGTTGAGCACGTTGGGAAGGAAAGCACTACTTAAGAACACAGTGGGACTTGGAAGACCCAATTGCAAGGTACAAACACAGGGCCAGGGCGGCTCCAGGCCTGAGCTTCTGCGTTCCTCAGCTCCGTGCCTCAGTTTCCTCAGCTTCCAAACATGCATACAAACTCACCCACGCTGCACAGAATCAGTAACATTGACATAGCAACCACATGTGCCCTGCCTCACTGAATTCTCAGCATTGCCTTTGCAGGGAGGAGCTGTTATCTGTGTTGGAAGAAGCAGCAGAACTCACAGATACTGTCATTTTTTTTTCTCAAAGCAGTAGGTAAGTAAAGGAGCTAAAACTCACGCTGGGCCTGTTCTTCCTCCTTTTAATCGAAGAGAAAAGAGTGGGTGGATCTTGGCTGTGGATGTATCATTCTGTGCTGCACGTCTTCTACTCAGAAGAATCTCACCTTCAAAACTCAACTTGTCATGCTCTCTTTCAACTGCATCGTGTTACTGCATTACCTTGCCAAATTTCTGTTAAGTGTAAACTATAAACATGCATTCTGCAACAAGCCAATTAATTTTAAGCCCTAGCGATATAAGTTGATATAAATTAAGTTAAATATGCTCTAGGGTTACAGCTAAATATGATTTTAGAAAATAAGTAAGACAGCTCCACTGGCCAATCGAACTGTGAAGGAAGAAATCTTAATACATGTTTTTCAAGTTTCCCCTCTTGTTTAGTTAGTATGCAAATACACATGTAAAGTGGGCCACATCGACTGAGGCACTGTGATTTAATGATCACTAATATGAGAGAATAGCAAGAAACCACAAAAGTTTGACTAAATGCAAATACCTGTGCACTAGTTAAGAGTATTCAAAATATTCCTGGCACGGAGTGCGAGGAAGGAGCAGCCTGGGGCTGTTTACTGGCAGCTGATCGTGATGTGTGTTGTGTAGACTAAACACTGTCCTATAACACATTTTTCTTTGGAAGGCATGTTTTGTCTATTCATCTTCTGTAGCGGATTTTTCTGCTCCGTTATTTTAAAAAATATTTTGATATTCTCTTTAGGCATTCATTTAAAAAATAATATATTAAAAATCCAACAAATTGAAAGAATTGGTCCTAACGAGTCAAATAAATATAACGCTCACTACTGAAAAAAATGTTCTTTAAAAGGATTTAAAAATACACAAACATCTGCACAATACACATCTGAAAGTAGCAAAATACGAGTTGATGGAGAGTAAGTTACACATCACTGTCAACTGAATGTCTCAATCCTCAATTATCTATTATAATAGATTCTTAATGAAGAAAGCAACTTATGGACAACTTAAGGTAGCAAAAAATTGGATAATGTGATTTTTCACTTGCCTGCAGTAGAATGGCTAAGGGAAACAGCATGGAAGAAAAACAAAGGGTCTGGAAAATTCAGAAACATTATAAACTTTTGAAATGTTATTCATTAATTTTTATTTATTAACATTTTTTTTAATTTGTTGGATTTGAGAAGGGAGTGGGGGAGAGAGAGGGAGAGAGAAATATCGATTTGTTGCCCCACATATGTATACATTCATTGGTTGATTCTTGTATGTGCCCTGACCGAGGATCAAACTAATAGCCTTGGAGTATTAGGACCCATCTCTAACCAACTGAGCTACCCAGCCAAGACAATTTTTTATTTTTTTAATTTATTTTTTTAAGTATAATTGGTATACCATATTATGTGGGTTATATTACAGTGACAGTGACATTTTTATACCTTACAGTGTGATTACCCCACCAATTCTAGTAATCATATTCATCAATTTTTAAACTAAATGTAGTAAAACAAATTCCAACCACTTTATGTGTATTGACACAATTATTCCTGATGACAACCCTGCGAGGGAGAAATGACCATTTCCTCCATATTACAGATCAGGAAAAAGACAGAGAGGTATGAAGTTATTTGCCCAAAGTAACGCTGCTAGAAAATATCTGAATTTGGGCAGCCTGGCTCAAAAGGATATGGCAGAAGGAGCAGAGTGACTCAGAGGCTTTTCTTTTTACAACAAAAATGGAACTAGTGGTTGTAGGGAGTCAGAGAGGCAGAGCCTGCTACATGTTGCTTAATAACTGAATACTGAAGAGAAAGGAGAAGACATGTGCAGACGAGAAAAGCCAGGACGAAGCGCTGCTTCCTCACCTGGAGCAGAGTTCTGGACTGGGAGGCTCCAGGACTGTCGGTTACAACCCAACTGAACTAGCAAGGAAAGGGAAAGCAACGAAACCCATGTACTTGGATCTTGGTGAAGCATTTGATACAGCTTCCCATGAAGTCAGGACAGTTAAATCAACTGAAATGTATGTGGCTACAAGAACCACTCAGGAGTTAGTAAGCTCAAAAGAAAAATACTGGATATATCTACTAATAAGTGAACAAAAGAACCACCAGGAACGGTATTCAATCTGTATTCAAAAGTTAACTTAGAAATTATTCACACTGTTATAATCAAGTCTGCACAAAACATTAATTTGGGAGGTGTGAAAAGGGCAAATAACTGACTTACTTCAATTAACAGAGGTGAGGAAAAACAAGAAATTCAGTTTCATTTTTGTGTTCCCTTTAATTTCCAGGGAGGGACTAGATGCCCAATGGGTAGTAACTGCTTCTAGACCTGAAATATCAAAAGACTAAACCAAGTAAAGGAAGCAACAGCTTCCTAGGATATGTTTAAAACTTTTAGGACATTAGGTCTCAACTTCAAAAAGCATGATCCTCTATTATCCCACACACCATCAATAAAGTTCCATGGGAAACAATACTTCCTTCAACAAGAACACTTTGTTAGCAAAACCCAAAGAAACGAAGGGGCTCGGGCTGAATTCGGAGGTCAGATGAAAATGTCAATGGCGTGTGTATAATCTGGCCCCACTACAAACATGCCACACGGGCAGAAGGTCATGAGAACGGGTTGCGAGCACACGGCAAGAGAAGGAGCAGCGGAGAAGGAAGAGAGAAGGGCTAAAACTTGGACTAACATTATTTTTTTAAGCATAAATTATAATTTTTAAATTCTTTAATGTGGAGAAATCGCTTCTCCCTTGGTAGAACTGTTTGCCTTCCCAGAAAAACATATTATATTTATAATGTCAGTAGTTGATTTAGAACTCAAGAAATGGCCTAAACTCAGTCTGGGTCCCAGGGAAGCACAAGCGAGCAACTCCTGAGAGAGACTGTTCTGCCTTCCAGCCCCCCTGCCCCAGGCAGCGGCCCCCAGAGCCCAGGCTCTAAGAGATAAAGCCACCAAAGGAACCCTATATATTCCATTTCCTTCTATATAAACAATACCAACAACAAAAAAAGAAATTTAGCACAAAGGCATAAAAATGAGAGCCATGCTCCATTCTAGATTAATGAATAGGAAAATTTATGTGAAAATGGCAATGCTCTGAGGTTATTATTAATATTTATAGAGAATAAAAAGCAAACCAAAAAACCTAAATACAACTTCCCCAAGGTTTGATTACTGGCTTCCTCGCATGGTTTAAAAATCGTCCACACAATGATAAACCCAAATTAGCCTCAGCCCACACCCTTTGCCTCAAGGCCCTAAAATTTAGGCCCTTATGTCAGAATTACCTGCAGGACTTTTTAAACGCAGGTTCCCAGGCCCCACACCAGATATACAGCATTGAAATCACTGCACGTTTAAGAAACCCCAGGCAACCCTAAAGTGCAGTTCAGCTAAGGGATCTCCACTACAGACATCTGCTCCCTGCTTGACCACCACCAGATTCACTCAAGGGCAGAGTCTGGAGCAAACGTCTCTGCTCAGGAACTTTCAATGGGATAGGCAAGGCCCTCTGTAATCTGTCCCAAACTACTTTTCTGCCCAGCTCCTTCCCACAGCCCTCGCTCTGTCACAGCAGTTCCCCAAACACATCACAAACGTCTTTAGCGTCTCCATACTTTCTTGCCCTAACGTTCCCTCATGCTCTCACCGTTCCCTGGGGGCCGCCATCTTTCTCATCCTTCAAGGCCTCGCTGGCTAAGGTTATCTTTCTTTGTAAAATCTTCTCTGGTCTTCCCAGTCACAATCAATCTTTCCTTCTTTTGAGCAAATGCCCACAAAGTTTAGCTTGTGCAGGAGTTACAGCATACACTGGACGCCACTCTGAATTATGCTAAGCTGTTTACATGCTACTCTCCCCCTGAAAGCAGGGTGTATCTTACATCTTTTAGACTGTGCGTGACAGAGCTAAGTTCAAAGTTTAGTGTTCCCAGTTACTGCCACTGTAACCCTTGCGAGGTTATTTGAACATACTGAGCCGCAATTTTTTAATCTTTGAAATGGGACCAAAAAAATGATGCCTGTCTTCCTGACCTGGACGAAGACACAATGCAGGACGCGTCTGGCCCAATGAGGACCACCTAACATGCACCCCAAAGGCGGCTGTTATTACCAGTTATTAACTTTGGTTTCCTACGCTACTAGAATGCATTGCAGACTTAGCGAAGTGCTCGAAAATCATATGCTTTCATTTAAAAAAGAGAGAAGCATTTGCTTTCAAAGTAATCAGCAGTGATTTCTCAAAGCCCTCTCTCTTTACCGAATTTTGTTGTTATGAAGGACATTTAATAATATTTCTATTGAAAAGTCATCTCTTATTCCCCTTTTCTTTCCTTCAAAAATCAATGCACAAAATTCTAAGGAACAGGCTGGGCCAGTGCCCCTCCAGCTTGGCTTTTTGCTTTCAACTACAGTAACTGCCTGCAGCCACAGTGTCGCTGCCCGGAGAATCGCCTGCTTCACCCCTACAACAAACAGCACTTTGTAGGCAAACTGGAGGCAAGCCCAAAGTAGGAGGGGGGAAAAAAAACCAAGGAAAAGGAGTGTGGGCCAGAAACTGAGTCAACACCCACACTATCATCCACACTATCATCCAGGTAAGGAGAGAACAGGAAAGAAGTTCAGGTCAATGCAAACCTTCCCCAGCTCCCCCCAAGCACCCACCTCACCACTCACCCACAGAAAATGACTTCAAGATTCCCACAGGGCTTGCTGGTCCGCTCACTGCCTAACACACGTGGCTGCTGTTGTTAATGAAATAGTCATATAGAATAGTTTCTTATCCTCATCAAACCATTCATGCTGCCTTTATTATAACCTCCCCATTTACAGGGGATGAAACCCAAGTCTTGAGAAATCCAAGGTCACAGCAGAAGAAAGTGCCAGGACCAGAGGTCAAGTCTTCTGAAGCTCCAAATCCCTGGTGCCTCTCACCACCCTATATTAATTGTGGAAAGCAATTTTAAAAACATTCTCAGCAGCTCAGCAAATCCATGAGCTGTAAAGGTAAAGGTGAAATAATGTTTGTGCTCTTAAAAACAACTCTGGTGCCAAGAGGGAAGGTTGTCACAGCAACAAGACCCCAACTGCACCCCTTGGAGTTTTCAGTCAGTGTGTTAGTTCAGCGTTCCAGAAAGATGCATTAGCTTTCTGTTCCTAGATGGAAATTTTCCCCGGACAATTTTATTTCTTCATTTGGTTTGGGGACGAAGTATTAGGAAAGGAGTGTCATTTTCTTTCTTTTTTTAAAAGCAAGCCCTCATCCTGAGTTTAAAGCTGAGGTGATGTGGAAAGCAAATGAAGTACCTGAAGCAAACTGTGATCCCTTGTAGTGAGAGAGTATAGGAGGCAAGAAACCAGTCCCGAAAAGCCTCGATCGTGAGGCCACGGCCGCTTTGGTTCAAATCACAACTCTGCCACTTTCAGTGATGTGGCCTTGAGTTCCCTGGCTGCTCATGCTGATGGGGGGCGTGGGGAACGGGGAGCGCAGCAGCTGCCCAGAGAACTGAGCCTTGGTGTCTCTGCTACAAAATGGGCTGCTGTGAGGAGTGAATGAGCTAATACATGTAAAGTGCCCCCAACAGTGCCAGGCACGCCTGAGTACTACACAAGTGTTTCCTATTATTATTTCCAGGACAGATTAGTCTCTATGTGAGCTCTTTTTAAAGTGTATTTTATAAGAAGGTTAAAGAAGCCTTCTTGTACTATTGGTTAATCCATAATGCCCCCAAACTAGCACAAAGATTATTTACAAGTTTCACTTCCTGATAGGATCTTCCAGGATTTCCATCTGTGGACTAGAGTCCCTAGAAGAAAAAACAGTGGAATTTGAAGAATTTTCCTTCTTCCCAGTAACAGTGCAAGCAAATGAGTACCCATTCGCTTACTACCACAAACCAGCTTCCCTAATGAGAAAAAACAAAGACTCTTATTGCATTAAACTAACTAATGCGGGGGCACGTTTTTAAAATGCATTTCTTATTCTGAAAGTAACCAAAGTGTTAAAAAGGTAGCTACACCAGCTGAGAAAGAGGAGTTCAGATCACACAGACATGACAGTCCTAAGGCGTGGAATAAAACCTACTGAAGAATCAAGTTTTCTTTCCAGAAAACGTTGAAATTGCAGGAACAATGTGCTACACTTGGGATGATTAAGAGAAAAATGCTTTTCAAAATCCCCTCTTGGGCTAGGAGTCTAGACTCAACTAGCGATAGAGATCTGCTAAGATATCGCCTCTCTTCTTTCCCAGAGACGGAGTGTGTACAACAAACCGTACGCAAGCGGTGGAAGAATTTTCCCCAGAGGGGCAGATAAAACTGGAGACAGGAGCACTCGCAGGGTCACAACGCAGGTCTGAGGTGGCGCCCTGCACAGGGACACCGGGCCAGGGCTAGGCGCTGAAGCTCAGCCTGCAGCGTTCTCCAAGCGGCGAGGCCTGGCAGGACAGATGCCACATGCTGCCGCCACGGGCACACAAAGGGACTGTGGGGGCTGCTCCAAGTGGCACTGAGCACACCAGGCCTCCACAAGCTGGCATCCAGAGCCATTTGAGAGCTGGGGGCTGCCGTGCATACTCTTGCAGACAATATGGTGGTTGGGGGGGGAGGGGATGGGTGTTGGCCAATTTTCCACAATGCGTTTTCCAGCTTTCTTGGGTCACTTTGGTATCAGCTGTTCTGCAGCCCCCCTCTTCTTTCCCTTCCTCTGGACTCTCCTTTCTGACATAGACACTTCCCCTTCCTTTTCATTCCAATTCTCCTTTTGTAGGCGCCACAGCACAAATTAACATGCACACACTAAGCATGGCAAAATAATAGGGCTCTGCCAACTCACATAGATTCTGCACTATTCTAAATATCTATCAGGGTCACAATTTTCCCTAGGTAACAACCCTTCTTTGTTCTCTCTTCCTTATTACCCTCAAATCAACTTTAAGATATAAATAAATCTTGCCCTTCCCTTAGCTGCCAGGGTAAGTGATGTCCTTCATGCCCGAGTGGCACTTACCCTTCATTCTCCACCACTGGGCCCACCTGTCCCCTTACACTTGTATCATCTTCTGCTAGAGGCTTCCTCCCCATACTCCACGTATTTTTCCTGGAAGCTATTACTCCTCGGGCAGGACAACCCCTTCCATTGCACCCCCTCCAGCTATAACATACCAAAGGTAAAGGGCAGACATCCTTACCATTCCAAGTGTGGGGCTTTCAGTTTAGGTGAGGTATGGGGGGGGGGCACAAAACAATCAAGTTCTCATTTGTTTCAACTTAAACTGATTTATAAAACTGCATTATGTTTTTATTCAAATCCTATGCTTCCCTTTACCTGGCCGCTAAAGGGCTATCTACCCTACCCAGAAGAGCCAAAGCCCACAGGCTGTATCCAGTCCACAAAGCTATTTCATTTGGTCTGCAGGAAGGATTTAAAGTGTTGAGTTACCCAATCTTTTAAAATCAGGAGATTTTTATGTCATAATCCAGATTTCTGGCTTACAGTGCAAAACCAGATCTGGTAGGACTGGCCCGCATTCCCATATGGTAACAATTGGCTGCTGAATAGATCTGCTCAACAAACCCCCTTTAGCCAGGACCTGTTCTTTCAAGTTCAGCACAGGTCTACCCACCCCCTCCATTTCTCTACCCTGAGGTTGAGTACCAGCTGCCATAAATCATCTTACCCGAGACCCACTTCCGGCAGTGGTTGGTACTTGCCTGTGACCCTGAGGGACGTTAGCTAATAGCCAACTCTAACTTTCTCTGTCGCTGATTAGTACAAAAATTACAGATGTAATTATAAAGTTTCTCTTGGTCAGAATTTTCCAGGTACAAATAATTTATAAGGAATACAACTTAGAACTAAACAAAAAAAAGTTTCATTAACAAAAAATACTTGAAAAGAACTCAGTTAAAGAGAGAAAAGGATCTCTCTCTGCCTGTGTGTAAAGAAAGGGGGAGTTCGTGCAAGCTGTGGGACACCGCAGACTGCTTCCCAATGCGAGCTTTATTACTGGCTGAATGTCAGTGTGCAGCATAAAACCCTTACAGCAGAAACTGTAACAGAACGAATTCACTCCACAGAAATGATTACAGTTGAGCCTGATACATCTATTAATAAAGCCGGCTATAAGTACATGGTACAGATATATGGGCATGTATTATTTCGTTCTTCACTTAGACGACATGAATGATTTGTTCTGAACGCATACATTTGGCAGAGCATTTATTCAGCAAGCATATGGACATAACCCCTAGCAAAAAAATATCCACATCTTTATGTATCTGTGGACAGCAGTTACAGCAGGGTCAGACCTAATTAGGAGGAGGGCACTCACTGTGTACTACTGCCATTCTACCACCAGTTGCTGATAAAAGATGATAGGGCTAAAGAAAGCATCCAAACAAGTGATTTTTAAATCACCCTCTCAATGCTAGGGCGAAGTTCCACTCAACTGGCTTTACCAACAGGCTGATATTTCCTAAAACCACTGTGTGCTGACGGAACACAAGCAGGGAAGCTTGAGGACGTGGGTGGCGCCACAGCTCTGCTCCTCCCAGCTGCCCCCCTGTTCCAGGTCGGATCCCTAACCAAGGAGCACAAACTACATGAGACGGGAGGTCCCTGTATGCCTCAAATGCCGATCCTCCGTTTTGCTCTGTTTTTTTTTTTTTACAAAAATATTAATAGGTATTATAAAATGAATACAAAGAAATCTAAGAGAAATAAGAAGAGCACAGTGGAAAGAGAACTTTGAAATAAACAAGACTAGTTTCAAATCCCACCTCCACCACTTCTGTGTGTTGTTTGTTTTTTGTAAATCACATAACCTCTCAAGCCCCCGAAACCTCATCTAGTAAGTGAGAATAAGCCCACCATCCACTCGGGATTGTGCTGAGGACTAAGTGAGAACGTACGTAAAGTCTAAGGCACACGTTTAGATAATAAGTAAATGCCTAGCAGTTTATTATTATGAACTTTATGCATTCCACAATTGTTCAAATTACTTCTTGACCAGTTAAGTTTAGAAACAAACTAGCTATGTCCGATGATAAACCAATTTTAAAGCTTATTCAGCAGGGTGCCACTGAGTGCCTCACAGTGGCTGGTTTCCAAAGAATCTGAGTACTCAGAGGTTTAGAACCGGGATGAGAACCAGTGAGAGAGTTCTGATGAGGGCTTTCACACCCAAGGTGACGGGCAGGAGTCCGCCCTGTCCTTCCTGTGTGAGACCTGGAGAGGCAGCTTTCTGGCGGTCCTTCAGAGAGGAGTGCTGTCCTCCGCTTCCCTCTTCGCCCGGCTTTGCAGAATTCATTGCAGTGTCGGTGATCTGTCGATGCTGAGATCTAGCAACGGGATTTATGGGTTGCTGGGGAACTGAAGCCTCCTCTGGCAATGTTCCTAACTACTACCAGAAAGCAGAGGAGGAGAGTAAAAACATTTTTAAGAGATGAAATATTCACAATGGAATCTAACAACGAGGTCTGAGAGCCTTCCCCAAGAGCAGGTGTCAAGAGGACACAGACATCTTGAAAACCCCGGCGCAGCAGCAGTGCCTAGACTTCTGATTTCATGGGTCAGTCAAACTTCAAAAGGAAGACTGTCATAGAACTGCCAGGTTTTAGGCAACTAATGGAAGGACACCAAAATGCATTAAAAAAAAATTAACCCCTCAAAGAAAGAAGAACCCCCCAAGTTTTGTTTTGTTTTAATAAGACTATTTAATCTGAGTAAACTTAGCACGAAAATTAAACCTGAAAAGCTTGCTATATTGTCTCGATTCCTAGTTTTGCAGAGTCTGGCGCAGCTGCCATCAGGGACCCACCCTGGAAGCAACTGCTCAAGAATGAGCTGCGAGTTGGCCCCATCCCGCCATCTGGTCCAGGACGCAGCGTCTCATGGAGGCACCACAGGCCACACCACGGAGCATCTTCTATCGCGGCCATCCCTGTCCAAGGATGCAGACATGTCTTTAAAGCTCCTTGTTTGTCTTGATAATCAACTGGGGGCCTGACAGCCACAAATGTTCCAAAGCAAAGTTTCTGAAGGAGTCTTCCGTCAGTACCCAGCCTTTGCCGACAGCTGTGTAAGACAAGAGTTCTCGGTGGCTGCACATCACAATCGCCTGGGGGTGGGAATGGCTCATCTCAAATGGAAACTCCACTCCCAGGCATTCAATCGTATGGGGTTGGGCTCCCGTAACCTTAAAGTACAGTTAACCCTTGAGCGACGCAGAGGGTAGGGGTGCCGGCCACTTCCACAACCAAAACCCACCTATAACTTAGATCTGCCCTCCGCACGCGCGGATTCCCCACTTCAGATGGAAACTATGTATTCCCCAGACTGATTCTGATGGCAATCAGGGTTAAGAAAAACTGGTACAATATTTTTTTTTGCATTCATCCTGAATTTGCCTTATAAAGTTTTAATGTATACCTCTTCATTCCTTCCGGTGACAGATACGGAGAACCAACGATATGTGGGACACTAGGAAATCAGTGCAGAACAGCACAGATAGCAAAGCAGGCAACTGAAATACCACATTCAGGTGTGCTGAAATTAGGTAAATAATGCAGATTTCCTCTGCCGATTCCCTAGTGGTTTCATGGGCTCAATAACATTGCCCAGCTGTCTTTTCTTCAGATGCTAGAAACCCTAATATTTTTGTCAGAAAAACAAGCAGGTAAGGCCTTGTTCTCATCAAGCCTCCTGGAATGGATTGTAGACACTGTATTCTAGTGGGGCTGTCCACACTTCCTAGGTGCCACTACATTGGTCATTCCAGCTCTGGCGTTCTCTCCCGAAGTCAATGCCCGGGCTTTGACAAAGCACAGTGGAAACTCAATTAAGACTGTGTTTCCAAAATCTTTTTGATGAAGCTTATCATTCCCTGTCCTTTGTGACTGCAAGTGGGACACCACTGTGAAAGCATTTTTGAAGTCATTTCCTGGGGTCTCCCACCAAGACACCAGCTTATGATAGTCTCACAATTTCTGCCTTAATACCTGACCTCATACTTGCCTGCAAAGAAACTCACCTGCAAATCTTCTGATGACTAACACGCCCCATTACGGTTTCCCTGGAGCAATTCCCCACTGATTAGATATTTCATAATTCACAAAAGCTTACTGTCATCTGTACACTTAGAAATTCCACTGTGAGCTCCTTCTTTTGGAGCAATTATGTAAATAAGACCCGAGGGACCTTGCTGTTTACACACCTCTAAACAGAAGGGAAATCTTTATCCTCAGAAATCTTTATTTGTGGTCTTTAAGGCCAATGGAGTCAAACGCTTTCTCTGTCACTACACCTGTAAGTTGCAGCTACTCACATCACCTCCCCGTGCCTTGGTTTTCTCACCTACAAAACTCAAGTGTCGATTCGATCCCTGCCATCTATACAATTCTACCTTCCTATTCAAAACAACACACCGCATCCTTAATCCCAAGGTGACTTCAACTCTGATAGAACCTTTGAAACTATAAAAGAATAGCTGAAGGCTTTCAAATATTTTCTCCCTCAAAAAATCTCGTATGTTCACAAAACATCCCTTCTTCTCATAGTAGTATCCTTCTTTGCCAGAGGATGGAGACAGGTTTCACACGTGGACCGGTACAGCAGTGAGGGCAAGCTGACTGTCCCATCTGGACAGACAATTCACCAGCAAGGGATCGGGACACAACAAACATCCCTCACAAAGAGTTTGTACGTGTTGGCTCTGAGACCTGGAATTCTGGTCTAGCATTCTCAACCCTGTTGGACGGCTGCCACCAGAACCAAGTAGTCTAGTTTGTTGGAGAAATCTAGAACATTTGGAGAACTTGGCACTGAGTCACCTAGGATGTCTGACCTGCCTGCTTCAAAGGACATCTGAGAATGGTAATTTCCTAATGTCTTCTCAGTGAAATCTGATAAGCAAGAAATTACACCAATGACAAGCTAATGCCTTTTTCTGGGAAAATAACTGTTTCTATGCCCCAATCCTTTCTCCTTCTCCAAATGTAAAGCTGTCACTAATTAAGTATCTTGGGCATACCAGCTAAAAGGAAAAGAAAAAGCTTAGCCTGAGTAGGAACCCAATTTATATATGTTTTTTTGCCAGTACCAGTATCCTGTTTATCTCTTCACAAATTTCAAGAGCAACTCTGATCCCGCAAGCTTCACAGATTTGCATAGAACATTGAAAGTTCTCTGCTAGATGTCTTAAGAGAATTACAAGACCCCAAAGGATGGAGTACAGATTTCTGAAGCTCACAACAGACTCAAATAATTTCAGAAGGGCATCTCCGGTGCAAACATTAGCAAGAACTAAAAGCAATGTAGCTTGGCCATAAACACAGATTTGTCAGAAGCCCCTAACCTAAGGACTACCCAACCCCTGGAATTCACTTCTATCACTCAGCACCCTAGCTCTCAAATAGGACCAGCAGTGACAAACTACTAGGTTTCATGTAGTATTAATACTAGTGACAATAAAGCTTTGGGCAAAGTCATCTTCTACTCCTGTCTCATAATGACTAGAAGACAGAATCAAAACCTTAAAATCTCAAAAGGTCTGAAGACTAAACCAAAATAAATAGGATAGCACTGAATAGAGAAAAGAACAAGCCAAGACTTCCACTCAACTCCCCACAAATCTGCCCAATGCACATAGGATGGAGCAACTCACACAATGAATATCTGGGAGTTTTGACTACCCAGAATGAGTCTGTGCTACACCCTGCTTTTTATTTTTTTTAAGGGCAGTACTGTGACCTTAGGCTGTAGTAAGTAGATGCCTATGCTTTAGTGTCAGGAAAAAAGCTGTCCTACTGTGCTGGTGGCTGACCAGATCACATCTCAATTATTCAATTCCAGACACCCCTTACTCTCCACGACATACTGACAGACTAAGAAGACACCTAGAAACCACGTCCCATGAAGGACTGTGAAAAGAGTTGGGACTTTCTGCACTGATAAAAATTCATTGGGTGGAGACATCACACTGTTTTTGTGCCCTGAAAGGGCTGTGCTATGGAAGTGGGTAGTTCCAGAGGAACAGAATCAATGGAATGAACTTTCGAGGAGGCAGTCTTCAGCTCAAATCATCACCATATACACACAGTCCAAAGATTTAATGGCATGCCTTCAAAAGTACAGCAGGTCCTCGAAGGACATCGTTTTATTCCAAGCTGTTTCACTGGAACACTGATGAGATGCTGTAGGAACTTAAAAGTCTTGTTTACATCAATTAGCCTATGGTAAAAAACAATCTTCATATTATCGTCTCACTTAAAGTTGCAGAACCCACTGAAGATATTAAGTGAGGGCATTTAATAGAATTCCCTGTTCCTTAGGAGTTTAAACAGAGGCTGTCTAGCAAATGTAAAAATGTACTCAAGTTAGACTAAAGACCTCTCTAAAATTCCAGTTCCCCATTTGCCCAATATTATACTGCCCTACTAGCTCATCTGCTATGATCTCAAAATGCCCTCTTCTTGTTAGGATTTGCCTAGATCCTAATCACATTGGGCCTGAGCCCAGCAAAAGTCTCCCAGACTGGCTTCCTAACCTCAACATCTTTCCCCACATGTCAAGAACCATCTTCTTTCAAGGCCTATTCTGAGACGTAACTTTACTTCACAGCGGCCTTTATGTGCACTGACTTGAGCAGCGCTTCTCCACCCTGGAGCTACTGGCATTTTAGACAGGATAAGTCTTTGTGGGGGGCAAGAAGCTGGGCACTGCAAGGTGTTCAGCAGGATTCCGGGCCTCTACCCACTAGATGTCAGTAGCACCTGCCTCCTCCAGCTCTGACAAGCAAACATGTCTTCATACGTCACCAAATGTCTGCTGGGAGGCAAAACCACACCCTGCTGAGAACCACTCTTCTTGAGGCAAATGATTAACACCACTGTCTTGTGGTTCGAGTTTTCCACTAACTAGATTCTCTCTACCTCCCTTCATCAGTCATGTTCCCTGATCCAGCCAGGCAAACTTATTTACCATTTTGGACCTATGAAGACCTCAAAGCTTCCCCTAATGTGTGTTCCTGCCTGCTTCTCCAACACACACAGCAATTCCATCTGGCTCCAAACACCATTTCCACTTCAGCACTCTTTGACCTCCTAGACAAACGCAGTTGTTCCCTTCCAGTGCACCTGTCATACCTTCCCTCGCGTGACAGTCCTCTCCTTCCTTTTTAAGTCATCCCAGCACCCACTCTGATTCTCTGCTTACTGCTGGTACTCAACAAATATTGACGGCTAGTTCTTAGAATGTCAAATAGCAGCTCCAATTAAACATGAAAAAATATGTGAAATCCCTTACGAAATACCATTTTAAGAGCATGTGATCATGAGTACACAGTTTTGACAAAACTTTACTTTTTCATAGCCAGTCCTGATTCACCTACGGTATTGAGACTTAACCAAGTATAACCTCCAAAATACAGCTACCAAAACAAGTTATTATTAACAGACACATCAAAATTTTCTAAAATTTATCAAAAAGCTCTGCACAATATAAAAGTTAAGAAAAAAGGCCAAGTTTTGACCAAGGTGTGTGATTTTTTTTAAATTCTGTAAACCTTGGCAGGGAGAAAAAGATACAAATATGGCTCAATACCTTTACCGTTTCATCATGCACTACTCAACATTGTAACGGGACACACTGGGGACAGGGTCACGTAAGGACAGTTTCCTCTCCAACCTCCTAAGGTGTTCAGTTTTAATCAACAAAAGTACACACACCTACACTTCAGTACAAAGGGGACAAATCTAAGACAAAATGTTCATATATGTAAATAAGTCATGCCAATTCAAGATTTTGACTTTTCCCCCCTAGTTTCATGGGCTACCTAATCATTTTATGGAAGGCTCCCAAATAACCTAGAGAAACCAAACACTCGAAATCAACTTTGCCAAGTTTGTATTTTAACTGCCTAATTTTCATCTCAGGATCTTTCCTATATTGCTCTTGAATTTTTAATGTTGAGAACAGGAGAGGCAACAACTCTATTCCTGCCCTAGCTAATGGGTAGGTGTTCCGTCAGGATTTATAAACTATAAACAAATGCTTTATGAAGACCCCCATTAACTGCCTATGGTTCAGAATTCTTCCCACAGGTCTGTAAGAAGCCGAGGCCCCGGGAGCTTTGGCGGGGAAGGTCTGAATCACTGTCATTCTTGGCACTTGGAAGTGCCCTTCGGTTGTTTACAAGGTAAACAGCGCTCACCATTACTGCGGACAGGAATTCCCAACCGGTCCCAGACTCCCGACACCAGGCACTGAACACATAATAGGTGGTCAGTAAACGCTGTCTGAATGGAATGTTGTTATCAAAGGGGCTAAGGGAAGTTTCCAGAGATTAGCTATTTCTTTACTACTGTATCTCTTTCAAAATATGTCCTAGTAGCCTTTTTTTTGCCCAACAAGAAATACTTTTCAAAGTCAAGGAGAAAAGGAAAAAAATCTGCAAAGCTGAAGGAGCCATGTATGAACCCAAGTGGTTCAAGTGGGCCCCACCGACGGCTAGGACTCCCCAACACCTATTCCCCAGCTCTCTGCTTACCTCCTGATTGATCTCCCTCTCCCCTTTGTGCTTTTTCTTCCCGAAAACCCTACCTTCCCACCTGCGGCCACACACCCCAACTGTGTACCCGGGGGGACCCCACATGCCACATCCCCTCTCCAACAGGGACCTACCTCTCTCTCCTCCCCTCGACCTGTAGCAGCTTTTCTTCACTGTGGCAGGTTTTTTTAAGAAACCAAAACCTTATTTCTTCATCCGTAAGAGATACCCCAAGTAAAGGACCCCTGAAAAAGGAAAGCCCCTATCAACCCTCCAGTAAGCGAAGGTGACAGTTCGCTGGGCAACCATCCCCAGTCCTTCTCCTCTGCAAGCCCCTGAACAAGATTCGAGCACAAGTCCCGCTCCCAAGTGCCCACGCTGCCAAACAAGCTAGAAGCGGATTATACCGGTACCCAACCCGGAGATGGCCCGCGGCGGGTTGGGTGCACCTGCACGCCCCCAGTTCCCTCCTCCCGGCGCCGGGGGCGGGGCGCGGCCCTCGCCTTCCCGCTCGGCTCCCCCATCGCGGGACCGAGACCACGGGGGAATGTTTCTGGAGAAGTTAAGGGCTCACCTCTGGGCACCCGGCCAGCAAGGCCAGACGCCAAACACCCACCTCCAGGAGGAACCAGCGGAGCCGCACCCTGGTCTCCCCGCCCTTCCGACTGGGAGGAGGGAGGCGAGAAGGGAGCGCGCGCGCGAGCGGGAGCCGGAGGGAGGCGGCACGGCCTCTCCTCCCGCCGGGCCCACCGCCTGCGGCCCAGGCGCCTGCCGCTCAAATTGACCAAAGCAGAACCACCTTCCGGGCCCAAGGGGTCATCGGCGGGAGCGCTGCCCGGCCCCGCGCGCCAGCCGCTACGCCCCTTTCCGCGCCCTCGCTGCGAGTTCGCGGCCGCAGCCTCCGCTCGGGCCGCGGCTCCGCGGGGAAGGGCGCCTGCGTGGCGCCGGCGCGCTCCGGCTCAGACGCGGCTCCCACCTGCGCAGCGCCGGCCCCTGCCCCGGAGAGGTGCGCACCCACCTTGGGGGGCAGCCCGGGCAGCTCGGCCGCCGAGCCACGGCTTATGCTGAGGCGGGAGGCGGCGGCATCACCTGCGGCGGGCGGCGGCTGCACCCGGACGCTGCGGGGCGGCGGAGGCGCGCGGCGCCCTGGACCCTGCTCCCGCGGCCCCGCCCGCGGCGGCCACCTCGAAGCGCGGCGGAGGAGCCCGGGCACCACGGGCGGCGGCAGCGGCGGCGACCGGAGCAGCAGCACATGACTCTGTAACGGGGGGAATTAGACAAAGCGTAACATGGACTCCGGGTCCGTGCAGGCGCTGCTGCTCCGGGACCAACCGCAGCCGGCGAGCTCCGCGACTGGCTCGGCCGCAGCCAATGGGGCGGGCCCCGGCCTCCATGTGATTGCGAGCGCTTTCTTCTGGTGGCGCCGCGGCGCTCGCCGGGGGTCGGGGCGCTTCCGCAGCCTAGCGGGCGGGCTGACCGGAGCTGGGCGTGGGGCGAGTTAGGGTGCCCGGGATCGGCGCCTGGCGGCCAGAGGCAGCTCGACACCGAGCAGGTGCATGGGGCGGGGAGGAGCGGCGGCCTTGATCTTTGTCGCCGAAATACTGTCGAACGAACTCCCACCTGGGCAGGACGTGCTGCCAGACAGCCGCTGTCGTCAGGGGGGAGGAGGACAGGTCAGGAACGTTCGCCTTTCGAAGGTGTATCTGTTGACTAAAACTCTAATATTAAGACTTGGGGAGAAATGCGATGAAATAGGGGGAAATCTGAATAAAGTCATTTAAGCGGCTCCCGACAGTAAGTAAGGAGAAAGTACTTACCTAGGGTCTGGGGCACACACAACTTTATCTTGGCACAAATAGCTTCCCAGCCTCGTTTGTTCTGTCTCTGCTCTTAAAGGCGTATGGGAGGGTGAGTTCTTCTTGTAATGAGTCTACTCCTTTTTCCTCATTTCTTTTTGCCAAAAATGTCCTGCGTCTGAAGAAGCCAGATGAAGAGCTTGACCTCTGCTAAGACGTGTTTTCCAACCTGACAGTTTTCCTTCTTGTTTTTGTTGTAAGATCAAAGTACACATCGTTGAAGTCTCTTCCGAGGTTGGGGAGGAACAGGAGTCAAGAAACAGAGTCAGGAGGGCTGTTTGGAATGGTAGGGTTTTGACAAGACAAATGGCTCCGGCCCAATACTTCGGTATCTCCTTGTACCTGAATCTCCGCGTTTCTGTGAACGATGGGAAGTCCCAGCTCTCCTACCGAATTCTCTCCATGCCCGCGAGTGTTCAATCAACGCAGCCCCTAAAGTCTTCTTCATGAGCATGCTGCACAAAATGCCAGCACGTCCCCAGGAAGGTGTGGGTTCAGATGCAGGGAGGCATCCAGAAGAGCGGCGCCCTAGGGTGTCAGGAAGGCTGCAGAGAGAAGGGTGGCAGAACTGGCCCGTGCATCGGGAGCACCTGGTCCTCAGGCGCTGGAAGTGAAGGAGAGCAGCCCTGACAGGGAGGAGTGCGAGCAGAGCGGACCACAGCATGCTCGAGGGGCTGTCCTGGACCAGTGACGAGATGACATTAGGTTTTGAGACCGCCTGACCTCTAGCCTTCTCGCTTTCCTTGCGCCTCATGCCAGCGTCCTCTCCTATTCCACACGCCCAGCCAAGGAGGAGGTGTGTGGGCAGGAGCTGTGTATCAAGTGATCTAATCACAGCACCACATTTGCTGAACTGGGAGGGTAGAGCCGTTTTAAAACTATCATCCAGTGGTGTGATATTTTGATTAAAAACATCTTACTATTATAATTAATTTGGAATGTTTGCTGTCTATAAAAACACTTCCATATGTTGATCTTCCCTAGGTTTTAAACTGTGGTTCTGGATTTGAGAGAAATGTGTTTTCAAGATAGGTATAAATTGAGGGAAAAAAAGCAATACTCGGGAAACAGTCAAATGTGGAGAAACAGGCATTCTCATACACCATGAGCGTTGAGTATAAATTGGATAAATTCTTTTGGAGGACAATTTGACAACTTTTGATCAAATATATATGTGTGTTCTTTGACCAGGTAGTTCTACATCTGGGAACTTACACTTTGAACATATTTTTGCCAAGTAGATGTATTTCCGTAGTACAGCTATGTACAAGAATAGATGTCTAGGTATGTTTATTGCAGCATTGTTTATAACCATTGAAACATATAACCATGTAAAAGTCAAATAAAATTCCAGTTGGGAAACTAGTTAAGTAAATTTTGCTGGATCTGTAGAAGAAAACATTAAGAAGCTATTAATAAAAATAGGATAGATCTGTTTGTACTAACATGGAAGAATGTCTAAAATCTCTTAAGTGGAAAAAAGTAAATTGCAGAACAATAGCAATAGTGTGATTCCATTTTTATTTGTATTTCTTGTCTTTATATACTTGTGATTAAATGTACGCTTAGAAGAAATCTGGAAGCATGCATAACAAGCAGTTAACGGTTATGTCTGGATATGGGGTTACCACATCTTAGCTGTTCACTTTCTGATGAAAAATTCCGTATGCTTGAAGTGTTATTATGTTGAGCACATGTTACTTTGATAGTAGGGAAAATACTTCTAAAAGATTTTTAAAGATAAAATTGGTAAGAGCTCTACCGAGGACAAGTACTGAAAGATCACTTGAGTGGTCTAGGAAGTAAAAAGCTATCGGCTTCCCCTATTCTCCAAGGAAAACAAATGGGAAGGAGGCAGCAAAGAACAATAACTGATTCAGCATTGGATTCAAAGTTAAGAAATATGATAGAAAAAGACTCGGAGACTACACTGGACATGTTTACAGAAATGAGGTGTCAGAAACACAATGAGGTGTCAAGGAAGTTCTATTCAACGAAACCTTACAAAGCACTCACTGTCCTTTGCTGAGTGGTTGTGTTCAGGAATGGCAACTGTTCCAGCACATGGTAAGTCTGTATCACACTAACAATGAAGTAGCTGCCAGGCACTTCTGTAAATACTTTACATATGTTCATGTTTAGTCCTCATAACAGCCCTATGGGATGGTTACTATCACTGTCCTCATTTCTTTAGACAGGAAACAAAGGCCTGGAAAGGTTATATAAGTAGCTCAAGATTACCCGGCCTTTAAGTGGCAGACCTAGGCTTCTAAGTCTGGCAGCCTGGCTCTAGAGATCCAAGCGTTTATTCTGTCTAAGAGGACCAACTCAGATAAAGTCTATATGTGCATCCACCTCTCTCTCTCTCTTTATTTTTAGCAAGAATTGTAATTCTAAGTTGATTTGTGCATATCTGAACTATAGCATGTGGCATGCCCTAAGGCTTTCAATAATACATATTGAATGAATGAACGAATGACTTTTCTATTACAGAAGAATCTGAGCCCCTTGGAGAAGGGATTTTGCATTCCTTTTTTCATCACCTAGTAGCATGTCCAACATGTGGTAAGCAATATGAATATCAGTAATCTGTAAACGTGTTGAAAAATTGTAAAGAAATCAAACTTTATAAACTGATCCCAAGTACACTGGCATAGCTTATGAATAATATGATGAATTTCTTGTGAAGAAGAGCCCTGGAGGGACAGGGCTAAATTTGGACACACCTGCATAACCAATCATACGTAAATAAATGGAGAATATTATTTGCATGGAAAGTGACAATAATGCTGAAGAGATGCAGGATTTCAAATTATTTGAGCCTCTATCTCTGTCACCTCTGTTAGTTTCATAAATGGGGATAATAATATATATCTCCAGTTATTGTGAGGCCAAGGATTAAATGAAATGGAAATGGCTTAACTAAGTGTCTAGAACATAAGTATTGCTCAGTAAATGTTACCTGTCATAAGTGTCCACATATTGTAAGTGTGACCTGATTTCTTGATGTAGAATGACTTTAAATACCACAGCTAACATAATTTACAACAGCTTGGAGCTCATATACATAACATGTCTTGAAACTATCTCGTAGGGGCTCAGCCTAAGCAATGGTAAAAGAAGTCTTCTGCCTTCTCTTCCCTTCCAAGACAGTACACTCCCTCCCTTCAAGCAGTGCATCCAGTCATGGAGCTTTGAATGCTCTCTAAGCCAACAACTCCACATTTATATCTCCAGCATAGTTCTCTCTCCTGAGCTCCAATTTTCACTTCTAACTGCTTACCTGGTTTCCCCACTTAGCTATCTAATATATGTCTCAACAAATTTAAAACCAAACTCCTGATTTCTTCTGTTGTACTACCTCCCACTTTCCTCTTCTTTCTGTTTCTTTAGATGGGTTAAAACAAATTGACTTCCTCAACTTAAACTCTCAGCCTTGGAAGTAGGAAGCAAAGTCTCTCCTTTCCTCATAGCTTAGGAAATTGAGATGCTGGTGACTAGATTAGAAATGAGCAGGTGGAGGGAGGAGAACAGTGTGGAGGAAATGAAACTGGGTGAAGTGTGTGGGTAACTCTCCACGCGTACTGAGGTAACAAGGTCCAAAGAGGAAGGGAAATTGCCAGACTGCTATAGTTAGAAGTAATATGATGAAACTGAAACCAGAAAAACTAAGAGCACATGTTTTAATCAACCACAATGGCAAGAAAGAAGTGGACCAAACCCTTCTGAAATGGATTCATAGAGTGAAAAAATAAGAGTTGCCTCTCTGAGAAAGCCAATGCTTCTTTAAAAAAAAAAAAAGATTTTACTTGTTTTTAGAGGGGGGGAAGAGAGAATGAGGGAGAGAAACATCAACATGCAAGAAACACATCCATCAGTTGCCTCTTGCACACCTCCCACCAGGGACCTGGCTCACAACCCAGGCACGTGCCCTGACTTGGAATTGAACTGGCGACCTTTCAGTTTGCAGGATGATGCTCAACCCACTGAGCCATACCAGCCAGGCCAGCTAGTGCTTCTTAATTGATAGCCTGGAACTCAGTGTTTCCTTTACTTGGGAAATTTATTTTAAAAAGCATAAAGAGCCCTGGCTAGTGTGGCTCAGTTGGTTAGGCATCATCCCGCAAACCAAAAGGTCATGGGTTCAAATCCTGATCAGGGTACATGCCTGGGTTGCAGATTCAGTCCCCAGTCTGGACATGTGCAAGAGGCAACCTATCGATGTTTCTCTCACATTGATGTTTCTCTCCTCTTTCTTCCTCCCTTCCCCTCTCGCTAGAATAAAAGGAAAAAAAAAACTGTAAGCATAAAGAAAGCACACTTAACCACTTGAGTATCTGTACCCATATCTTCTGCCTTCCTGCCTGCCGCTACTAGGGATGAACTACCCATGCTTTTATGGAAAGCCAGTCTTTTCACTTTTGCACTGAGCTCATCCAGTTTCAAATGGTAACTCCAGCAATTGGCTCCTGTCTCTTATATCATTGATTTTCGACTCTACTGGATGATTGCCATCACCATTTAAAAACAAATATGTTGTTTCTCCCATCTTAAGGAATAAAGTGTCTCTTGGCCCTCCTCACTCCACTTTTGTACTCCCTTTTGCATCTAAACATCTTAGAAGAATTGTTTATACTCACCGCCTCCAATTCCTTTCTTACCATATTTTTCTTCAGCTCACTCTAATGAGGGTTTTGCTCCCACTGCAACATTGAAACTGAGCTTGCTGAGGTAACCGACAACTTCCCCTTTACTAAATACAGCGATCAATTCTTGGTTCTTAAATGACCTCTCAGCAGCACTGGACACTATTGACCACTCACTCCTCTTTGGTGAGCTGCCTTCTCTTGCCTTCTAAGACACCTCACTCACTGCCTTCAAGGAGCTCATCCAGCCATACAGCTTTGATTTCCCTCTGTACACCAACAATTCCACATTTATGTCTCCAGCACAGTTCTCTCTCCTGAGCTCTGGTTTGTTTCCGGTGGCTTACTTGCTTTTCCTACTTAGACATCTAATAGATATCTCAAACTTAAGTCCGGAACCCAACTCCTGTTTGCCCCCAAACCTGTGCAGCCCACAAAACTATCCCCCTCTCAGTAAATGGAACCCCATTCTTTCAATTGCTTGGGCTAAAAGCCTCGAGTCTTCTCTTTCTCTCACAACCTACATTGAAACGGTCAGGAAATCCTGTTGGCTCTACCTTCTGAATATCCACCTCCATTGCTACACCTTGGTTCCATCCACCACCATCTATCTCCTGGACTAATTCATTAACCACTTAACTAGTCTAGGTGCTTCCACTCCTGCTCCATCCCTCCCCACAGTCTATGCTCAATGCAGCCAAAGTGATTCTTTAAGCATGTAAATCTAATCAGCTCATTCCTTTCCCCAAACCCTGTGATGGCTCCCCATTTTACTCAGAGTGAAGTGGTTTGCAAGGTTGCTACGTGATTTGCATCTCCCACCTCCAAACGCCACTCACCCAGGAAGCGTCCCCTGACAGCCACATCGAACGCCCCGCCTACTCCCATTCTTCTGGCCTTGCTTGATTGTTTTCCCTTGAGCACTCACCTTTTACTTATTTGATATTTTGTTTGTATAATCTCTACCTTTCTCTTCTAAAATAGAAGCCCTTTACAAACAAGATTTTACCTGGCTTGCTCATTGATGTACCTGTGTTTTTAAAATATTGTCTGGTGCACAGTAGGCACTCAATAATTGTGTTTTGATGAATGAATGAGTTTATTCCAGATATCTAATCAATATAAACTCAGGAAAATATTTCCCTGAAAGAGATTTTTTTTTTTAGTAATGATGTTCTCTAAGCATTTGTTAGCTGAGAAAAAACATTCATATTCAGAGCCTCCAAATCCAGACCTTTTACTGAAACAGCACCTAGTAGTTTATGTGGTAAAATAAGAAACTTAGTGGAAAATACTATCTTTTTGCTAGTCTGCTAACAAATAAGAAAAGGAAAATAATATGAGTTAACAAAATTGCAAAATAATAATTCTAAGGTCCTAAGTTTTATTCTTATCAAAGAAAATATTTAAGCAAAGTAGCACAATAATGAACAGAATAAGTTAGAGCAGATTAAACATTCACTTCCTAATAATGTATTACTTTAAAACTGTCATTATATCGTAAAATTGTGATGCATTCTAATCTGTCTCAAAGCAAAGGCTGAAGTGAAATGAAAACCCATAGCTGTGGCATAAAATAACAAGTGGGAATTTTAATTACAGTTTTGCAAATGGAAAGTTGAAATGACACAAAAATCCTGAGAAAAAGTGCCATAAAGGGAATTAGGCAATGCTTTAAAACAGCGCAAAACAAAACCAGTCCCAAAAGCAAACCGATTTGCACGGTCATTTATTTGAAAAGAGGAAGGGAGAGGAACTGCTCTTTCCAAATGGTGAGCTGAGTATTTTGAAGTCCGAGGGAACTCACTCGGATGTCTCCTCGAGGCCTTGTCTGTGAGAGAGGGGATGAGCAGGAACCTTCCCTGTGCAGACGAGGCTGAGCAGTGCCTGAGCGGCAGAGAGGAATGCGAAGGACGGGAAGAGAGGCCAGCCTGCGAGGTGTTCTTGCTTGGGTTGACATTCTGGCGTTCTGGGTTTGAAAGATGACTGTGTTTGAGTGCTGTCTGCAACTTCTGTGTCCCGGGGAGGCATTGAAAAGAAGTTTAGACTGAGAGAGAGTGATCCTGGGGCTGCACGTCAGTGCTGTCTCAGTGCGAGCTGCTCTTTGGACAAGGCACACATAGAAGAGCAGGCGGCAGTCCCATTTCCCGTTCTGGATCATTCTGGAAGTCAGTGCCCCTGCTCAGCCCAGGCAGAGAACCTGAACCGAAGGGCAGCTAAGGCCGTGAGTCTGAATTTAAATCTAACTTGAATACATGAGACTAGGTGACCAGGTACCTTTCCTTCCTTCCTTCCTGAGATTCTGTGATACCCCCTCAAAGTTTATCTCCAATGTATTAATAGATAGTTCCTCATTAATGTTTGCCTCATCTAAAATCTCACTCTTCTCTCTCTTGCTAGTGGAGTGGAAGAGTTTTGTGAGCTATGTTTTTCTCCCTTCCCTTTTGTGTGATCCCTGGGTGACAATCTGTAGACCCCAAACCTACATGGGCTTTAACTAAAAGAGGGTTTTCTAAAAAAAAATCTGTCCTCGTAGTGGTTCTGATATTGTTCCCAATATCTGCTGACCTCTGTGTGAGAATTACACGTTTCTAACCAGGGACTGCAGGCTTGTCTGTATGACTTGCCTTGGCCAATGAAACATAACGGACAGGTACCACATAGAAGGATGAGCCTTAAGAGCCATTGTGGGTTCTCATCATCTGTCCTTTCTCTCTTCCTGGAAAATGGTAATGTGCCTGATTAGAGCTGCTCTTTCGATCTGGATCTTGGAATGACAAAAATGTGGAACAGGGTTTCAACCAGCAGGGCAGGTAGGCGATCCTAGGGCAATGGGGACTTAGAGAGGAGACCCACGCCTCCTAGTCTTCTGAGATGACATATACCATGAGCAAGAAATTGACCTCTGTTGTTAAGTTTGAAGATGTTTCTATCACAGTGTCACCCACCGAGAAAGCCCACTAGACAGCCTCCATGAGCAGTCTGTGTTTCCTTGACTCTACACACTGTGTTCCTTTCCCAGGGCTCCATCCTGGGGTATATGCTGCCCACAGCTGTTCTCACTGAATTAGAGCCACTTGACTTGGACCTGCCATTTTGTTTGGTATCCACTCAGTCCCAAAAGATGAGCTTAAGTTAGAGATGGCTGGCTCTCCCTGCTTCTTTAGGGTAGGGCAGCAGGAAATCTACAACCTTGTAGGTTTCTGCTAGTACACACAATAGAATGATCACACAACCTGACCCTTGATAACGAATAGTTGGTGCACTACTCAAACACAGCAGTGCCCACGTGTCTAGCTATCCAGGATTACATACGGGGTTGCAAGCTCCAGGATCCACAACTACTTTCTTAGACATGTATAAGTAAAGCGAGCAGTGATTTGCTCAAAACGGGGCAATTTCCATAACTTCTTGCACTCTAGCTGCTGACGTGGTGGCCGTTTGAGTGCTGTGCCGTCCTCCGTTTGGAGAGCAGCACCGGCAGTGGCTGCGCTGAAATACGACCTGGCTCCAAGACGAAACCCCCAGAAGGCTCATCCAAAGGTCCCCATCCCATGAAGAAACTTTTTCTTTATGTCCATCTTTTGTTTTTTCGCTGCCTGCCAATCTGCCCTGTTCACCGTCCTGAATCTGACCCAGTTTTTAAGACTTGCCTCTACCACTTTTCAGGACAACTGTATCGATGGCGCAACGTGTCAGAGGGATAGAATTTAGCATTTCGGTGCCAGGGGCCTGGCTAAACCCTAAGGTAACCATCTTGTGAGTGCTCTAGGGCTAGGTGCGCCAGGGAGGCAAGTGGGCACTGAGAAGTTTCCAGAGACAAATTAGGGTCCGAAGCCACGGCACTGGGCCTCAGGAAGCCAACAGTGGCATGAAGCTGTAGACAGGAGGCCGAGTCACTGAAGCAAAGGATGAAAGAATGGTGAGAGCAAGTGTGAAGCGGGTGAGGTGTGCAGTGGAGACACCAGGTCTGCACACACTGGGAATGAGGCAGATCAATCCTTCGTGTGGAGCCTGGGGGTGTGGCGGCCCCTCCAAGGGTCTTTCATAACTACATCAGTCCTCACTGAAAACCCGCTAGTGGCAGCGGAAGGGTGAACACAGGCCACGGGGCCAAACCCTCTGGATCTGCCCTCTCTTGTGAGAGAGGGTTCTGAGGCCATTGCCAGGAAGCCACCTATGGGTGTCCATCAAGCAAGGGCAGCCAGGAAGGAGGGGAGAAGTTACAGGCTGGGAGTGGAGGAGGGGGTTGGGGCTGGAGGAGCCTACAACCGAAGGGCAAAAGCAGGAAGGGGTATGGGACTGGGGAGATGAGAAAGGGGGTGGGCTGTTCCGAGAACAGGCAAAGTAGAACAAAGTGTGGGTGCAGAGTGAGGTCAGGAACAACTCAGAAAAGGGGTATTAACAGCTATTTGACGTGTAAACATTATTTAGGATAATTCTCTGAGTTGTGGGGATGGGTAGAACTCAGAAAGCCAAGCTCTGACACCCACCTCCTACTGCTCTGAACGATTAACTGTAAGACACGGCAGACGTCGTGTGTTTCCCCTGCGCTTTCATCTGCATTTCTCTGGGCTCTCCTGGCTGGGTTCCGGACCCTGTCCCCGTTTCCTTCCCCTCTCCCATTGCCTTGTGCAGTGACGAGCCAGTGGCTGTTCACTGATGCATTAAGGCCGCGACCATCATCGATCCTTTCGTTATTTGTTCTCCTTGCTCTTTCCAGACATGCTTGCATTCAAGAGGAATCTATTTTTGTACATTATAAATAATAACATTTATTGACTACTTATTAGCTGAGAGTCAAGCATTGCACTGGTTACTGAAGCACATATCAATAAACTGTCCTCCCAGTCCCTGACGAGCTCATGGTCCAGTGGGGAGAGACAGAAATGCAAGCACAAAAATTATCCACCACCCGGTGTATCAAGGGAGGCTTCATAGAAGAAATCTATTTTTTAAGATTTTATTTATTATTTATTTATTTATTTTTAGAGGGGAAGGGAGGGAGAAAGAGAGGGAGAGAAACATCGATGTGTGGTTGCCTCTCACATGCCCACAACTGGAGACCCGGCCCACAGCGCAGGCATCTGCCCTGACTGGGAATCAGCCGGCGACCGTCTGGTTCATGGGCCGGCACTCAGTCCACTGACCTGCACCAGCCAGGGCAGGAGGAATATTTTTGCTGGGTCCCAAAGGGTGACTAGAAGTTCACTGGGTGGAGAGGGCAGCAGAAGTCCTAAAGGCAGAGGGAATGGTGTGAGCGCAGCACAGAGCTGGTCTCTATCTCTGTCACTGCGCAGGCAGCCATAGCACAAGGTCAAGGCCTCTTCCAGACCTCAATTCAATGAGCCTTTGAATAAGGACAACTATACAATTTCTGCTTATCCGCTGTAGAAAGTGAGAGCCTCAGATTTGTTCTGTTGTCTCACTAGCAAGCACGGAAGGAAAGACCTCAGCCGATTGCTTTTTGATGAGCTGTTGACTTTTTAATTTTTCATCAAGAGTCTGAACACAGAACTCTTATCCTTTTTCATTATAATCACTAGACTTGAGTGGCAACTCAAAAAAACTACTCTTCTTATCTTGTCTGCTTTTGAGGAATTAATTAAAGTTCTGTACATCATAAATAAATACTTCACATTCATTTTGACCACAAAACATTTTTTACAATAATAAGTTTAAAAATAAATTTTTATTTGCAAATTTGCCCTTCAATTCTCAGCGCCCTAAAAATCTCTTCATTTAGCCAAGATGGTTCAACAGCACTTTATCCAACTCTGAGCGAGCGTTTTTATCTTCTGAGATATCACGGAATGCTCAAAATCGCATGGGTTCTAAAGAATAGTACATTATAACACTAACTCGCTTCCGAGAGGTTGGGCTACTTTTACAGGGAGGCAGTTTTTCCTCTGCTGAAGTTTAAGTATCTCTTTCTCTTGTCCTCAGACCTCTGACATACTTGTAGCACTTACAGACTGTGTGCGCGCTTCTTACTACAGAAACTTCAGGCCAGAGAGCATTTGTTTTGAGTCCACTAGGCAAAGCCATGGCCAAATGCCAGTTAAGAATGCAAGTGCAGTGACCGGGCAGGTCATCAGCAGACCTTGGAACCGTCACATGGCTGGGTCTGAGCATCGAGGAGGCTGGGGCTGTGCTTTCATGCCCGAAAAGGCTTCTATGATGCTTTTGATTCAAAGTCCAGACAGCGAATGGCCAGGCCCTGACCGCTCTGACCCTGCTGGGGGCAGTGCTGCCGGTTGTGAGCTGGACTTCTTAGCCTGCAGAACAGCTGAGAACCTTTTCCTGGAATCAACTTTGACCCCGGGGAACTCCTGGGCTTGGGCAGATGAATGGCAGACATTTATCACCATAATATCTCAAGTTCCGCACAAACACTTGAGCTCCTTAGGTAGGCTGTTTGTTTTGACTGCTGTTTTGTGTGTGTGTGTGTGTGTGTGTGTGTGTGTGTGAGAGAGAGAGAGAGAGAGAGAGAGAGAGAGAGAGAATTTTATATCAAACTAACAAAAATCTGAAATCGCACCTCTTCCTCTCACTTGTTCCTATCATTCACACCACTGACTGGCTAGAAGCGAAGAATCCTGTGTGTGAAAGGTGTGGAAGGCAACTTTCCGCAACCAGGATGTCCCATCACATGGGGAACTCTTCCCTCCTCCCCCAACCCTGCCCTCTAAACCGTGCGTTCTTTTTCCAAACCTCTCCACCTTCTTTCAAGTTAACGATAAACCCTGGTGTGCCTTGTTTGTGATGTTTGTACAGAGGCTGCTGTCCAAAAGTAAACTATTGTACTGAGGAGGGGAGAGGCTGGCGTTAAGAGGTGTGCCAGCCAGCCTCGGCATTCTGTAGCACTTCTTGGTTGAAAATTTTCTTTTTCTTGAAAATGCTAAATGGGGCTCATTAAACTCCTCTGGTGTAATTTTTTTTAAAAATAAAGGACAAGTTAAAAATAGCCTAAGCACAAGTCTTAGAGGCAGTGAAAGCAGTGGTTGTCAGGAAGAACTGGTGCTGAGAGGGGGAGAGTTTTCACCACCGAAATTCAAAGCCCTGCTGGAGCTGCTGGGCCCCAACAGAAGGGGGAGGCAGGGGTCAGGCCTGGGGGCACAGAGCAGGGCTTCCAAGAATGGACTCACACTCAGATTCCATTCAAGTTTACTTTTTTTAAAAAGATACCAAGCCCTTTTAAGCTATTCGCTACCAAATGGCAATAAGTTCCTGAGTATGTATGCTTAGGATGTCAGGGTCTTGGTACTTACGAAGTATCACGAGTCGGGGCAGGAGCATCTGAGGGACTGCCCCCGTTCTGAGGCAAGAGCTCTTAGAAGAAGACAGATGGCTTGGCTTGTCCAGAGCTGAGGAGGCCTTGACTGCTGTTTGCTGAGAGAAAACAGAGAACAAGACAAACAGGTAGCCAGCGTTTGAATGCAGCAGGAAGTGGGATTTTATTCACTTGGCCCTCTCTGGTGACGCCCTGTGCTGAGGGCCGAACGCTTGGGTTTGGGTGGACAGACGGCTGAGATGTTTATCACCATAGTATCTTGTGCTCCGTACAAACACTTGAGCTCAGGCAGCAGGAACTGATATGCTGACACCTCCTTCCCCAGGTTTCATGTTTGTGAAAGGAAAGGCGAGGAGAGCCTTGGAGATGAAAATTAGTCATTCGTGAGCACTCTGTCTCCGGAGAGCTTTCACGAGGGTCTGTGCCAGCTGGGAAGTGTTGCTTCTGGACCTGGTGCAGACAGGTTTGTGTGTCCCTGGCCTTCGGAATGCCAGAGCGCCGGCTCGCTCTCCCGACAACCACCTCCGGCTCTCCGTGCTGGTGCTGGCCACACCAGTTCCCTGTGACTGAGGGCCTCTCCTGCCTGGACTTGATGTTAATTTGGATTCATAAACATGTGAAGTTTTCCTGCCTCTCCCTGCCTCCTGGAGGAACAAGGAGTGGAGTGGGAACAAGTGACTCATTCTGTGGGAGTTAAGGAAGAGCTCCCGCCTCTCCCCAGGTCATGTCCCTGCTAATCCCCTCTCCAGCAGGCCACAGGCAGAACACATGGGGTCAGCTTAGAAGACCTTGAAAATGTCCAGCGATGACTCCTGGGGGCTTGGGCTCCACCCCTGCCCTCCCTGCTCCAGAGCAATGAGGAGCTGGTGTGCAGATGGTGGGTAAGGTCGAGGCAGAGATGAAAGTAGAGACAGGGATGTAGTAGGAGGGTGCATGCCCCAGACTGGCACCCTGACTGGGTGACTTGTACGGCCTTTCTGACCTTAAGATGCCATGTTTCCCCGGGGACAGGGACCTGGGGGGGAGGGGTGGCTCCTGAGTCTGGGAAGTGGAGTGTGAGAGTTACAGCAGCGGTGGGACAGAGGGGGCTCCTTTCCTGCCTCTGGCTTGTGCCAGGGCCTCGGGGACCCAGCCTTCCTCACGTATCGCCTCAACCACCCTCATGGCAGCTCACCCCAAGAGCAGCGATTCTGTGGGCCTGACTTCTTGAGTGCAGTAAGAACATTAGAAACCGTTTCCAAGGCTTACTATCTGCCAACACCGTGCTAGGCTTGTCTTTACACTATCTCATGTATTCACTGGTCAGTCCCAGGCTCAAATTCTGCCGTACCGTTTGTTTTGAGGGTCACTGTAGGCAAATTACTTAGTCTCTCAGAGCCAGTTCCCTCCAATAGTAAACTGGGAATTATATTAGGTAGCTGAAAAGATTAAATTAGTTAATGCATGGAACGTGCTTAGCAGTGCCCGGCAATGTTAACCACTGCTCTTATGTGCCATCGTGGTGGTTGTTGTTGCTGTTGTTGTTGTTGTTGTTGTTATTATTATTAGGCCTATTATACGTACGTAGCCAAGACTCCCAGCAGCTCTGGTGTTCCTGGCTTCGTGGGACTTTAAAGCCTGGCTTCTTCCCATTATGCTTCATTGCTTTTGAAGACTTCTCTTACATTATGTGGCAGATATAAGACTTGGAGTCGTTTGAACTCTCCTGAGAGTGAAATAGTGTCATCTCTTGTTTCCTATTAATAGTTAAACACCCTGGCATATAGATCACAGAATAGTTTCACTTTAAATATCACACCCTCAAGCTCAGGGGCTGTGTTGTACACATTTTTGTTCCCGTGTCTAGCAGAATGCCTATCACCTGGAAGGTACCCAGTACGTTTGTTTTGGGTTGAACTGATTCTAATCTTCAGGGAAAATGAAGCTGGTGGAGTAACTTGGGCTTTACCATTCACCTTAGCCATCCCCTGGGTGCCCCATCTGACCCTGAGATACCATAATGGAAACAAAACCAAAGTTCCTACCCCTACGAAGGGATATGGCAAGTCCCCAGGAGGCGCGGTTGGAATACAGTCACGAGGGAAACATGGAATGGCGTCTGCGTGAGTCAGAAGGATGTGTGCGTCGTGTGTCCTGCTCTGGTGGGAGGTGTAGGGTGCTACAGGAACATGCAGCAGGAGCGCCTCACCCGGACTCGAGCAGTGAGATTGCCTGGAGCAACATAAATTGAGCCGTGAAGAGTGGCAGCTGCACGGGTTAGGGGAACAGAGAGCAAGGTATGTTTTAGGCAGAGAGGAATATGGGAAACTGACAACCCTATAGGAATGAATGGGTATGAAAGGGAGATAGACAGATCCCACTTTTGAGAAACGAAATGTACAGAAATGAGGCAATTTAAGAAAATGTCTTAAGTAAGCAACAAATGACAAACTTTATCAGATGATGTGATATAGGAGTGAGAATACATTCAGAGGAACACAGCAAGAGGAACTTCGTCAAACAGGTTCACAGACTCCCTACATCAGTCACCTGGGATGCTTGTTGAGTATGCCAGCACATTAGCTCAAATAATGTCGGGAATCACAAGGTCTGGAGGCAGGGGCTGAGAGTAAGCAAGCTCAGCAAGCACCCCCGGCGATTCTGATGCCCAGGAAGGTTTGAGCACCACTGTGAACCAGGGTTTATTGAGCACCTCCTATGGGTCAACAAGCCCCCACCTTCAGGAGCAGAGGGAGTGGTCTGAGGCCCGGTTGAAATGCCACGTGGACCCTGGGCATGAAGGCATGGTTGTCTCTGAGATGCACACCTTTCAGGGTTGTGAGGTTTGAATGGTATGCACATGGAAAAGCAAGCTATTCTGGACCAAGCCTATATTAAAACCAGTAACTCAAACACACACACACACACTTTTCATAACCCATTGTGTGACTTGTGATGTCTGGTGGCCCCATGACAATTACTGTTGCTGTTTACTGCTTATTTCCTTTCTTGTCTACTGTTTCCTGGGAGTCTGTGTAGCCATCTCTTTACGGTGCGCCCTCTAGTGTTGGATGCGGTAATGACTCACTCAGCCTTGGAACAGAGGATAAAGTTTCCTACTATCAAAAGAAAACTGTCCTTTAAGGCTGATATAGCATACATAAAAAATAACATCTTTAATAGGAAGGTACACATGGGTACAAAAGTAAACGCCATAGGTTGAAGGCTGAAGACAAAAAGGGTTTTCCATCTTGAGGCCCCTTCTGTGCCTCCAGAGAAACTGAAATAAGTTTCCTCCAAATGTTTCTCTTATTGATCATTTTACTTGCAAGTTTCTTTATTTTGAAAGAATAAAAATACTACTAAATTGTGAGTATCAGGAGTATTATTTCTGGTGCCAATTCTGTTCTTGGCTAGTTGGGTCACCCTGGTTAAGTAACTCTTCTTTGCATCTTAGTTTTGAGACCTGATGGTAAGAAGCTAGGAACGTTCCTTAGTAAGTGGAACAGGGAAACTGAGACAGAAGCTGAGCACAGTGACCAAGCAATCTATAGCCAAGTGCAGAGAGTCACCAGGGCGGAAGGCCCCCAGTGCCAGGCAGGGAGCAAAACGGGGAAAACAAGCACCTCACCCCCAGGGTAACCTGTCCTCCCCTGGCCTGGCCTCCCTAGAGATGGCATCTAGACCTCTGTTGTGTTTCAGCTCCAGGCCCAGAGAAGCAGCCAAACCAAGTGGGCCATGCCAGAACTAATTGCAGTGACTAAGGACCCCTGCCCTGTCACTGACCAATCGGTGGAGACCATGACCCTGAAAGGGCACACCTGGAGAACTGATGAATATCCAGCTGAAACCCTTCCCTGAGTCCTGCTTTAAGATTCCCATCTTCAAGAAATAGATAAAAGCCTCAAGACAAAGGACCCAGTGGTATGTGCTCTCCCTCTCTACTCACCCCCCTCCTTTCTTCACAGGCCTGTGTCTCTTAAACTCTGAGGCAGTGGGCAGTCGGCAGCTTGTCCCAGCTGATCCTCTGAACCTGTCCCCATGGCCCTTTTCTCTGACTTTCCAGTGAGCTAATGCAGCCCAGCCTAGGCTTTGCTGTTGCTGCTTCTATGCTAAACCTTTCCTCACTGCTCTTGGCAGGCAGTCCTCTCCCTTGAGGAAGTACTAATAAAACTCTTACTGATCTACTTTTGCCTCACGGATCTGTAACTCTTTACTGTGTCAGTGAGAAGAACCAAGCTTCCATGAAGAGTTTCTGCCAATGTAAAATGAGAGACGTAGACTTCGTGGTCACTCGGCTCTCTTCTGCCACATGGTTCTTTACCTAAACAGAGAGGCTGTGAAGGGAGTGGATGTCACAGGGGAGGAGGAGTCAGAAGACCTACATTCTGATCCCTGTTTCAGTATTTACCACTTCCGGGACAGGGGCCAATTGCTTAACCTGTCTCGATATTAGTTTCCTCATCTGTAAAGTGGGGAAAAGACCTACTACTGTCTTTTTTATGGAGTCATTATGAGACTCAGAAAAAATATGTTGAACACTCTAAGTACCATGAAAAAAGATTCAATGTTCTATAATAAAGAACTCTTCTTACTCATCTTTTTTGAATGACTTATGGCAGTTAAGGGATTTCTAGTTAGATATACCTGAGTTTTAATCCCACCAGTTAGTAACTCCTGTGCCTTTAGATATATTCGTAAATATATGAAAGGGTTTAACATAATGCCTGGCATGTAATAGGAACTCAATAAATGATTGCTATTGTTTTCCTGCAGTCAATTTTATTACAGCACTTAATGGGTAAAGAAGTTAAAAAAAAATTAAGCGATGTTTCATAGATCACCGAAGACTTTATTCTTAGACAGAATTCTTTTTATATATCCTGCAAAGAATACATCTTTACTTTTAGGAAAGTGTTAACAGGAAAAGCATCAGAAGGCCTCAGACTGTGTAAGAATAGCGAGTTAAGGTCCATGCTAGGTTTAGAGAGCTTTCCGGCAATCTGCCTAAATAGCCCTCTCAGAAATCCAGGATCCTGATGGACTTTAGGAGGCCAGTGCTTTTACCGAACTAAGTGGGATTCAGCCACCTGCCACCATACACAAGCATTACGCAATAATTGGTGGGGAAGGAAAAAGGGTTTTTTTTTTTTATTAACAGTGTGTGCCTAATTTGGGAGAGCTGGGGGCTCCCCTGCTCCAAGCCATCCTCTTCTGGAAAACACAGAAATCCCCCTGTTCCCCAAAAGACTGAAATCCAAATCCATGCTCAGAGATCTCCCCTCCAGTCTTACCTGTAGTTCAAGTTTGCTACAGGGATGGGTCTCTGTCTCTCCAGCTTCACGCTGTCTCTCTCTGGGGTGCACACATGTGGGGCTGGTGTCTCCATTGCTCTGCAGCAGCTTCCTTCCTCTCCAGGGGCTGGGGCACATTGCTGGATGCTGCAGCCATTTGTGCTAGGGCTCTGTCCATGGGGCATCGGCACCCAAGGCTGCTCACACACCCAGGCCTGGTAAACTTTCCTGGCCCACTTTTCTGTGTGCGGCTGTCAGAGTGAGAGAATGGGAGTGGTCCAGGACCTGTGCATTGTGTGGCACGGGGTCACAGCATCCTGTGGGCTGCCACCAGCCAGGTGCACATTCTGTGTTAGCTTGCTCTCAACTGTGCAAGCAGTGCAAAGCAAGAGCCATGAGCAGGGCCCCGCATCCACAGGGTCCCATGAACACCCAGTCCCACCCCCCCGAGTGGGTGGGACAAAGGGAGCACAAAAAGGCTGAGTTTCTCTGTGACTTCCATTTAAAATCTTTTGCTCCCAAATCCTATGTGCTGTGGGAATGTGCACCTTCGCCAGTTCAGGCTAACATCCATCACACGTGTCAGCCCGCACCGTGTCCCTGCCCCTCGCCCAGCTGTCATGATCCAGAGCCGGTAGGGAGGAGGGCTTTCTAGCTGTGCAAGGGCACAGTGTCTCTCTGCAGGGCAGGGCGTCACCCTGTTACACATGTTTTGTGACCTTTCCAGCCTGTGCAGGCTCTGTGCAAGCTCTGTCCTGAGCTGCAGTTATTCACCCCTCCACAGGGTATGGAAGCCTGTCATGCAGTTTTGATTGT
Organism: Micronycteris hirsuta; assembly: GCA_004026765.1. NCBI lineage: Eukaryota > Metazoa > Chordata > Mammalia > Chiroptera > Phyllostomidae > Micronycteris > Micronycteris hirsuta. The sequence goes on from PVJI01000427.1 coordinate 135,161, forward strand.
GATTTCAATCTGTTGCCTTTGGCACTTCCTGGTCCCTCTTGGGCATCCCTCCCCTCTGTCCAGCGATCTGGCCAGGCCTCTGTCTTACAGTGCCCCATAAACAGGATGATTATTCAAAAACACTCTCAATCTCTGGATTCTTCCAACTTTGCATCCCCCACCCGGAGGGACAGTGCTGCCTGGAGCCGGCACCAGCTCACCCAGCATCGGCCTGTGCATTCTGTCTCCTTAAAAAGGCAAGACATTCAGACATTCAGTGGCAGGGCAGACACTCCTTATCACAGAGTCCTTGACCCAGACTCTGATCACCATGTTATGCCTTTTACAAAATAAAAACAAAACCAAGAGTAGAGGCCCACTGAAAAACTGTAAGGCCACTGTCAGAGCAAAAAGCTGTGGGCTTTGGTAGGTGCTTCTGCAGTCCAGTGAAGACTCTTTCAATGGGCTCATTCTTTTTAATATCCCCAACCATCCCTCTCATCTTGGTTAAAGACATTTGCATAAACAACTGAGGAAAATGCCTCATGGGAGCTAACTGGCCCCATTTGTCAGTGGTCTTCAGAGCCCAAAGGGAAAGTCATCTTCCATGTCAATGAGGCAACTTCATGTCAGTGTTATTTTCCCTCAATTTTGAAAAAAAAAAAACAACAAAAAAACAAGTGTTTTCAGGCTGAGTGACTACAGGAGAGCCCGGGTTGCAGAACAATACTGTTAAAGAGGCAGCAAGATGGTGGCTCAGGAGGTGGAAGTGACACTTGCCTTCTGCCAGGACCATATCAGAGTTGCAACTAAATTACAGAACAATCAACCTGAATAGCCATCAGAAGACTAGCTGAACAGCAGTTATCCTTATGACTAAGGATAGACAATGCTCCCTCAGTGAGACCAGTAGGAAGTGCAGAGATGCAAAAAGGGCTGGCCTTGTACCCACGTGGGACAGTTGAAACTCCAGAGGGAGAGCCCTGCCCAGTGTGGCTCAGTCAGTTCCCACAAACTGAGAGGTCACAGGCTCTATTCCTGGTCAGGGCACATGCCTAGGTTGCAGGTTCAGTGCTCAGTTGGGGCACGTGCAAGAGGCAACCGACGGAAGTTTCTCTCTCACATCAGTGTTTCTCATCCTCTCTTTCTCCCCCCATTGCCCTCTCTCTGGAATCAATAAAATAAAAAAATTAAATAAAAGAAAATCTGGAAGCATAGCTCAGCTGAAGACGACCCTCTGGAAGAACGAGAGGTCTCAGTCCCAGGTCAGACTCCCCAACCTGGAGCACCAGAGCCAGGAAGAGGAGCCCACACAATACTGTGAAATACTGTCGGGCTGTGAAAGTCAATGGGAATTCTGCCTGCCTGTGTGAGAAGGGTGAAATATACTGAAAAAACAAGTCAATTGAATTTTTATACATCAGTAATGAACTATCAGAAAAGGAAACTAAGAAAACAATTCCATTTACAATTACATCAAACATGAATAAATTACCTAAAATTTAATTTAAGCAAGGAAGTGAAAGTCCTGTATTCACAAAATTGTAAGACATGGAAGAAAGAAATCAAAGATACTGGTAAATGAAAACATATATCACGCTCATAGATAGAAAGCATTAACATCGTTGAAATATGCATATTGCCCAAAGTAATCCATTGATTCAACACAATTTCTATCAAAATACTAACAGTTTTTTTCACAGAACTAGAATAAATAATCAAAAATTTGTATGGAAACACAAAAGACCCTGAATATCAACAACAATCTTAGAGAAAAAGAACAAAGTGAGAGATATCACACTATCTGATATCAAAATATACTACAAGGCTATAGCAATCAAAATAGTATGGCACTGCCCTGGCTGGCATAGCTCAGTGGATTGGGCACTGGCCTGTGAACCAAAGGGTTGCTGGTTCGATTCCCAGTCAGGGCACACACCTGGGTTGTGGGCCAGGTCCCCTGTGGAGGAGCATGCAAGAGGCAACCACACATTCACGTTTCTCTCCCTCTCTTTCTCCTTCCCTTCCCCTTTCTCTAAAAATAAGTAAATAAAATCTTAAAAAAAGAATAACAGTATGGTACTGGTATAACAACAGATACATAGATTAATAGAACTGAACAAAGAGCCCAGAAATAAACCCATGCCTATATGGTCAATTAATCTATGACGAAGGAAGCAAAAATATACAATAAGGTAAAGATAGTTTATTCAATACGGGGTGTTGGGAAAATTCAAGAGATACATTAAAAAAATAAATGACCATCTACTTATAACATACACAAGAATAAACTCAAGATGGGTTAAAACTTAAATGTAAGACCTAATGCTATAAAAACCCTAGAAGAAAACATAGGACATAAATCTCTGACATCTCTCTTAGCAATATTTTTTCTGATATATCTCTTTAGGCAAGGGAAATAAAAGAAAAAATATATAAATGGCGCTGCATCAAACTAAAAAGATTTTACACAGCAAGAAAACCATCAGCAAAATGAAAAGACAACCTACTGAATGGAAAGAGTTATTCACCAATGATACATATGATAAGGGGGGAATACCCAAAATGTGTAAAGAACTCGTACAACTCAACACCAAAAAACCCCAAACAATTCGATTAAAAAATGGGCAGAGGACCTGAATAGACACTCCTTCAAAAAGGAAGAGGACCTCCAGACGGCTAATAGACATGAGAAAAGATTCTCAATGTCACTAGTCATCAGAGAGATGCAAATTAAAACCACAATGAGATACCACCTCATACCTGTCAGGGAAGCTATCATCATAAACAAACAAGTGCTGGCGAGGATGAGGAGAAAAGGAAACCCCCCTGCACCATTGGTGGGAGTGCAGATTGGTGCAGCCACCATGGAAAGCAGTATGGGAGTTCCTCAAAAAATTAAAAGTGGAACTGCCTTTGTGAACCAGTGATTCCACTTCTGGGAATATATCTAAAGAAACCTAAAATACTAATTTGAAAACATATATAAGCACATCTGTGTTCCTTGCAGTGTTCATTACAATCGCTAATATATGGAAGCACCCAAGTGCTCATCGATAGATGAGTGGATTAAAAGTCATACTACTTGTGACAGAATAGATGGGCCTAGTGGGTATTATGCTAAGTGAAATAAGCCAGACAGAGAAAGATAAATGCAAATACCATGATATCACTTACATGTGGAATCTAAAGAACAAAATAAACAATACAAAGAATAGAAGCAACTTTATAGGTACAGAGAACAGACTGACGGATGCCAGAGGGGATAGATGTTGGGGAGGAATGTGAAAAAAGGAGAAGGGAGAAGTACTAATTGGTAGTTACAAAATAGGCATGGGGGCCCTCGCTGGTGTGGCTCGGTGGATTGAGCATGGGCCTGCGAACCAAAGGGTTGCCAGTTCGATTCCCAGTCAGGGCACATGCCTGGGTAGTGGGCCCAGTCCCCAGTTTGGGGTGCGTGAGAGGCAACCACACATTGATGTTTCTCTCCCTCTCTTTCTCCTTCCCTTCCCCTCTCTCTAAATAAATAAATAAATAAATAAAATCTCTCTCTAAAAAAAAAAGAACCAAAAAAACAAAATAGGCATGGGGATGCAAGGCACAGCACAGGGAATATAGTCCACAATAACTATGTATGGTGCCAGGTGGGTACTGGAAATATTGGGGGGAACACTTTGTGAAGCATGTGACAGCAAGGAGCATGATGTGCATTCCTCTTAGAATCAGTGACTAGATGGAGGTGTTTGTATAGCTGACATCCCACAAAGTGAGAAAGCAGAAAAGCAATGGCTACACTTTTCGTGCTCTCTCTCCACAAAGGGAGTCAGGGCTTCACTGCAGCTATCCCAGATAAGTCGCTGAATCGGGCTCTGTGGCACTTCTCGCGTTGTTTGCAACGTCCCATGAGATGGGCTGGAGAGGACCGGGAGATTGTCTCTGAAAGGGACCTCATTCTGCGTACAAACTCCCTTGCTCATATAATTAGGAAATCAAACCCTTTACAAACATTGAGGGTTCATCAAACTCTTATGTCTATGAAATAAGTATTAAGCCTCTTCATAAAAGAACCCACCTTTTCTGCAGGGACAGACTGAAGTCAGAAAATCAAAATTAAAATCACAGTTCAGTCACTTATGAGTTGTGTGATTCGGGACAAATCCTCAAGGGCTGTTTATAAGAGGCAGTATATCCTACCTTTCCTATTGACCTCAAAGGGTGGTTATGAGAATAAAAATTAAAACGTGGTAGGGTTTACACAAAGGCTCTGGAAGATGGAAGGAGTGTGGGCCTGGCCCCTGGTTCATACACCAGGGGGTATATCTGCAAATACCTGTGAATTGGCTGTTGCAGGGAGATGTGTGTGATGTTAGGCACAAAGCAAACAAAACCAGTGGGGAGATGTTTGGGGCTCTCCCTTTAATCGTTTGCCTACTCCCTTTAATCGTTTACTCTGTTGCCTACTCCCTTTAATCGTTTACTCTGTTCACATATGCAAATGGCTTTAATTCCCTTCAGCCACACGCCCCCCACCAAACAGCCGTCCACAAGGGTGCACAGCAGACAGATTCTCCGATACCATCACCGCAGTCCAGGCCCATCACGTGTGACTGACCACATACTCAGCGGCTCGTCTGTAATGCCTCCTAACGTCTCCTTTCATATACTAGGAAGCCAACGCAACAGTCCCTTATGGACCTGAAAGAGAAGAATAACCTCATGGTATTCCACCTAGCCCACAGCTGGATTAAGTCCGTAATACTCTGAAATGGAGCTGCTCAAACTTTAATGTGTATAGAACCACCTGGGGAGCTTGTGAAATGTGACTCTGCTGCGCTCCGTCTGCAGCGGGGCCTGACATCAGCTCTCAGGCGGTGCTGCTGCCGCTGGTCCGGCCCTAGAGGGCTGGCAAGGACTGAACATCTCTGCCTCACATCCCCGTTTTCATTGGTTCATCCCATGGTTTCACCCCCAACAAGACGTGGTGCTCTCTCTCCCCCTGCTCAATTTCCCAGTCACTTTCTCTTTCTCAGGCCCCTTCCTTGAGCCGTTTGGACCCCTGCCTTCTCAAGTCTGGTTCACATCTGAGGAATCTTGTTTGTCTGAGGCCAGTGCAGACTTCTTGCTCTGATCTTCCTGACTCACTGATGACTGCAGTCTAGCCCTTCCCTCTGTCTCAAGTCCTGCCGTCCTCTCGGGTGCGATTCCCGGCTCACGGGTGGCCCAGCCCCCAGCTTCCTTAGTTCTCCATTACCAATCTACTCTCTTCTTCACCTTAGCGCAGACACCACTTCCTGCGGCCGTGCTCCAGATCTGGAAGTCACCCCACGCTGTTCCATTTCTCATAAAAGTATTTCAGAAAGTCCACTCTGCCCTCAGGTGCTATTCTTCCTCCTCATTTGCTCTTCACATTCCCTTTCGTTACTGCCGGAACCTGCCGGAACCCTTCGAGGTTCCTCACAGCCTGAGGCCCTGTCTGTGCTCTCCCTCACGTACTCCCGTCTTAGGTCCAAACTAAGAGATGCCTTGTACGTCTCACCTAGGATGTAATTGAAAAAGTGGGAATTGGAGAGCCCAGTCATACAGTGAACTTATTTTTCCCTCCACAACTACTCCAGTAAACCAGTCAGTTATTCCTGGATGAAAACCCTCGCAGGCCCATGGCTTATCTGCTCACTCACAGATCGAGAAGTGATCTGGTTACTTGAGATCTCAGGACAATCTCAGTTTAGTCGTTAACTGTGCCCAGCCCAGTAGAAAAATAAAAACTGTGAATCATCCAAAGTTGGCCCATTGTGGGTTGGAAGCCTACAGTAGGGAAGGGGAATGTGGGCGGCTTCCTGTCTCTTTCCAATGCTGGTCTCCCTCCTTCTACCAGGTGCAGCTTCCGACCCCCACTGGATCAGAGGGGAAAGTAGAGGTCAGAAAGGTTCTACTGACTAGGCCTCATGCACTTGCACTTGTACTGCCCTGATTCTGTGATCCACTCACTAACTGGTCCCTTGAAACTCCCCCTTTAGCCTCTGTTCTTGGGGGTTAAACTCTTTCCCTTTGGAGTACGGTTAAGAACGTCCCTTTGGGGCAAAGTCCCTTTAAGGAGATTCCAGGTCAAGTCACAGCACACCCTCCCAATACCTGCACTTCTGTTTCATGGTCATCACGCACCTTCGACCTGTCAGTGGAATGAATGTACTTCCCAAATTGTACCCACTAGCGTTGCTGCAGGCAGAGTCAGATTCCTGCCCTTTAGATTCCTCAGGCATCAGGTAGATGGCGGCCCAAGCCCCACCTCCAGGGACATGTTTCAATCACCCCATCTTGGGCTGGAGGGCCAAGGAGAGGCTGAGGGGCTCTGGAGGGCATCGGGAGCAGCTCTGAATGGTGGGCTGCAGAGCCCCAGTGCAGGGCCGAGCCTGCCCCCCTCACAGTGCCCCGTCCGGCACAGAGTAGGCGTTCGTGGGATGTCGGGGGATGAGTGACTGGCAGTGCTGCCTGCCGGGTCAGCCTGTCTCTCTGCCGTGATGGGCCTCCTTGGGCCCTGGGGTGTTAGCACAGTTCCTAACTAATGTGTTCTGATTTGCAGTTTGGAAATTATGGTGACTATTTCAGGAGGGGCTTGCTCAGCTCAAGAGTTCTTTGAATTCACCATATGAAAGTCCCCTCCCCCAAAAAAGAATAAGGCAGCATCTTCCCTGAGACCCCACTGGGAAAACGTGGGCCCCAGACAGTGGGAGGGACTCAGGATGCTCAAAAATTAGTTTCCACAGGACACAATGGTTGGATGATGAATGAGGAAGAGACAGGAGTCCATAACTATTATAATTATTTCTATAAACTGTCCCAGGCATTGGCCTCAACATATTGGATAACAATTTGAATGATTAATAGAAGAACTGCGTTTCTACATTTACAGATTCATTTCACCTAAATATCAAGAGCAATCAAAATGTAACCAACAGTCTAACACGATGCCAGTTTGTTTCTTTTATCTGAGGTCTGGGGTAATACTTGGTGAGATTACCTATCTCCTCCCTCAGCCCCTGAAATCACATCCAAAATTCATTAAGAAGAGATGCATCTAGAGGCATGATTGCCTCTAATCCTATAGAAAACTAGGGAGCTTAACCAAATTTTCCACAGAATTGACCTATTCACCAAGGGAGACAGGCCAACATTTCCAGCGTGCTATAGCACCTACAGAGCCCCAGACGTGTATACCAGACATCAAGTGCGTTAGTTGTCTGTTTCTGCATATCAGATGAGCCCAAAATTGAATGGCTCAAAACAACACACATTTATTATCTGCCAGTTTCTGTAGGTCAGGAACTGGGAGTGACTTAGCTAGGTGCTTCTGCCTCAGGCTATCCTAGGAGGCACACAGGATGTCTTTTGCGTCTGCAGTTATCTGGAGATCTAACGGAGGCTGGAGGATCTACTTCTATAACCACTTCAGCTGTTTGTTGGCTACCGACTGGAGGCCTCAGTTCCTCACCACAGGGCCGCCCAAGTGGTTTCATGTCACAGCATGTTTCTGCAGGCAAGAGTGGGTGGTCCGAGAGAGAGAGAGACTAAGGCAGAATCAACAATGTTTTTATGACCTAGCCTCGGGAGCCACCATCACTTCTATTGTATTCTGTTGGTCAGAGACAAACCCTGAGACAATGAGGGAGGGGACTAACAAGGGTATAAATACCAGGGGGTGCCTACGACCATCAGAGATTAGTTTACTTCTGCAATCACCCAAGATCAGTTCTATTTTCAAGAGCATAATTTAATATCTTTTCTCCCTGCAGGCTTTTATCGAGTATATTAGGTTATTTTTGTTAGATTTAGTCTAAATTTCTGAAACAAAGAGACCTCAAAATATTGTAGCTTAGACAGAAATCTCTCCCTCTTTCAGACGCCAGGCCAGAGGGAATGGAGCAGTGCAGGGTGGTCTCGTTCTTTAAGGCCATTTAGGACCTTCAGTGTCTTCTATGCAGTTGTCGGTAAGGGGCTGACTTCATCTGCCTGGTCAAAGCTGACTCACAAATGTAGAAAAGAGTGGAGACAGGATGTGGAGAGGTAAAGACTGTCCACATAAGAATGTGACCTGGAAACGGCACACATCAATTGCTGTCCTATTGCTTACAGCCCATTGGTCAAAGCCGCCTGGCCATGCCTACCTGCAAGAGCGGCTGGGAAATGTAGTTTCAATCTGGCTTCGCATTGCCCTGTTCAGACTTGTGGGGTGTGAGAAGGAGAGAACGGATCGTGAGGGACAGTTTGCGTTCTCTGTTAGCTTTGTGAGTAGACAGCAACTGCACAGAGGTTACATGACATAGTAAGATAAGAGATCCTGTCCCACCACTAACTAGTTATGGTACCAGATGTAAGTTACTTATAACTTCTCAAGACCTCAGCTTTCCTGGTCTGTAAAATGAGCACGTGAGGAACAGACCAGTGATTTTACACTTGGGGGGAACTGGGGTATGATTAAAAGAAATTTTAAAGATTTTTTATTTTTATTTATTTTTAGAGAGAGGAGAAGGGAGGGAGACAGAGAAGGAGAGAAACAGCAATGTATGGTTGCCTCTCACATGGCCCTCACAGGGACCTGGCCTGCAACCCAGGCATGTGCCCTGACTGGGAATCGAACCGGGACCCTTTGGTTCCCAACCCGCGCTCAATCCGCTGAGCTACACCAGCCAGGGCTGATTAAAAGAAATTTTAGGAAATGTTTTTGGATCAAGCTTTTCTTGTCAATAGAATAAATAATATGACATCTATATGTATACTACTAATTTCCAAATTTAGGTGCTATTGTAATAATTAAGGTGCAACAGTTAAGGTTTTACCACATTTTTAGCTAATTTTTATCCTATTAGGTACTTTTCTTTCCTAAAGTCTAGATTTTAATTACTGTCACATGCAAGACTGTGACCTTTTTAATATTAAAAAAGAATTTTTGTACTTCAGTTCCCAGCAAATAATAAATGTTCAGTGAATATGGGTTGACTGGATTAAATAAAATGCAAGATGCTATTGAGTAAAATGATCACTTTGGTCTCTGCCAACTCTAAAATCCTGCGACTTTTTTACTCTAGCTCTAAGGCAATTTTCCAGTTCGAGTTTTACTGTAACCAATTACTGCTACATAATTAAAAACAGCTCTGGTTCGCTGCATCAGCTCCCAAATACTGGAGACTTTTCCATTTTACATACATACAATAGCACTGCTCACTTCGTATTCATATCTTCAAAATCCCTCTGGGAAATAATCATGCCCTGTTGTGAAAGTGAAGGAGGCAGAACTTACACGTCACCCTCTGAAGGGTTTGCACTATAAGCTCATTCGGAAACCAGGATGACCTGTGTCCGTAAGGGTAAGATGAGGAGGCAATGCGGCACATCTCCACTAGGTGGGGAGAATTCCCAAGGCTCTTTAATCACACGCTATCATTTATTATTTTATGCTGAATTACGTCATTAGGTTCTAACATTTTTACATCAAGAATATAAAATAAAATACACTGGCTTGTGGGCTAAGGAACCTCCTGATGCTGTCTTTATCCACTTCTGAGATCTGTCCCAGGAGTCCCAACCAGTATCTAGGACCCAGGGATATTCCTGAGCCATGCTTTCTAAGGTGTGGGGCGTTGGAGGTGGAGCTTAAATAAGACTTCTTTCTTTGGGGGTGGTTTTTTTTTCTGGGTAAAGAAGGAAGAAGAAGTTTTGGCTGCTTCATTTCAGTCTCTCTTATTTTCTTCACTCTCACTCTTTTCCATCTGCCTGGGTAGGTTAGAGGGCAGTACTGGGTTCAGCTGAGGCCCAGGCTGGTTGCCCAGAGCAGCTCTGCCCTGGGCACTGACACACGTGCAGGCTTTCCTTTTCTTGGTCGGTCTCCCTGAGTGTCATTGGGTTGGTCGTGCCTTACCATCAAGTGCTGAGATGAGTGGGGCCTGAGACGGAAGTGGTGCCTAGACAGGAGGTCATAGAGGCTGTGTGACTGACTTTATTTCTAGATGCTGGGCCACTTTACTCGGCGTAGCCTTGCCCAATGGTGAAGTGCAATGGCACTGGAGGCCAAAGCCCAAGTTCCTATCAAAGTTGCCCTTGGCTCCACACTGTCTTCTGTCCTATGTTCCTTCCATCCCTCCTCAGTTAGGCCCACGTGAAGCATGGGATGGAAGGGTTCTGATCTTCTGCGTAAGTCATCTGTTTTTGTTTGCTACAATATATCACATTATTAAGAGGAGGATTTTGCCCCGGCTGGTATATAGCTCAGTGGATTGAGCGTGGTCCTGTGAACCAAAGTGTCGTCAGTTCGATTCCCAGTCAGGGCACATGCCTGGGTTGTGGGCCAGGTCCTTGGTAGGGGGCTCATGAGAGGCAACCACACACTGATGTTTCTCTCCCTCTCTTTCTCCCTCCCTACCCCACTCTCTAAAAATAAATAAGTAAATAAAATCTTTCTATTAAAAAAAGAGAAGGATTTCAAGTAGAGAATGCACACTGTCCTTCCTGGTTTGATTTTATAATATAGAAATTTTTTAAAACATAGTAACAAACTGCAAATTTAAAGTTAGAAGACTGGAGTTCAGTATTTAGCCTCTGCTTTCTTGGAAGTGTGTGTGTGTGTGTGTGTGTGTCTGTGTGTGTGTGCGCGTGGTAATATATATCTTATAGGAGAGTTAGGACCAAATGAGGTACCGTGTATACCTTACAGAAATAGGGGCAGATGCTTGTAAATTGTGACAGTTGAAACACGTTTTATAGGATTAAAAACTGTTGCTGACTGTTTCTGAGCATTTTCAAAGACTGACATGCTAAATTTATGCCTTTGTTACATTTTCAAATGAGGGATGAAATATATTTATCAACATGCAGTTTACTTGGGAATTAGCAATTACTTCTTATATATCTGATTATCTAAATATGTATGATCCTTCCGGCCAAGATGGAGGTGTAGGTAGACACACTGTGCCTTCTTGCACAACCAAAAAAGGAAAAACAACGATTTAAAAAACAAGAATAGCCAGATCTGACAGAAAACTGAACTGAGTGGAAGTCCGACAACCAAGGAGTTAAAGAAGACTCGTTCATCCAGACCAGTAAGCCGGGTGGAGAGCACTCAGCAAAACGCGGTTTGTGGAGTGGTGCAGGCGTTGCTCCAGCTGCCCGGAGAGGCCCGTGGCGGGCACACCTGGCCAAAACGCGGCGGGCGCACTCGGCGAAACTGGGGCTGAGACTGGTGGACTGGGCAGTCCCTCATTTGCGCGCAGATAAACTGGGAGGAAAAGCTGGGGAGCGAAACAGACCACGCGGCCCACCAACGCAGGGAAGTAAAGCCTCAAACCACCAGCTGAATACACCTGTGGGGGTTGAGGCGGCAGTGGGAGGAACTCCCGGCCTCACAGGAGAGTTCGTTGGGGAGACCCACAGGGACTTGGAACTGTGCAGGCCCGTCCACTCACCCCGGAGCCAGCAAAGAAGGGCCCAACTTGCTTGTGGGTAGCTGGGGAAGTGCGGAGAACAGAGCAAGCGCCATTGTTCTCTCAGTCCCCACCGCCACAGACAGTGTCACAACACAGTGACGTGTTGCCCTGCCCCCACAGACAGCATCACAACACAATGACATGGGTTGCCCCGCCCCCACAGAGAGCGTCACAACACAACAACATGGGTTACCCCGCCCTGGTGAACACCTAAGGCTCTGCCCCTTAAAGTAACAGATGCACTGAGAAAAAAAAATGGCCCAAATGAAAGAACACATCAAAGCTCCAGAAAAATTCAACTAAGTGATGAAGAGATAGCCAACTTATCAGATGCACAGTTCAAAGCACTGGTAATCAGCAAGCTCACAAGATTCAAAGAAAGATTGTCACAATTACTTGAACAAATGAAGGATACGCTAAAGGAGATGAGGGGAAATCTGCAGGGAACCAATAGGGATGAGAAGGAAACTGGGACTCAAATCAACTGAGTGGACCAGCAGAAAGAAAAAAACATCCAACCAGAAAAGAATGAAGAAACAAGAATTCAAAAAACTGAGGAGAGGCTTAGGAACCTCTAGGACATCTTTAAATATCCCAACATCTGAGTCATCGGGGTGCCAGAAGGAGAAGAGGAAGACCAAAGGATTGATTACTTATTTGAACATATAATGAAGGAGAACTTCCCCAACCTGGTGAAGGAAATAGATTTTCAGGAAGTCCAAGAAGCTCAGAGAATCCCAAAGAAGTTGGACCCAAAGAGGAACACACCAAGACACATCATCATTAAGTTACCCAAGATGAAAAATAAGGAGAGAATCTTAGAAGCGGCAAGAAAAAAGGAGACAGTTACCTATAAAGGAATTCCTGTAAGACTGTCAGCTGATTTCTCAAAAGAGAACTTACAGGCAAGAAGGGGTTGGAGAGAAGTATTCCAAGTCATGAAAGGCAAGGACCTATATCCAAGAATGCTCTATCCAGCAAAGCTATCATTTAGAATGGAAGGGCAGATAAAGTGCTTCTCAGATAAGGTCAAGTTCAAGGAGTTCATCATCACCCAGCCTTTATTATATGAAATGTTAAAGGGACTTATATAAGGCACGGAGGGATATCAACAGGGGAGTGTGAGGGGGAGAGAGGAGAAGAAAACTACAGAGAATAAGTAGCATAAATAGTAGGTAGAAAACAGACAGGGGGAGGTTAAGAATAGTATAGGAAATGTAGAAGCCAAAGAACTTATGTGTATGACCTATGGACAAAAACTAAAGGGTGGGGAATGGAGGGGGGTGGGGGCAGAGGGGAAGAAAGGGGAGAAAATGGGACTACTGTAATAGCATAATCAATAAAATATATTTAAAAAATAAATATGTATGATTATGACTCACAGCTGTTGTAAACTGCAGCCTTTTCATTGAATAAGTTTCATTTAGTTTATTAAAAATAATGTGGCTAATTGTGTGTATTTTACCTACAAGTATTTAAAACACTTCAGAAGAAATATTTTACACATTTTGTGCTTTTATTCTGCAAATATATTTTAGTGATTTTGACCCAGGTTTTCTCTATTATCCTATTTGAGGGAAGTTTTGTAATACAAAATCAGCTTAGCCAGTAGTCAATAGACATATCTTTTTATAAACGATTTGGAATTGAATTTGCTCTTGCAGTAATCCAGTGACAACATCACAGGCTGAATTAGCTATTTCATCATGGCTTTTGGATGGTAAATGGGGGCTTTTTAAAAGTGTGCTGTATACAAAGGCAGTTGTAGTAATCAAGAACTGTGATATAGTAAACTTCTGGATCTTATATTTTTAGTAGGTCGTAAATTAGTCGATGTAATCCCTGTCTCGAGTGGAGGAGCACAGGCACGAGCACTTGAGCTTGGGGAAAGCTGCTGAGGGGCGTTGGCGGTGCCCTGTCTTCCTCCAAGAAGGCTGCGCCGAAGCCCCACATGCTCTTCTTGGTGTAGGGACGATGAAGGCCAACACAAGGCTGCCTCAGAACCCTCTACTCTTGTTAGGTAGGGACTTCCAGAGACAATCAGGTGTTTCTAAGGAAATATACGGTAGGTGTGTCTTCAGAGAGGTCCATGTGCTGCATTTTTGAAAGGATTCGTTGTCAGAACTCAAAGTGGAGGGCGCTGCTCCTCACTGCCTCGTGGAGCCACAGGGAGGCCAAAGACCGTGCAGCTGAGACGCCTTTTCCCTCGGCTCCAACTTCTAGCTTCCGGTTGAAGGTGTCTGAAAATGTGTGGCTTTCAAAGTGAAGATTGATATTTATGGCAAAGCCTCATTTTGCACACCGTCAGCCCCATCAGCCGGGGTCAAGTGGTCCAGCTGGCGTCTCCATCACAGAGCCCGATTCCCGATAAAACTAACATTCATCTGGACATACCGTGAACCAGGCTAAGTACACTACATAGATGATCTCATTTAACCTTCAAAACACACCTAAGTGGTAGGCACTATTAATTTTTATTCCAATTTCACATATGAGAAAACTAAGCCTGAGACAGATTCAGTGTAAATATGTAAGATATCCTGATTCCTAGGGAAAAACCTACTAATCTTTAAAAAAACATCTATTCTGCTCTATATAGAGATTTGTATTTAACCACAGAAGAACAATATAGCAATTCTGCCATCTGTTGGTTGTGTGAGCGTTTTGAAGAAACAGCTCTCATGTGGAAGGTACTTGAAATCATTGAAGTCTTTGACTCCTATGTATATGTGTAGTGCCTAATCTGTCAGAACAGGAGGGGTCGGACCTACTTTAAAAGTCTTTGGAGAGAGACACTATAACTTTTGCTATACTCATGCAATCCAAAATTAGACAACACATGGCGACGTCTTAGTATTTAAGCTCCGTCCTCTTTTGGTCCCTATTGATGCCATTAGTGCCTAATCAGATCCCGTCGTTATGAGCCTGGGCATTGTATACTTGAAGATATATGTGAATTAACACCTGTGATTTATTTCCAAAATAAGGTTAACCTCTAGTTATTTGACAGTGCCTCTTGAGGAGATGGGATAAGGGAGCTTCCCTGAAATGTATACATTGGTGACAGTGCCTAAGGGTTTCCATGCGTATCATATAGTATGTGCTTAACAAAAGTTGAATTCCAAATTCCTTTACAAATTAACCTGTCTTTAAAAAAACTCTTCTCCGTATTCAGGGAGCAAACATGACATAGACAATAATAGACACACGTAGAGGACCCCTTTGAGCTCTGGGATACCACACATCTTTCTTTGCCATACTCCATTCCTGCGTTCCAGTATCTTGAAAACTTTTGAAATAATACACGTTGCCAGATCATGTTCATTTTTTTAAGTTAGAAAGCCTTATTTTTTCCCCACTGTGCTTTTATTTAGCCATTTATGTTTCATCTTATTTCAGGATGAACCGAGCAGAATATGCAATCTCGTACCCCCATCATTACTGTACAGGTATCTCTTGTTTCCAACGGGCTGCCACATAAATCTAGTTTTGGCAATGGCCTGGTCTTCTGAGGTGTGATAACCTTGTCCGGTGTCGCACCCACCTGCCAACCTCACACTTAGAGTCAGGGGCTCATCGCGTCCCTGCTCCACTGACACGGACCGACGGGGACTGATATTTCCAGCCAGCCAGGCCCTCATCCAGATGATTTCCAAAAATCTGATTTCTTCAAAAATCATGTGTTAAATGTTGTTTCCACACCTTCAGATACTTTGCCGAGAAGAATAGAATGTGAACAAGTCGCAGCCAAGCACCATCACTTCTTGCCTTCTCAGTGTCCCATGAGTCTGTGCTGGCATACCACGTGCTTACACTCACACTTGCCTCTTGAAAAATTCTGGCTTTCCTGCACATTATCCTTTTCAATTGTTTCTTGGTACCTCACACATCTTAACAACATCTCTGAACATTAATTAAGGACATAGTGTCCACTTACTGTAGCCTTTAAAGCATCCCACTTGGTTGCTTGCTGAGGTTTTCCAGGCCACGTATTCTTAGAGTACTATGGGAATCTAGAAGCTGATGATTTATTAGTTTTCTATCTAGTCCTCAAGGAAACTTCCTGTGACAAGCACATTTCCAAGTGGTTGTGACAATCTTGACGAGCTTCTATTTGCTGCTGGTGTTTTATCAGCTGTTGTTTTTAAGCTGCCCAAAGAAGGAAGAGCATTTTGTAGAGATAGTTTAGGCTATGCATGTCCTGATGGGAAAACCCACCAAGATCAGGTACTAGCATGAACCCTGTGACCCTTGCTGGTAACCAGAAATTTAATTAAAAATTTTTTTACAGATATATATATTTTTTGGAGAGAAGGGAAGGAAGGGAGAAAGAAGGAGAGAAATATCAATGTGTGGTTGCTTCCCATGTGTCCCCCACTGGGAACCTGGCCTGCAACCCAGGCATGTACCTTGACTGGGAATCGAACCAACAACCCCTTGGTTTGCAGGCCCACACTCAATCTACTGAGCTAAACCAGCCAGGGCTACAAATATATTTAGTATTTTTTGTATAACATATAAACAGTAAAATGCACAGTCTTCTGTAAACTTGATGAATGATATACACTCACCCATGTAGTCACCACCTAGGTCAAGATATAGATTATTTCCAACACCCCAGGAGGTTTCTTGTCTTCTTCATCCCTCTTCCAAGTCAATACCCCACTCTAGGTAGCCGGGAATCTGACTTCTGTCACCATAGATTCGTCTTGTCTAACTTAACAATAGACGGAACCACACAGCATGTGCACCTTTGTGTCTGGCCTCCCTCCTCATCAGCATTTCAGTGAGATCCATGTTCATATCTTTAGTAGAACTACATACTTTTTCTTTTTTTCTTATTCCACTGTATCAACATTCACAGTTTATTTATCCATGCTACTACTGATGGACATTTGGATTGTATTTATACTCTTGGACTATGGTCAATAAAGCTACTTTGAGATTTTCACACGGAGAAGAGCACCTAGCTATACACAAACTGCGATTTTGCCAATCCTTTCTGTGATGATAGATGCAGAGTGGAAAACTAAGTCAAGAAGCCTAGGGTGCTTTTTGTGAGACTTTCAGACAGAATCCAGTCATCCAGTTTGAGATCAACTACAGGAACACAGGTGACAAAGGAAAAAAGTGACAAATTTTACCAACCTCATTGAACTTTTGTGGATCAAAAGATGCTATCCAGAAAGCAAAAATATGACCTATTGAATGGGAGAAAACATTTGCAAATCATTTATATGATAAGGGATTAATAGCCAGAACATATTAAGAACACCTAAATGTCAGATGGGTGCTAGATTTATGGACATGATCACTTTGTAAGTTTTATGAATGTCTAATTATTGTGTTGTACACCTGAAATATAATATTGTATGTCAACTGTAAGTGAAAAATTAAAAAACTAAAAGAGCACCTAAAACTCAACAACAGCAAAGTAAATAAATCACTTCAAAAAATGAGCAAAGCACTTGAACAGACATTTCTCCAAAAAAGATACACAAATGGGCAATAAATCCATGAAAAGATGCTCAACATCATTTGTCATTAGGGAGATAAAATCAAAAGCACAGTGAGACACCACTTCACACCTAGGATGGCTATAGTTTTATACAAAAGAAAAGAAAAAATGGAAGATAAACGCTGTTGAGTATGAGAAATTGGAAAGGCATTGCTGGCGGGAAGGTAAAACGTTGCAGCTGCCGTGGCAGACACTGTGGTAGCTTCCTAGAAGGTTGGCCATAGAACTACCACATAACCCAGCAATTTCACATCTAGGTATATGCCCCAAAGAAACGAAAGCAGGGACCTGAACAGATATTGGTATGCTAATGTTCATTACAGCATCATTGACAATAGCCAAGAGGAGGAAACAACCCAAGAGTCCATCAACCAATGAATGACTGAACAAAATGTGATATGTACGTACAATAGGATCCTATTCAGCCATAAAAAGGGACAAAATTTTGATATATACTACAACATAGATGAACCACGAAAACATTGTGCTTGTGAAATAAGCTGGACACAGAAGGACATTTACTGTGTGATTCTAGTTATGAGCTGCCTAGAATAGGCAAATTCAGAGAGACAGAAAGTATAGCAGAGGTTACTGGGGCTGTGGGTGGGCCAAAAGGGAAAATTGTTGTTTAGTGGGTAGAAATTTTTGTTGGGTGGGTTATGATTAAAAACTTCTAGATATAGATAGTGCTAATGGTTATACAACATTGTGGATAAATTTAATACAGTACCACTGAACCGTACACTTACTATGGTTAAAATAATAAATACTATGTGCTTTTGACTACAATCAACTGTAGATGTAAAACTGTAGTTCTTTGGTATTCACTCATTGATGCTTATCAAATACTTGCAGAAAGCAAGGCCCCGTGTTAGGCACTTATGGAAAGAAAGATGAATCCAACATATTGCATTAGTTTCTTATTGCTGTGGTAACAAATTGCCACAAATTTAGCAGCTTACAGCAACAGAAATGTATTATCTTACAGTTCTGTAGGTTAGAGTTCAAAATGAGTCCTGCTAGATCAAGTCCAGGTATGGCAGGGCTGTGCTCCTTCTGAAGGATCTGGGGAGAGCTTGTTACCTTGCCTTTTCCAACTTTGGAGGGTTGCCCACATGGCTCACAGCTGCTTTCCATCTTGAAAAAGAACAATTGCAACTCTTCAACCCTCCTTCCCTTGTTACCTCCTTTTCTAACTCTGACTGTCTCTCCTTCTTTCATTATAGGGACCCATCGATTACATTTGGCCCACCTGCATGGTCCAGGATAATCACCCCATCTCCACTTCCATCTGGAACTTTAATTCCCCCTTTCCATGTAGCCTCTCCTAGTCACAGATGCCAGAGATTAGAACATGGCCATCTTTAGGTCGCCACTGTTCTGCTCCCTACACATATCTTCCTTACCTCATAGATTAGCAGGGGAGAAACAACCCCAAAATTAATCATGAATGGTGCTGCTGAAATCTTTGTGTTCAGAGGAAGAAAGATTATTGCAGCTCAGAGAATCAAGAACTGTTTTTCAGAAACTATATAGAAAACAGTGAAGAAATACATACAAAGTTGCCCTGTCATTCGGGGACTTTGGAATTCTCGGTGCTTTGTGGCATATGTGAGCTGCATTCCACATGTGGAATCATAAGAGAGCAGCTGATCGGTTGATGCCAGAGCGTGACTCACTGTGGCTGCATGGTGGCACAACTCCAGGGGGTCAGCAGAGGGACAGGACAGCTACGTTGCTGTGGCTTGCCAAGCAAGGCTGCTGGGAGCAGTAAATCCCAGTATGATGCACAGATGAATCTTGCACACTGCTTGCAAACCAGAAACCCAGAGAAATGTGCTTTCTGACATTTGTGTCAAATAGGATCTAGAAATGGCAGCCTGGCCTTGAGAGCCTCTTACACGGAGCGTGACTGTAATTTGGTTTGCTTTCCAGTGCTTGCATTTGTACTGCATTATCCAAGAAGTGACCTCACCGCATTTT
This sequence comes from Micronycteris hirsuta, assembly GCA_004026765.1. Classification (NCBI taxonomy): domain Eukaryota; kingdom Metazoa; phylum Chordata; class Mammalia; order Chiroptera; family Phyllostomidae; genus Micronycteris; species Micronycteris hirsuta. The sequence continues at coordinate 154,115 of PVJI01000427.1, forward strand.
CATATAAATGGTGGCTAATAAAAAACAGCAAGATCCACTCATTGTATCTTCTTGTGTAAGGATTAAGAAATGATGTTGTACCTTTAATTGCACCAAAAATGGCTTAATTCCCCCGGGGTTGACTGGGAAATGCCGCTCTCTGGGTGCAGGGGTGACGCATTCTGTGCCTCCCGCACCTGGCATTATGGAACAACTCTCCTGAGCACCCAGGACACTCGGTGGTGGTCACCACCGTGTCCCTTCCCAACCAGTGAGATTCGTTTTGTCCTCCATGTTATTACTGAATGAATACATTAATCCCCTGGAGGCATACTGTGTGCTCAATAAATGTTGAATAAATGCATGAAATAGGAATATACAAATGACTTCAGGTACCTGAAATTCTTAACGCAGGCCTAGGATGTGGTTCTGAGGGATTGCATCGCATCGACCTGATCACACGCATTTCCTTACAATGACCTCAGGTCTCTACACATCCTTCCTGAGTCCATTTAACAGCCTTGCTTTCAGTTTACATGAACTCTAACTAGAAAAAATATGTTGAAGTATTGTCTTATAAAATCAAGAAATATTTTCACTAGAATTTTTGCCTTAATTAAAGCAAAACCTTATTGGAGCCCTGCAAACCTTGTGTCTTATCTCCATGGGAATATCTGTACCACCAGCACGGCTGGCTGCCCAGAGCTCCGGGCTTGTGCTCCTTTCTCTCCTCTACTCGGTGACTTGAAGAAATATTCGTTACTGCTTTCAGCCGTGTGGCTCAAGGTCTGCAAGGCCCAATGCATTTCGATGTTTACCCTGAGAGAATGTCCGGGAGAGCTGCTTGTGGATCACTAGGCACTGGCCAAAGATGCCACCCTGACCCACAACTGCTTTATAAATGAAATGTTTTCAAGGATATGTGAAGTCCTTCAGAAGTGAGGTGTTCCTGTTTTTGTTTAGGCCTTGCATAACCTTTTCTGACCTCCTCCCTGCTCCTTCCTTCCCTACTTCCTTCCTTTTTATTTATTAGTTCCGCAAATATTATTGATCACCTAGAATCAGTAAGGGGCTGATTAGGAACTGAGGATTCAGCTGGGAACAAAACTAAGTGGTCTTTGCTTTCATGGAGATTATACACAGGTGAGAGCTGAGGTAATAAACAAAGAAACAAATTAAGGAAACGTCCTCTGATTATAAGCATCCGAAAGGCAGTAAACAGAATGCTGTGATAAGAGACTAACATGGGGAAGGCGTGTTATTTCTAATGCACTGCAATATGAGTCACTGGGCAGCTGTCTGCATGTGAGATAACACTGAACTAGTCTTCTGGCGACAGCTTCTAGAGAGATAGCTTGGGTCAGCCCTCCTAGTGAAGTAGGGAAAGGAAACTTAAAATGCCAGGGTGGTTTTATCAGAGAGAAAGGGACATCCATTTTGTTTATCACAGTATGTGCAACTCACAGCACTGTCCTGGCATGCAGAAGATGCTTCCAAAATAGTGACTGATGGGAAAACCGACTGCCCTGAAAAGCATGCATTTATGAGACCAGTACTTTTTCTCCTCCTCTTCCTTCTCCTTTTCTGTCTTCTTTTTGTCCTAGGTGGAAGAAAATCCAGCAGTTTTGAATGAAATCCAGACACCTTTCCCTATGTGGCAGACTTCGAGGCTCTGAGCAAGACCTCCTGGGAGGGCTGTTAGTAAGGACCAGCGACTGGTTCAGGGATACAAGGAGGCCTTGCTTCTCGACCTCCAGCTAGAGGTCAAACCACAAGAGGACACCTCTTAAAACTATCAAGACATTGCTGCTGGCTGATGGGTTGTTTGGGAAAGAATTATCTCTTGGGGTCAAATAAACAGCTATTTATCAGAAGAAAATGAACACTCTTGGCATACCCTGGGCAGGGTTCATTAGGAAAACACAATAACTCATTATGGCATTTACCCTGTAATTCATTTAATTGTGCCCACACTGAACTTTTAACAGACCATAAGATTCTCTTGTGGCAGCTTTAAAAATCTGATGGGGAAAGAGGGAGATTTCACACAGACAGAAGAGAAGAAGGCAATGGGACCATGGAGGCAGATACTGGATTGATTCAAGCACAAGCCAAGGCATGCTGGCTGCCAGCAGGAGCTAGGAGAGACGGGAGCAGACTCTGTCCGAGGGCCTCGGGAAAGAGTGTGGTCCTGCTGACATGTGGATTTCTGCCCAGGGGATTGATTTGACACTCTCGTTGTTTAATGCCAAAAACTGATAAACGAAATCCCCAAAGTACAAACCTCCCTTAATTTATATGCATTTTTAGTCCTCCCAAATGTATATTAAAGCCAAGTGCCCCGCTGGTACCAGTACACCCACCCACCAACCAGCCAATTGAAACAGGGTCTAGGCTCAGACAGTTGTAAACAGGTGTTTTACCTAAGCGAGAATCGGGGTGTGGGACAATTTCTTGTTGTGCAGGACTGCCGGGTTTTTTTGCAGGATGTCCACATCCTTGGCGTCTCACCCACTAAATGTCTGTGGTGTTCATTCACTGACTGCAGTACTGAAAAATAAATGTCTCCACACATTTCCAGAATGTCCCCTAGGGGGCACTACTGACCCCATTTAGAACTTGTGCGCCGGCTGTGTTAATAGGGCAGCCATTGTTATTGTGGAGACAGAATCTTGGAAATGTGGCTAGTGCGACTAAAGAACTAAACTTTTGACTTTGATTTACATATTCATTTTAAACTGATGCTTAACGCAGTTACTGGAAAACTTTTAAGTATGACTGGAACAACTTGGATATGTCAATCCACTTCATCAATGATACATTTCATGAAATCTGAATACAGACGAAACATTTCTAATAGGAAAGTTTAGTGACCTAATGAGATGCTTGAAGTGTAAAATACACATAGGAGTTTGAAGATTGAGTAGGCAAAATAGAATATCTTGTTTATACCATTGTTATGTTTGATTACAGTAGAAATGTTGCATAGATTGGATTAAATGCTATTAAAATGAAAAAAATCTGATGGGAAGAGACTAAACCTTGTATTGAAGACAGAAAATATGCATTTTCATAATAGGCATGTGTTTTGGGATTACAGATTTTAGATCAATAAAGGTAGCCCTTTCATTCTTTTTATAAGAGTTCACACTTTTCACTTACTATTGGCAGCATTATCATGTCACCTGGGTGGCTCTGGGGTGGCTGCTAGCCAGGCCACCCCCCACCCCTCACCAGAGCCTCTTTCCCGATTTTTTAAATCCTCGATGTTTAGCACATCCAATTGTTGCCCTGAGCATAATACTAAGAATAAAGAAGTAATTTTTTTAATGCATGGAATACAATTTTAATACTATCTCCCAATACCTGTATTTTGAATGTGTTTATCACCAGTAGTTCTTTTTAGCATTTCTGATGTGATATACAAGCAGCAATAGGATAATCATACTTAATTCAGAAAATTCATCTTAATGTAGCCCTGGCTCGTGTAGCTCAGTGATTGAGCCCAGGCTGTGAACCACAGGGTCGCTGGTTCGATTCCCAGTCAGGGCACATGCCTGGGTTGTACAGGCCAGGTCCCTAGTGGGAGCCATGCAAGAGGCAACCGCACATTGATGTTTCTCTCCCTCTCTCCCTCCCTTCCCCTCTCTCTAAAAAATAAATAAGTATAAATTAAAAAAATCATTTTAATGTTATACAAACAAGGTATACTGGAGACCACAGAGAAGAGAGTGGAGGGGCATAATGTCTTAGAATAGTTTATCTAATTGTGTGAACCACAAAGGTATCCTACAAGCCAGGTGCAAGTCAGACTTACAAAGCTGTTACCCCCACATTCCCTTTCTCAACCAAACTGATTTGACCCCAATGGCTGCCAAACCTTCTGTGAGGCCAGGTGCAGGAGGAGGTAGACTAAAGAGCCCCTGGAGATAAATAACCTGTCGGAAGCCCCATAAGCTTTCCCTTCCCAGGGTGCAGCATTAGAGAAGCCATCTGAGCTGAAACGATTAGCGCTGGGCCGCTGCCAACGGAGACTATCATATTCCTAGCTTAATAAAAAAAAAGAAAATGTAAGTTGAATCTAAATGAAATATAATCCTATTTCCTTCTTATCCAAGTAATGTCAGCGGACAAAAGAAAGCTAGGAGCTCTTCTGAAAGCAAACTAAATGAGTCCCCGGATTCATCACAGTGGCTTTTAGGGCAGTGAGGAGGGGGCCTGGAGGGGGAGCTGAGGACACGCCTCCCCAAAGGCTTGTCTCTGAGTGTAAACAATGGGGAGGGGGGTGAGGGTGAATTAGAGCTCCACCCCATGGATACGCCACCCCAGGGCAGTGTTCCTCCCCTGCACAGTTACTGCTGAGAGCAATGGGGAGTCACAGAAGGTTCTTGAGGAGAATGGCATCGCTGAATCAGCATTTAGGAGGCTGAACTCATCAGGTCTCAACACATATTTCTTGGATAAATGAACGATTCATGATAAGACCAAGACAGAGTTGTGAATTTGGCCACTTCTGAATGGGCATTTCAGTAAAGCTCTGTGAAAAAAGGATTAGAAAATGTAGTTCAATCAATACCATAAATAGAGCTTCAGGTTATTTATTGCTTTTTGTTTGCTTGTTCTAAAGTTAATGACAAAAGCGTTGAACAGATTTGACTTGTGGGATGTAATAGAACTCAGTGTGGTAATATTTTCCTGCCCTGGATAGATGTGACTCACCCATAGGTAATACATGGTCTGAGCTATGGTCATTTTCAGTCACAAACACGGCCTAAGCCACACATAGTACACTCAGCCCTGGAAAAAATGAAAACTCTGAATTTTATTGAATGTCAGATCTCCCCTTCTCAGGCCATAACGCTGTGGGCTGTTGGCCCACATTTCTTTTTTTATTTCTGTCTTCTTCTTAGGCTAACCCCTAGGATGGGAACAGAGAAAGAGAAAGGGAAAATGGGAACAGGAAATGTTCTTACTTCTGCCGTAACTTGGCTGGGGCCGAGTTAGGCTCTTGTTTAAAGATGATATTCCCTTGAGGGCACTTTTGTGGGTCCCCCTGCTGAGACTCTGGAAATGTACTGACCCCGCCTCAGCTGGCTGCTCCCCCCTTCTCCGAGGACCCAACCCTCACTGCTGGGGTCTGACTGCCCTTTCCTAGTGGTTCTCTCTGGTGGATGCTAAAACAGCCGCAGGACCGCAGATCCTTGATGCTGTGCAATCTGCATTGGAGAAACACCTTCTGTCCTGCTCCCAGATGAGGAGCGGTGTGTGAAGTAATTTCCCAGACAAAGCAGCTACTTGCCTTGCCTCCACAGCTCCCGACACAGCCTACCAACTTCTCTCCCGCCCTCCGTACTTCCCGCGGCAGAAGTTAGCCCTCAGCTCACTGTGCCTCCCAAACTGCAGGCAACAACATGTGGCCATGTTGAAGACACACCCCACCCAGAGCTTGAGAGGGTTTCAGGCGCCCCCTCACTCCTTATTTCTTTATGACAAGATAGGGTTTGAAGGTCTGACCACAAATTTCTCCAACAAATATCCTGACCAAAATCTTTCCATCCTGCATCTTGTTTTCCAAAAATCTTTTTCACTCTTGCAGTGTAAAGAAAGCCCCCAGACAAATGTCCTGAAGTTTTGAAACCAAACCTCAGATTTTTTTTAAAAAATGATTTTTTATGGCTTTCTGTCTTATATACTTTGCTACCGCAGAGCTATAATATCAGTACCCCTGGAGAAACTGAGGCGAGAGTGTTCTATTTAACACCAGGTTACATTCACTCAATGAACTCTACAAAGGGCATTCTATACAGTAGCTTCAGTTCTTCTCACTGAATATCCTTCTCCTTTCCAAGCCTGAAGGTAAAAGAACTTCCGGGGTACCCAGACAAAATGGTAAATGACACTACAGTCTTTATGCAGTCAAAATGCTCTACCCCTGAGCTATACCCACTGAACCTAGACACTACAGTCTTTATGGATTGTAATTGTTGCCGGACCAGCAGAAGTACTCTCGGCTGTGTAGAAGATTCTACAGTTTGCGGGGGTACTCCTTAAGAAAAAGAATGCAAAACTAAGAATACAAAATTGGGCATGAAAGTAACTATTTACTCCTGTTGAAAAAAATTACAACAAATTGCAAATTTTAAAATGCTGACTAATACCAAAAATCCAGAAAAGTTTCACAATGTTTTTATGAATGATTTGTCTTATCTATATGTACCCCTCTAATTTCTTTTAAATTTTGATGATTAACAATTCTGGCCTTGGCTGGTGTAACTCAGTAGATTGAGCACCGGCCTGTGAACCAAAATGTCACTGGTTCACTTCCCAGTCAGGGCACATGCCTGGTTTGCAGGCCAGGTTCCCCAGCTGGGGGCACTCAAGAACAACCACACATTGATGTTTCTCTCCCTCTCTTTCTCCCTCTCTTCCCTTCTCTCTAAGAAGTAAATAAATAAATAAAATCTTTAAAAAAATTTTGAATAAATTTTTTGAAATTAAGGCAGACACAGGAATAATTAAAATTCATTTAAAAACACCTCTATATTACATCAAGCTACTTGATTACATAATCACACTACTCTCATAGATTAATATGTTGATTTGTTCATAAATGTGCAGAGTGATTTTTGTCACTGGAGTTTTTTCCTAGGTTGTTGTGTTCCACTGATGGGTAATCTTTCATCTCATTTTGTCTAAAACTGCTGCTTTTCTTCAGATGTGATGTGATCCAATGTGTCGAAATTATAAAATATATGACTAAAATAATATACATAGTTAATGTGGAACTGGCACTAGTTTGTGACCCAAACATGGGAATTCTGGTAATTTCTATTTCGTGTGACTTGCATTAAGAAAGAAAAACTGTATTACAGATTTCTAATTGAATGCACTGCTTATTGAGTATATGCCTGGCAGAACAGAACTTCTGTTTTGACAAGGCATCTGAGAGAGTCAAATCCTGTGCTTATAATTTTACATATCTGAAGGTGGGCAGAGTTTTTGACAGACTATCCTCTGGCTTGATACTTTGGAAAACTTGTTTCTCCTTCAATACCCACATATTGCCAAAGCCCAGTGCGACAGGTCACATTCATGTCACAACATGACCTCAGGCATTGCCGGAGCAGGCAGTGGGAATATTGCTGGAAGCCCTTCCTGCACCAGAACAGCTAGCAGTAATTTCACTAGATGTGAAAGTGACCACAGAAATATAACCTTCTTAAGCTAGACTCTATGTATCTTCAACTCATCTTCCTCTTAGCCAATTCCCCAAAAGCCCATGGTCTAATGCTACCATACAGAAGGGCAAGCATAACAGAGGGTAAGTGGAGAGGAAAGAGACAGAAGTTGTAACTGATTGTGGCTGACATATCTTAACAAGTTTTACAAAAGCACAGGACCATGTGACCACATTGCTTGGTCCCCAAACAGGGCCTTGTAAGGGGACTGTGCAAGCCTGGGACGCCATTACCTTCAAGGCCAATCTACCCTGTCAATCAGAGAAGAGCTCTGTTTGGATGAGCCATCTGTACACAGCACATTTGTATCTACGGGGTTGGCACATGGGTGTGCTGTGAACAGACGTAGGTTAGTATAAGTTACCACCAGAATTCTGCAATTTGCTAACCTCCAACAAGAGTAAGAAACTGAATAGAATTTTCCTAAGTGTTAACTTTTATTCCTTAGCCTCAGGACCTGAGGAAAGTTACTAACCTCATTGGTGTGTTTAGATACCTTAGACAATGAAGGTGTTTTAGTAAACTAGAAGGAGGATACTTGGCCATGGCCAGGGAGCTCCTTACATTGAGGTTGCAAGTTCAATTCCTGGTCAGGGCACATATAAGAAGCAACCAATGAAAACATAAATAAGAGGACAACAAATTGATGTTTCTCTCTCTCTCACCAATTTCTTTCTTTTTTTGGGGGGGGGGATTTCATCTTTATTGTATTGTTCTCCATTACCACTTAGTCCCCTTATGCTCTCCTCCCCTGCCAGCAATCACCACACTATTGTCCATGTCCATGAGGTTTGTTCCTTTTGGCTCAGTCCTTCCATCCCCTAAACTATTCCCTGCCCCCTCTGCTTTCCATCAATGAGTCTCTCCATCTTCCTTGTTAGGGCAGTTTGTTCATTAGATTCTACATATGAGTGAGATCATACAGTATTTGTCTTTCTCTGACAGGATTATTTCACTTAGCATAATGTTTTCCAGATCCATCCATACTGTCACAAAGGGTAAAATTTTACGGCAAGGATGAGAAGTCATGAAAGAATCATAAAGGAATGGGTTGTGCTCAGACACTGGGAAAATCAAACACAGCAGGGTAAAATGCCTTAATAGTCAATTTAAGAATTCTCTTTGGTACACTTGCGTTCTACAAGGGAATAGTCACAGGAATAATTTCAGTTGGAGGTGACACAATACTCAACTAACAGTGGCTTAAACAATAAAGATATTTAGCCCTGGCTGGTGTAGCTCAGCGGATTGAGCGCAGGCTGGGAACCAAAGGGTCCCGGTTCGATTCCCAGTCAGGGCACATGCCTGGGTTGCGGGCCGGGTCCCCAGTGACGGCCATGTGAGGAGCAACAATACATTGCTGTTTCTCTCCCTCTCTGTCTCCCTCCCTTCCCCTCTCTCTAAAGATAAATAAATAAAATCTTAAAAAAAAAACAATAAAGATATTTAATGAACTCTTAGGACAAAAAGCCTGAAGGTAGGTAGTTTGATAAGGCTGCTATTTTGGGAGCCTGAGTTCTTGTCTCTGTGGTTCTCGTGGGTAAAAGATGGTTGCCACTGCTCTACACGTCATTTGTCCAAAGGCAGAGAACAGGGAGCAGTGAGAAAGTGTGCATACCTTTCTGCTTTTAGCAAGGAGGAGAAATCTTTTCTAAACTATTTCCCGTCAGAAATCCTCTTCAGGTCTCGTTGGTCATACTGGGTAGGTGGGTACCCCTAGGTGCAAGGGGGGATTGGGAGGGCTGATGGTGGTCAGGGGGCATGGGAGTTGCCCAGCTGGCTTTGTCATGCTTCATCTTTCTGGGCTGGGCACACGGCTTCTCTGAACAAAATATGGATCTAGCAGCAATGAAGAAAAGGGGAATAGCTATAGAGAGGCAACTAATGGTATATGCAACTGGGACTTTTCGGTTGCATATCAGCAAAACTATTATTTACTTACCAATTATTAATAAACTAACATGTATTGGGTACATGTGAATATAAACCATCATTTATTTAGCCAATACCCTGTGCTAGGAACTGGTGCAGATGTTAGGTACTATACATTATCTGCAATTCTCCCAGGCCTGCAAGGCAGATATTATTACTTTTTTCAGAGAGATTAAGTTACTTCCCCATTAGGGAAATAAGTTGCTCTATTTTGACCTCTATTTTTGAAGTCTTTGCCTTTTTTGAACTTCAAGTCAGTTAAATCATATAAAATGTTCTCTTGTGTTTCTAAATCTCTTGCTCAATATTGTTTGTGATACATTCATCTTGTTAAGGATATCAGTAATTATTTTTATTGTGTGCATTATTCCATCATTTGAAATACTGAGTTGAGTTCTTTTTCAGTTTGGAGGTATTATGAGTAAAACTGCTATTAACATTCTTCTACGTGTCTTTTGATGAATAGAGTACTCTTTCTGCTGGATCTACATGCAGGAGTAGAATAGGGTACTTAGCTTTAATAGATACTCTCTAAAAGATTTCTGAAGTGGTTGTACCAAGTTACACTCCCACCAGCAATGTCTGAGAGGACCATCTGCCAATGTTTGGTTTTGTTTTACAGAAAGTGGTGATAGGTAAGGAAAAGAAAGAGTGGAGCAAGACAACAGGTATTATTAACACTGGGGGAAAATGGAGTAGGTTGAAATTTTCAATACAGTGGTCAAAATTTAAGCTTTTTTATTTTTTTCTATTTGAGAGGACAATGTCCTAGCAAAGTCATGAAGAAGGCACAGAAATGAGCAATGTAAGCAAATGAGGAAAATATTTTTGGCAGAGGGGCGAGCCAGTGCAAAGGCTGAAATACCTGGTGTGTTCAAGTCAAAGTAACAGGTGAATGTGGAAGAAGGAGAGCGAAGGAGGTGGAAAGCAGCAGAAGGTGACAGAGACAGGCTAGTAGAGCCAAAGCATTCAGGGTCACTCAGGACATGGGACGGGCTTTGGCTTTTACTCTGAGTGAAATGCAGAGCCTCAGCAGGCCTTTGAGCAGATGAGTGACGTAATCTGACTCTCATTTTAAAGAGACCATTCTGGTTGCTGGGTTGAGAACAGACTTCAGGGTGGCAGCAAAAAGACCAGTTAGTAAGCTATTGTAGGAGGTAACAGAGACTTGAACCAGGATGGTGGCAGTGGACAAGCTGAATGTGGTTAAATTCTGGATAGTCATCATCAGTACTGGCATCGTCAGCTTTATTATTAGTAATTCTATGCTAATAATAATAGTCACCATTTGACCTCCTACTATGTTCATACTCTGTGTTTTACTATCTTCATAAACTAAAGTTCAGAGATCTTCAGCAACCTCCTGAAGGACATACATTTCATAAGCGGTAAACCCATGGCTCGGTTTTAGCTCTAGCAGATTGCAAAGCTAATGCTCCATCACTGGCTTCTGTTTCCTTTTTGCCTAGCTCAGGGCCTTGTTCATAAGAGGTGAGCAATATCTTTATTTGAATTAATGATGTCACTTACCTCTTCCGGAACTTGCTGAGGTTAAATGATGTGTTTGCTTCTGAGGTTTTAAAAATTTTATTTTTTTATTTTTATATTAACTTTACTTTTTTGGTATATAGTTCTCTGAGTTTTAACACATGCATAGATTTGTGTAACCACAGTCAGGATCTAGAACATTTCCATCGCCCTGCTCCCCCTGCCCTGTGTTTTATCTCTCATGTTGCACCTTTGTAGTAAACTCTTCCCCAAACCTTACTTCCTGGCAACCACTGATCTGTTCTTCATCAATGGGGAAGCTTGCAAGATTCTTAAGTAAGGAACATAGACAATGAAACAATGAGTATCCTCCCTCATGGCTGGTGTGGCTCAGTTGGTTGAGAGTTGGCCCACAAAGCGAAAGGTTGTGGGTCTGATTTCCAGTCGGCTGGCATGCCTGGGTTGTGAGTTTGGTCCCCAGTCAAAGCATGTGCAGGGGGCAACCAATCGATGTTTCTCTCTCACATCGATGTTTCGCTCCCTCTTTCTCCCTCCCTCCCTTCCTTTCTCTCTAGAATCAATAAAGGAAATTAAAAAAAACAAAACAACAACAACAACAACAACAACAACAAAATCCTGGATGGTGTAGTTCAGTGGATTGAGTGCAGACCTGAAAACCAAAGGGTAGCTAGTTAGATTCCCAGTCAGGGCACATGCCTGGGTTGCAGGCCAGGTCTCCAGTAGAGGGCGTGCGAGAGGCAACCACATGTTGATGTTTCTTTCCCCCTCTTTCTCTTTCCCTTCCCTTCTCACTAAAAATAAATAAATAAAATCTTAAAAACAAAAAGAAAAACAATCCCCCCCAATGAGTATCTGGAGGACAAACTTGGCAGCAAGGTGCATAATAAATTAGACACAGAAGCTGGAGGCAACGGACCCAGGGGCGCAGCAGAGCTAAGCATGGATATGGCCAGAGGTAGGGTGGGGGCAATGAAGAGATCCGTTTCTTCCAGAGGAGCCAGCCTGACCTGCAGAGTCCTGGAGCCCCTGAGGCTTGCTATCACCTCAGCCATGGCCACTAGAGGGCTTCCCTGCCTCGGCTGGAGCCCAGGCTGCTTCACATCCAGGGAGGGCAGTGCTGCTGTTTAAAATCCAAGTCAGGCAGAAAAAGCTAAGAACTGCACGATTTCATTCATATGTGGGATATAAAACGGAAAGTCACAGACACAGATAACAGTGTGGTGGTCACCAGAAGGAAGGGGGTGGGGGAGAGTAAAGGGTAAAGGGGACCAAATATATGTAACAGAAGCTGATTTGACTTTGGGAGGTGGGCCCACAAGCAATATACAGATCCTGTATCATAGAAATGTACACTTGAAGCCTAGATGCTCTTATTAATCAATGTCACACCAATAAATATAATTTAAAAAAATTTAAAAATACAATATGTGCCTTAAAAAAAATCCAAGTCACATTAGTGCCTGGATAGCTTCATGGGAGCTTGGGCTTAGAACAGTTGATCTTCACTGAGAGGTCTCCCACTCTTGAAAACAGCAAAAAACGAGGCCTGAGATGGAAGGATGAATTACAGAGCGGGTGCCTTGGTAGCCTGGGGAATAAGAGGGCAGGAGGAAGAAACAGCTGCCTACAAAATGCCAGCAGCAACCAGGAGCTGGCAGAAGATATCCTAGGTGCCCCCAGTCAGCCAAACTCCAACTTGTCCTCTGGCCGGAGCGGGTGTGTGTGAGCTTGTATGTAAGTGTGTGTATGGGTGTGTATGGGCATATGGGTGGTGTGTGCATGGGTGAGTATGTGCGTGTGTGCGTGTGTGGATGCATGCGTGTGTACGCATGAACATGTACATTAAATGAGCAAATACCTGTGTACACATGTGGTTGCATAAGTGTGGATGTGTGCACATGTGGGTGTGCCTCCAGGAGTGTGGTGCCTGCCATGTGCCTGTGTGTGCCTGCTCTGCAGGGGGATGTTAATGTTTGTTGCTTGGCTTCAACCCAAAAGAGAAACAAATAATGAGGTGAACGGAAGAGAACTGGAGTCTCTGCTTCTATTACACTAATTAGCCCACATCAGTTTTGATGGAGACGAGAAATGACACAAATGAGCAAAGGGTGGAAGTCCCAGGGACCTGGGTTGTGCAGAGAAACTGGGAAGCAGCTCGGAGTCCTGCTGGGCAGAAAAGGCTGTTTCAGAAGCCCCAGTGCCTAAGTCAGGTGAGGTGAGCGAGCCATTCCCACCTTTCAACAAAGATCTGCGTCATCCCAGCCTGGCCGGCACCTCTTTAGGGTGGTCTTACCTTACAAGACCACTTCACGCTTCAATGGGGTGACAGCTACCCACCTACCTCACTCTCCCCAGGGCAGTTTCCTTGTTCTCTTTGGCAGGCTGGCCCCCGTCCATATTTCTCATAGTCACACTCAGAGCCCTCTTACTCACCAGCTGCTGGGACAGACCTGGCTTCCACCTGTGCCCGCACCACGTCATGCTGCCTTGTCCCGAGGCTCTCCTTTTGCTACCTGTGAATGGTTGGAAGCAAATGGTGAAGGCAGAAGCACAAACTATTTGGTAGCTTGCTAAGAAGGAGCTGCTCCTTAATCCCTAAACCCGTGTATAGATTTTATGTGAGTGGGAGGGAAAGGTAGTAAAAAAAAGTGACCTTAGAGATCCCTGAGGCAGGCCTCCCCCATCAGCAATACCTGGTCCCCGTCTGTGGGTTCCCCCCAAACCCAGCTCACACAGGCTCCAAAATGCAGGTTCAGTTGTGGAATGATTGTCCCCCACTTTGCCAAAGTCTGTGCGCTGGTCTCAGAGAACAGGGTCTCTTGGCCTCTCACACCCCCTTTTGAACATGTCCTGAGGGGCACCACACCCTTTGAGCAGCACGGCTCTGAGAACTTTATATAAATCTCTCCAAACATAGCAAGTTTTTCTCACACTGTATCCTTGAATGTGTGTGTATTGAGGGGGAGGGAGTTCTTCATCATTTTATTCACATACTAATACATCTACAGAGTGGACGCCTCTTAGAAAATGTTGTTCATTACACTTCTGGTTCATTGATAGTCTCTGTCCTTGTCTGGCCCTTCAGGACACAGTGACCTGGGCCTGGCTTGCTTCTAACACAGCTATTTCTTTTTTTCCATTTTTAAAATTTTATTTTAAAAAGTGAGATATACTTGACATATAACATTGTATTACAGCTGACCCTTGAACAACACAGGTTTGAACTGTACAGGTACACTTACGTGTGGATTTTTTTCAATAAATACTGTAAATACATTTTGTCTTTATGATTTTCATAACATTTTCCTTTCCCTAGCTTACGTTATTATAACAATATCACAAAAATATGTGTTAATGGACAATTTATGTTGGTTTCCAGCCTACTGTAGGTATTAGTGGTTAAATTTTTTAAAATTATATTTTACTGATTATGCTGTTACAGTTGCCCCAATTTTTCCGCCTTTTCCCCCCTCCACCCAGAACCCCCCACTCCCTAGGCAATCCCCACACCATTGTTCATGTCCATGGGTCATGTGTGTCAGTTCTTTGGCTACTCCATTTCCTACACTGTATTTTACATCCCTATGACTGTTCTGTAATTACCTATTTGTACCTCTTAGTCCCCTCACCTCTTCACTGATTCCCCCACACAGCCTTCTTGCCTGGCAACCATCAAAACCCTGTCTGTATCCATGATGCTGTCTCTGTTCCTCTTGTTTGCTTAGTTTGTTTTTAGATTCAATTGTGTATAGAAGTGTATTTATTGCCATTTTAGTCTTCATAGTTTTTATCTTCTTTTTCTTAAATAAGTCCCTTTAATGTTTCATATAATAATGGTTGGGTGATGATGAACTCCTTTAGTTTTTTCATGTCTAGGAAGCTCTTTATCTGCCCTTCCATTCTAAATAATAGCTTTGCTGGGTAGAGCAGTCTTGGCTGTACGTTCTCTTTTTCATGACTTTGAATATTTCTTGCCAATCCCTTCTAGCCTGAAAAGTTTCTTTTAAGAAATCAGCTGATAGTCTTATGGGAACTTCCCTGTAGGTAACTAACTGCTTTTCTCTTACTGCTTTTAAGATTCTCTCTTTATCTTTAACCTTTGGCATTTTATTTATGAGGTATGTTGGAGTGGGCTTCTTTGCATCCATCTTGTTTGGAACTCTCTGTGCTTCCTGGACTTGCAAGTCTATGTCCTTCACCAAATTAAAGATGTTTTCTTTCATTATTTCTTCAAATAGATTTCCAATTTCTTGCTCTTTCTCTTCTTCTGGTACCCCTATGATGTGAATTTTGAGTTGCTTAAAGTTGTCCTACAGGCTCCTTACACTATGCTCATTTCCTTGAATTCTTTTTTCTTCTCGTTGTTCTGGTTGGTTGTTTTTGGTCTCTTATGTTTCAAATAATTGACTTGATCATTGGCTTCATCCACTCTACTGTTGTTTCCCTGTACATTGTTCTTTATTTCAATTAGTGTTTCCTTCATTTCTGACCAGATGTTTTTTATGTTGTTGAGGTCCTCACTAAGTTACTTGAGCATCCTTATAACCAGTGTTTTGAACTCTGCATCTGATAGACTGCTTATCTCCACTTTGTTTAGTTCTTTTTCTGGAGTTTTGATCTGTTTTTTCATTTGGGTCGTGTTTCTTTGTCTCCTCATTTTAGCAGCCTCCCTATGTTTTTTTCTATGTATTAGGTGCAGCTGCTATGACTCCGTGTCTTGGTAGTGATGCCTAATGCAGTAAGTGTCCGATAGGGTCCAGTGGCACAGCCTCCCCAATCACCCAAGCTGGATACTCAAGATGTGCCCTTTGTGTGGGCTGAGTACACCCCCTTCCCTCTTCTTGTAGTTGTGCTTGATGCTGTTTGCAGGTCAATGGGAGGGGTTTACCCAGGCCAGTCAGCTGCAAGGATTGGCTGTGACCACTGACTCCAATCTCTACCCTCTGCAGAGGATCAGCTGTGCAGGGACAAGATGGTGGTGCTTCAACATGGTGTGTAGCTGTCCACTGGGTGCACAGGCTTTGCAGTTTCCTGGGTGATGCAGGCTGAAATCAGTCCCCACTGTGTTCTGTCTGGGGCCACTCTGCATGAGCTATGAAGCAATCTGAGATGGCTGCTACTTGTGCTGGGCTTGGAGATTTCCAGGTGAAGAACCAAGCTGTGGATCTAGACTGGCTACTGCTAGTGCTGGGCCTGGATCACTTAGCAAGAGGTACAGATACTGGAGGCTTGCTGAGGCTGGCTGTTACTTGTTTGATAGGATTTAGGAAATTGTGAAACATGAGCCAAGACTAGCCACTCATATGGAAAAGTCATAGTTAACAGTGTGGGTGGGCCTGTAAGTTGGGTGGGACAGAATCTCAGAGGATCTCCAGGGTGGGGCAAATACTTTAACTAGGTTGAAGGAGTCTCAGATATGGCACTTGCTTGCTGGGTTTGTGGCTGTGTTGGGGGAGGGCTCAGCAATGGGTCAATAGCCTCTGCCTGCCTTTCTGTCTGGGAGAAAGCTGTCCCCCAGCTCTCACCTTGATGACGGACACTCCAGTTCCTCCCTGTGTTCCACTGGTGCCTTTCAAGCTGCTCCCCTGGTGCTAGAGCTCAGAGGGAATGAGTCTGAGTAAGTCCATGTGTGGCTTCTTTAAGGGGACTGCTTGGGGCTCAAGAAGTTTCTCCCACTGACTCAATCCCCACTGGCTTTTGCAGCGAGAAGGGACTTATCTTCCTGGCACTGAAACACTGGGCTGGGGTCTGGTGTGTGACTGGGTTTCCTTGCTTCTGAGATATCTCCCCCAAATTTTTATACACCACACTTGGATGTGGGAACAGCCAGTTTCATGTCTCCACCCCACCTACCAGTCTGGACGGCTGTGGTTTCTTTAATTTCATAGTTATCAGAATTCCATTCAACTCGATTCGTTTTTCTTTTATTGTAGTATAAAATGTCTGTATTTAGAATTAGCCAGCTGGACTCAGTATAGATGATCCCAATTATGTTGGCAACATCCAAAGCATCATAGTCTGCAGCCAGTCAAACATAGGCCTTCTTCTCTCCATCAGGCCTGATCAGGGTGTTGACCTTGGCCAGGTCAGTATCATCGAGCTTCTTCACAACTTATTTGATCTGGTGCTTGTTGGTCTTGATGTCACAATGAACATAAGTGTATTATTGTCTTCTTTCTTTTTCATGGCTGACTCCATAGTAAGGGGAACTTGATGATAGCATGGTGGTCAAGACTGTTTCTCCTAGGGAAGCTCTTCTGAGGATATTTAGGCTGTCTTCAGAGCCACAGTGTCTTAGATCTCTGGAGGTGGGGTGACGTGCAGATCTGCTCTTTTCTTTGTGGCTGTGGATGCCTTTAAACACTTCTTTCTTTGCTTTCAAAGCCTTTGCCTTGGCTTCAGCTTTGGGAGGAGCACAGGCTTCCTTCTTCGCTTCGGGTGCCATCTTTGTGAAAAGTCAGCTCAATTTACGACTATTCTATATTTTAGTTGTAATTTTGATGTGGTTGTGTGAGGAGGAGAGCCATGTTTACCTATGTTGCCAACTTGACCGGAAATCTGAAGCTATTTCCTATAGTTTGCTGGATTAAACAGCAGTGGGAGTTCTCAAACTTTAGTAAGGAAATAAAATATATATCCTGAAGGCTTGTTTTAAATGCAGATTCCTCAGGTCCCACTCAGGTCAGAACTTTTGTAGTGAAGCAGAGGAACTTGTATTTACCAAGGCCTCCTGTGTCCCTCCTCCGTCCCTCCCCACCCCATGATCTTAAGTCCGGTGGTCCACAGAACACATAAACATGGTGCTGAAGGATGTCTTGGATCTGTTTTTTTTATAATATTGCATTTCAAGAGTTATTATATATTCTAAATTCAGATCTTTGTTGGATATGTGATTTGTGAATATTTTCTCCCGGTCTCTAATTTGCCTTTTTATTCTTTTTACAGGGTCTTTTCTAGAGTAAAAGTTTTTTAATTTCGATGAGGTCCAATGTATAAATTTTTCTTATTATGGATCATGCTTTTGGTGTCAAGTCTAAGAATACTGCCTAGTTCTAAGCCACAGAGATCTTCTCCTATGTTTTTTTCTAGAAATTTTATAGTTATATGGTTTACATGTGAGTCTATGTCACCAAATTAAAGATGTTTTCATTTTGAGTTAACTTTTGTATTAGGTGTAAGGTTTAGGTCCAGCACAATGGAAAAGGCTATTTCTTCTCTACTGGATTGCTTTTACTCCGTTTTCAAAGATTGATTGACATATTTGTGTGGCTCTGTGTTTGGGTTGTTATCATTCTGTTCTACTGGTCTGTGTGCCTATTCCCTCCAACAGGACAACACTGTCTTAATACTGCAGTTACATATTAGGCTTTAATATTGTAAGAGTGTCTCCTCCCAATTCTTGTTTTTCACAATTGTTTTAGCTATCTTAGGGCCTTTGCCTTTCATATACATTTTAGAATAAGTTTATCTAAGCCTGCAAAGAAACTTGCTGAAATTTCAATAAGAATTGCATTAATATGAATCAGTTTTAAGAAAAGCCCATGTTTTTTTCTTGCTGCAGAATTTCTGGGGAGCAAGTTTTAAACAAAGCAACTCTAAAGTCTTACATTGTTAAAGGTCTCTTGCCTGGGATGTACTTTACTTCCAGCCAACACAACTTCTTTTCTGGCAACAGAGAAAAATTCTATATGGAAAAGTTGGGCATCTGGAGTTGGTGCAAGATTCACTAATAAACTTCACTCCATCTAGAATCCTGGAATCTAAGGAGTCTCAATGCTCTAAATTGGCTCCTTTGGGGCCCACCATACTTTTCGGGATTTGTACACTTTGTTTTAGGAAAACAAAATAGAGACATCTTAGGAGAAGTAGGCTAGCTATTCTTTCTTGAGTCTGTGAGAACCAAGAGTTTCCTTCAGTAAAATTGATTCTGCACTGCTAGCGAAGGAAGATTTAATGAACTTGAGAGATGACTAAAAATGCACCTCTCGCCAGCATCATCATGAGTCATTCTGAGTGCAGGGAAAGAAGCGGCGATGGTGTGATAGAGGATGGTTTATAGGTCTTTAAACATCCTCCCTGCTCTTCACTCTCCGTTTCTGCTCTCTTTCTATTTCCTATCCACTGGAGAACGAGCTCTCCGCAGCAGAGCCTCCTGTTTTGTCCCTTTCTCCCGTGGACCACTTCCTCCCAGTCACACCCATTACTTCTCCAATCTGCTGTCTTACTTGTAGTCAGTGACCCGGATATTTGGCATGTTAATCTTTATTTTAATTAACACCCGACAAAGTGAACCCAATTCCACATCTGTCCTTATCCAAAGTTGGCCCCAAACTAGCTTTAAAAAAATCTCTGAATTCTTCCCTCGCCAGTCTAAATTATGTGGGCCCCTTTAGTGATCTGATTTATAGTGGCTTTTGCAATGGGAGTCACATCTGATGGCTGCAAGCATTGTTAAAGAAGCCTTTGATAAGAGGCACTACTTACCTGGAATTTGCCCTCAGAACAGGGAATCTTGACTGTACAAGTGACAGTTTTGTGTATCATAGATGCCTTACAGATGATCTAACTCTGAATTGTATAGAGGCAATCAAAAGATTTATTGAGATTGCAAAGCTCATATATGGAGTGAGAACTCTATCCAGGTAACAAAACAGTTAATTGTATCAGTTAATATTTAAATGTGGTATCTACACAATAAACTTCAAGTAGCATCCTGTGTGTTGTAACTAAAGACATTTCCACATTAGGGAATTACTGATACCCTTAGTCAGAGCTGGCTAAGAAATGACTTTATGCAAGCTCAGAGAAGACCTCTTCCTCAGCTCCTCCCCAGTTATCTTTATTTCAGATTGGAATGGTTCTTTCTAGTGCAGCAAACTGTAGCTGATGTGGTCATTGTCCTCCAAGAGCTCACTCCGAATGAGAGGCATATCCAGAGCCTGAGAGCTGGTAGCCAAAGACAACAAGGGGGGGTTGTTGCTGGTGGCTGAGTGAACCTAGAAGCCATATATTCTTTCTGTATTCTCTCCTTAGACCATGAGAGCAGCCAGGTGACTTGCTTGGGAATTACAGAAGTTTATAGGGTGGACTCAGGGCTATGGAAACAATAATACCCATGGGATTAAGGCATATACTGTCTGTTCTTAGCTAAACTCACACCCATCACCAAAGCAAAAATCACAGTCATCCATCCTCTTTCTCTTCCACGGTTTCTGCCCCAATCAATCACCTCCTCCTAGGCCCCCTGAACTTTCTCATATTTTCAGAGGAAGAAGGAATCTCTTTTAGTGTGCACAGAGGAATGCTAAGCTTTCAAGTCACACTATTCTGTCTTTCCTTGTCCTAAGCTCCACTACTAATTACAGAATTGCTAGTTCATGGGGACTTGCTCCTTTCATTGCTTGTTCTCTGCAGAAACTGGCCCCCGCTGCTATTTGGGAGAATGAATGGAACCTCCCACTGAGATTTGCTTGGATGCTGTCCCTGTAGGCTGCTGGGATGAGAGTGGTTTTTAAGTTCCTGGATTTTTGGTAGAAAGCAAGAAGCTTTCAGATTGAGTATAACCTAAAACAAGCTTCCCCCTCTGAATAGAAATCATTGACACTTCCTGTGTTGCAAGAACAAACGCCTTCCTAACTGCTGCCGGATATGGGTTTGGCTGTTTAACACCTTCAGGCTCTCTGGGAGGTGGGGCTAGCAGAGTGGGAGTGGGGAGCTACACTTTGATGCAGGCTCCATCTACAAAACACTTCCTACAAATCTCTTCCTGCTCTGTAATCTTGGACGCACAAAGCTGCCACTATGCTTTGCTGAGCCTGCCCGTGCTCAGGATCTCCTTTGCCCTCTCTAATTTCCCTCTTCCTTACAAAATCCAGCTGCCTGTTGAGGCTTCTCTCCCTGTATTTACAGCTGTCTAATCAGCTGGTAATTTATGTTCAATCAGGGCCAGGTTGTGTTCCTCAGATCAAAATCTCTCCTTTCATTTGGTGAAGAAATTATTGCCTTTCCTAGGTACCATTCATTTTACATATTATCAGCCATGTTGTGCTGATTAATAGTTCCTTAAATATGAAGATATAATCCAACAGTTCAAGAGAACATTTTTTCCAAAGACCAGACTTACATCATAGGCAAGTCCAAATGCCTAGGACTCGGGGACAGTCTTTGTGCTGTGTCTTAAGTTCTTCAGTTGTCAAATCAAGATTTCTAGAAGCCCTTTGTTATTTAATTCCAGGCAGGAATTAATTTCTCTGCAAGCTGCCTGTAAGAACCATCAGAAACGGTTAGAGATGAGGAAAGGGCAGTGCAGGGCTGTGCCTTTGTTCTTAAAACTTGAGACTTTTGGTCAAGATGGAGGTGTAGGTAAACATGCCTCCTCACGTAACCACAGAAAAAAATTACAATTAAACCTCAAAACAAATAAAACCCAGAACTGTCAGAAAATCGAGCTGTATGGAAGAAATAACAGTTACACTAAGTGAAATAAAGAAAAATCTACAGGGAACCAACAGTGGAGAGGATGAAGCCAAGATTCAAATCAACAATTTGGAACATAAGAAGAAATAAACATTCAACCAGACCAGCAAGAAGAAAAAAGAAAAAAAAAGAGAGAGAGAGAGAGAGAATAGTATAAGGTGCCTCTGGGACATCTCCAAACATACCAACATCTGAATCATAGGGATGCCAGAAGGAGAAGAGGAAGAGCAAGAAATTGAAAACTTATTTGAAACAATAATGAAAGAAAACTTCCCTAATTTGGTGAAGGAAAATAGACAAACAAGTCCAGGAAGCACAGAGAATCCCAAACAAGTTGGACCCAAAGAGGACCACACCAAGACACATCATAATTAAATGCCGAAGTTTAATGATAAAGAGAGAATCTTAAAAACAATAAGAGAAAAGCAGAGAATTACCTACAAAGGAGTTCCCATAAGACTATCAGCTGATTTCTCAAAAGAAACTTTGCAGGCAAGAAAGGACTAGGAAGAAGTATTCAAAGTGATGAAAAGCAAGGACCTATAACCTAGATTACTCTATCCAGCAAAGCTATCATTTACAATGGAAGGGCAGATAAAGTGCTTCCCAGACAAGCTAAAGCTAAAGGAGTTCATCATCACCAAGCCATTATTACATGAAATGTTAAAGGGACTTATTTAAGAAAAAGAAGATCAAAACTATAAAAAGTAAAATGGCAAGAAATTCACAACTATCAACATCTGAATCTAAAATAACAAACTAAGCAAACAGCCAGAAGAAGAACAGAATCATAGATATGGAGATCATTTGGAGGGTTATCGGCTGGGAGGGGGAAGGGGCAGAATGGGGGGAAAAGGTACAGGAATTAAGAAACATTGATGATCAGTTGCCTCTTGCACAAAATAGATAGGAGGTTGTTAAGAATAGTCTAGGAAACGGAGAAGACAAGGAACTTATTTGCATGAACCATGGAAATGAACTAAGTAGGGGGAATGCTGGAGGGAATGGGGATATCAGGCAGAGGGGAGCAAAGGAAGAAAAACTGGGACAACTGTAATAGCATAATCAATAAAATATATTTAAATAAAGACTTGAGCTAGACTTGTTTAGAGAGACTGCATGATAAAATCTGAAACACTGCAGGCAATAATAAGCGCACATTGTGGTCTGTGAGGTTGGTTGAGTTGAACAGAAGAGAAATTGGGGACATGAAGAGAGAGCAGGTGAGGGCTGAAAGTCAGAGACTGAATGAGGAACAGATGGGCTGAAGGTCAATGCCCTCCCCTCATGCACATCTGGGGATAATTCCCTGGACAGGGGACGTGTTCTTAAATGACTGATGTTAGTCATCTGTCAGCCTTTCCTCTGTTCTGAGAAAGATTCTCCTAATATGGCAGGACTGGGGCTGGGGATCCCTCGAGCCTTACCCACCTCTCTAGCTACTTGTTCTTACCAGAAACCATCACGTTCACCCCAGCTTTTGGGCCTAAAGAGCTTCCCCTCCTCCCAGTCCCCAACACTTCCTGCCTTTGTTTGACCCTTCTCCAAGGGCACTCAAAATTTTCTCCAGAGCAAGGGTTGTAGGGTGGCTGTGAGTTGGAAACAGGTGGGTAAAGCAATGCTAGAGGACCTGTTTCAAAGCTGCCTGGCACAGTAGGAAAACTCTGTGAGAAAGGTGGGTAAAAGCATGGATTCTGGAGGCAGATTGCTAAAGTTCAAGTCCCAGAAGCACCACTTAGCTTTGTGACCTTGGACAATGTTCTTAACCACTACGTACCTCAGTTTCCTCACATATGAACCTAGGATAAGAACAATACCTACCATACAGGGATCTCATGATGATTAAATGAGTAAATGACTGTCAAGTGTATAGAACTGCATTTGGTATTTGTTGAATATTAGTTAATGTTAGTTTTTTTTTAAAGATTTTATTTATTTATTTTAGAGAGAGTAGAAGGGAGGGAGACAGAGAGGGAGAGAAACATCGATACGTGAGAGAAACAGTGACAATTAGTTGCCTCTCACACACCCCAATCTGGGGACTGGGCCCACAACTAGGCATGTGCCCCACCAGGAATTGAACTGGTGACCCTTCACCTTGCAAGACAACACTCAGCCAACTGAGCCACACTGGTCAAGGCTGGTTAATGTTAGTTTTTAATATCAGGCAGCTTAGGGTGGACTAAAGGGAATGATGGAAATTTTGGGAAAGACAAGTTGCTCCAAAGTACTTCTAGTGGTGCCTCTGTTAAACTTTTTTTTTGCCTTAGTTTTAAGTGGGAGCTTCTCCAAGCTGTTCACCCTGCCTCTCAAACCCCCAGACCTTGGGTCAGGTGCTCTACCTCTATGCCCCTAGAACCTTGTACTCATAGTTACGTAGTTTCATGTTCTGTTTTGTTTCTCCCATTAGATGGTAAGCCTAATGTGAAAACCAGGAGGGACGTGTCTGAGTCATTACCATGTACCCAGAATGTAGTACAAAGCTTAGCACATCGTGCCCCCAAATGGGTGTTGAACTCGGCTATGGACATGCAATCAGGTTAGTACATATAGTGTCTAGAGGGCAGGAAAGGGCTCTTCTTGAGCCAGGTACCAAAAATACTTCCTGACAAGAGTATCTTGGTGGGAAATTGAGGGTAGGGGGTGCTTAAGAAAAGGCAAGTGATCTGTCATTTGGAAGATTTGTCCTCAGAGCTCAATGGTTCCGCCACTGGACTGGGGTCTAACGTCAAGTCTCTTCTCTGGGGAAGGACTGGCAAGGGTGTGAGGGAATAGCAAGCCCCCAGCTAGACCTGGTCCTGAGAACAGCACTTGGAGAATGGCAGGCAGCACCTGAGCCCACTGGCTGCCACTGGGGATCCTGGATCCTGGTTGAGGGTTGCAGCAGAAGTGTGCCCATCTGTTATTAGATGTTGTAATAAGGCCCTGGGACCAGGAAGGAGACTAAACTACACAAAGTCAATTAAATCCTTCCTGCTTCTCATGCCTCTGAATTGTCTCTAGTGCCTAATAAAAAGATTCCTAGGCTGTACCTTGGAATTACTGAAATAGAGATATCTGCAGGTTAGGTCTCCAGTCGGAGAATATTTAGTGAGATAACAATAGGCTCTGATATGAGGAGCTAGAGCAGGAAGAACCGGGATAAATTAGGGAGTTCATATTGGAATCTGCCTGCAAAGTTTCACATCTCGGGGGTAATTCTGACTGCGTTAGTTTGGTAGGGCTCCTGTAACAAAGTACCACAAACTGGGTGACTTACATGACAGAAACGTATTGTTCCACAGTTCTGGAGGCCAGAAGTCCAAGATCAAGGTGTCAGCAGGGTTGGTTTCTTCTGAAACTGGGAAGAGGAATCTGTTCTATTCTTCTCTCCTAGCTTCTGGAGGTTTGCTCCCAATCTTAGCTGTTCATCGGCTTGTAGATGCATCACCCCCATCTTTGCTTTCATGCGTATGTGGTGTTCTCTCTGTGG
The DNA here is from genome assembly GCA_004026765.1 of Micronycteris hirsuta. Classification (NCBI taxonomy): domain Eukaryota; kingdom Metazoa; phylum Chordata; class Mammalia; order Chiroptera; family Phyllostomidae; genus Micronycteris; species Micronycteris hirsuta. Next base: position 178,721 of record PVJI01000427.1, read on the forward strand.
CATGTCTGTCTGTGTCCAAATTTCTCTTCTTCTAAAGACACTAGTCATAATGGATTAGAACCTGCCCTGTGACCTCATTTTAACTTGATTGCCTCTGTAAAGACCCTATTTCCAAGCCCCAGCTGGTGTAGCTCAGTGGATTGAGCATGGGCTGGGAACCAGAGGGTCCCAGTTCGATTCCCAGTCGGGGCACATGCCTGGGTTGCGGGCTAGGTCCCCAATGAGGGCCATGTGAGAGGCAACCATACATTGCTCTTTCTCCCTCTCTTCTCCTCTCTCTGAAAATAAATGAATAAAATCTTAAAAAAGACCCTATTTCCAAAAATAGGATCAAGTGGAACTGATCCTGAAGAAAAAATTATAGTGGCTGCCAAGAGAGCCCTTGGGTGAGTATTTATCTTAGGGGATCATAAAGAATTCAAAAAAGAATATAACCTGCAAAAAGAAGCTGAGAGCACAATCCATCTTATAAAAATTCTAAGGGCAGTGAAATGGGCTTTGTTATACACGTGTGAAGGGAATAAGAGATTAACTAGACATGGTTGTGATTACCTGTCATTATGTTGTACACCTAAAGTACACACAATGCTATATGTCAATTATACCTCAATAAAACTGAAAAAGAAAAGGTTAATTGAGGAGTTAATAAAACATTAATTTTATTTTTAATAAATGATCTTTATTATTTAAAAAAACAGTGGAAGAGATACTGCATGGGCAGAAGATGCTTATCAGCAGATGACAGTAGGAAGCAGCTGTCTATTTAGTTCTGAATTCTTTTTTTTTAAACTCTATTTACTTATTATTATTATTATTTTAGAGAGGGAAGAAGGGAAGGGGAAAGTGAGGGAGAGAGACATTGAGTGGAGAGAGAAATGTTGATTGGTTGCCTTTCTAAGGTGCCCTGACCAGGGACCAAATCAGCAACTCAGGCGTGTGCCCTGACTGGGAACTGAACTGGCAACCTTTCGGTTCCCAGGATGATGCCCACCCAACTGAGTCACACTGGCCAGGGCCTGAATTCTTTATTAGAAAGAATAAATTTTATATTGTAAAGGCTGATAAAAGATTGTAAGGAGGAAAGGAAGCTACACACAGATGAGATGATAGGGAAAAAACCCAAATTATTTCAAGTATTTATACTAGACCAGGGCTTGGCAAATTTTTTTCTGTGAAGGTGATAATTTCAGGCTTTGTGGGCCATATGGTTTCAGTTTCAACTGTTCAACTCTGCTTTTCTAGAGTGAAAGCAGCCATCGATAATTTGGAAATAAAGAGATGTGACTGTGTTTCAATAAAACTTCATAAACAGGCAGCTAGCCCGCTCTGGTCTGGGTGGTAGTTTGTTGAGCCCTGCAATAAAGCAATACCAATCTCAGAAAACGGAAAGAACTTGCTGTTGCAACAGACGTTCACTGTAGGTCGTCTCTGAGCAACACTGTAGCAAAGAGGAAGTACGCAGCATCTGGACGAGGGCAGAGGACACAAAGGAGATTCTAAAACCTGCAATCCACTTAGCTTCTCACTGTGTTCAGACACAGGTCCAGAACGTTATTATTGGGCAATTCTATTCACTAAATATTATTTGAACACCCACTTCATACTGTTCTAAGTTCTCCGAGGTATGCACGAAAGACACTGTTTTTGCCCTCGAGGAATTTTTTTATCCTCAAAGGAAAGAAAGTGCTCTAGTAGGAAGTGGCTGCAGTGGTGTTGAGTGTTGTGAAAGGGGGAGGGTACGGGGCAAATGGTATTTGAGCAAGGGGATCTGACTTAGCGTAGGGGTTCAGGGGACCCCTTGGGGGGATCCAAGACGAGAGGCAGGAGAACTGTTATCTCAGTTTTCTTAGGGAGGACTAAGAAGACCGAGATTCAATGTTTGAGGAATTAGCCTGGAGACAGACACAGGGTGGGAAAGCATCCTGAACAGAAGAAAGAGCTGTGCAAAAGTCCAGCATTGGAGAGAATCCTCAAGGCGCTGAAGTAAACGGGAAAACTAGTGGCTAGAGGAGAAGAGGAAGGAGTCTGGGGCAGGACGAAGGGGGGTGGCAGGCAGGAGCCAGGGTCAGGAATATGGACTTCATCATTTCTTTGATTCACCAATCCGGCAACGTCGACAAAAGTGGAAATGAAGTGCCGGTGACAGAAAGGTATTTTTAAAAAGCTCATCTCAGCTCCAATAATCATAATTACCTTCCCAGATAAGTCCAAGCCAGCCTCCTAACATTTCTCCTGCCTCTAGTCTGGGGTCCCCGCAGCTCACTCCCCACCCAGCTGTGTCTCTCAAGTCCAAATCTGAGTCTATCACACCCATGCTTAAGAACCCTCAGTGGGTTCCCATGGTCCTTGGGACTTAATAGATTTGGATTTTAACAAGGCTTTTGATTCAGTCTTTTATGATGTCTTTGAGTAATGAATGGAATGCTGTTAACTGTCTTGAAAATGTTGCACTGGCTCATGTAAACCCCCACCCCCGACCCCGTAGTTACACATTTACGGTACACAGACTACAAGGTCTCTGTTTCAGGGAATATAAGACGAGGAAAAAAATCACACTAGCTCTTAAATGCCTTGGAGAAGTAGTGACATCTCCTTTATCCACAGTTTATTGACAAGAGGAAGTCACACGACCCCAACCCAATTACAAAAAATTCTGGGAAAAGGAGGAAGGTCCATAGCAACTGTCTTTGCCACAGTGTGTTGACTGAGTCTGTGTGTGTCATCAAACATGGGTGGTTAGTTAATATGCGTGATAAGAGGATTACCATTCAAAAATATCTCAACCAGATGGAAGGATATATCTAAACAAACAAAATGATATTTAGGAGGATTCAATATAAAGTCCTATACCTAGGTTAAAGTAAAAACAAACCATTCTAGTAAAAGGTAGAAAATACCTCGCTTGACACATTTCAAATTCAAAACAACAGTACAATGGATTTCGTTAACCACATGCACAATATGAATCATCAGGGCCTGTCAAAGAGATCTGGAGAAATCATAGCAGCATTAAGGGATGTATAGAGTTTAGAATGAAGTAGATAACAATTGCCCTATTCTCTTGGCTGGCTGGACACATCTGCCAGTGGATTCAACATCAGGGGCTACATTTAGAGAAGATCTGAGAAGCTGGAGTGAGTCCAGAAGAAGGTGAGTGGGATGGTGAGGGTTGTTGAAAGATACTGGTTGGACTCTGCAATTGAATCGAGACATCCAACTTTAAATTCTGGGCCGGCCACTTCTAGGTGACAATGGGAAAAATCTATTCCCTACCCAGCTGCCTCTCACCTTTCTAAACCTCATCTTCCTTCTGGGTAAAAGGGGAGATCTGGACTTGAATTTCTAAAGTTTTTGAAAGTTTGGCACCTCTGACATCATGCTGAGAACAGTTGAAGGGACCTGGGGATGTGTAGCCCAGGGCAGGAAATATTGAAAGGGGACCTAGGAGTTGTCTTTAATTATTTGAAGAATTATCATGAGGAAAAGGAATTCGATTTGCTCTGCATTTCATGTGAGAACAGCTTATGGCCAGAGGGAGGAGGATACAGAAAACATTCTGAATCTCTGGCATTTCTTAATAATGAAAGGGGTGTTCATGTAAGCTAGTGACCATTTAGCAGGAAATAAGTTCCCTTCCAGTCCCCACCACGTATGAGTGTACTTGGCACAATTATACACATTTGTGTGAGAATTGTATTAAAAATTCCATCATAAGAACCTGCACACACCCTTGGAATTTCCCCAGGCTTTCTCACCTTTAATCCACCCACTCAGTATTCATCATTCATCAGCATCCTGGGTCTCTCCTTGTTTAGCTCTGTATCCTTTGTTCTGTCTTCTTGCTCCTGAGATTGGAAAACTTATTTAGTGCTTCCTTTCCAGGTTGTGACCTTGACTGCTCTTTATTTTTTATCAAAAAAATTTTTATTTATTAATTTTAGAGAGTGAGAGGAAGAGGGCGGGAGGAGGTGGGGGGACAGAGAGAGAGAGAGAGAGAGAAAGCGTGCGTGAGAGGGAGCACATTGCTTTGCTATTCCAATTATTTATGCCTTCATTGGCTGATTCTTGTATTTGCCCTGGCTGGGGTTGGAATTTGCAACCTTCACATACCGGATGACACTCTAACGGAACTAGCCAGCCAGGGCTTGGCCTCTCTTTATGATGTGATTTTCTTATCTGCTCTTTGGCCCTTTGGACCACAACTTTGGGCAATAGGTGCCACAGTAAATGACTTTCTTAGGCAGCAGAACAATGTGCAATTAAATTTCCACTCACTTGGCCCCCAGATGACATAAGAGGGGTAAAGACTTAAATATAAGTCATGACACCATAAAAGTCCTAGAGGAAAACACGGTAGGAAAATTTCAGACATCCCAAGCAGCAACATCTTCAGTGACATGTCTCCTAAAGCAAGGGACATAAAGGAAAGAATAAACAAATGGGACCTCATCAAAACAAAAAGCTTCTCTCCGGCCAAGATGGAGGCATAGGTAGACACACTGTGCCTCCTCGCACAACCAAAAGAGGAAAAACAATGATTTAAAAAACAAGAACAGCCAGATCTGACAGAAAACTGAACTGAGTGGAAGTCCGACAACCAAGGAGTTAAAGAAGACACGTTCATCCAGACCAGTAAGCAGGGCAGAGCCGAGTGGAGAGTGCAGGGAGACGCGGTTTGTGGAGCGGTACCGGCAACGCTCTGGCTGCCCGGAGAGGCCCGTGGCAGGCGCGCCTGGCCAAAACATGGCAGGCGCACTCGGTGAAACCTGGACTGAGACTGGTGGACTGGGCGGTCCCTCATTCTCGGGCAGATAAACTGGGAGGAAAAGCTGGGGAGCAGAACAGACCGTGCAGTCCACCAACGCAGGGAAATAAAGCCTCAAATCACCAATTGAATACACTTGTGGGGGTTGAGACGGCAGGAGGAACTCCCGGCCTCACAGGAGAGTTCGTTGGGGAGACCCACAGGGACTTGGAACTGTGCAGGCCTGTCCACTCACCCCGGAGCCGGCAAAGAAGGACCCAACTTGCTTGTGGGTAGCTGGGGAAGTGTGGAGAACAGAGCAAGTGCCATTGTTCTCTCAGGCCCCGCCCCCACAAACAGCATCGCAACACCACGACGTGAGTTACCCCACCCTGGTGAACATCTTAGGCTCCGCCCCTTAAAGTAACAGGCACACCGAGAAAAAAAATGGCCCAGATGAAAGAACACATCAAAGCTCCAGAAAAAATACAACTAAGTGATGAAGAGATAGCCAACCTATCAGATGCACAGTTCAAAACACTGGTAATCAGTATACTCACAGGATTGGAAGAAAGATGGTTGCAATTAGTTGAACAAATGAAGGATAATATAAAGGAAATGAGGGAAAATCTGCAGGGAACCAATAGGAATGAGAAGGAAACTGAGACTCAAATCAACGGAGTGGAGCAGCAGAAAGAAAAAAACATTCAACCAGAAAAGAATGAAGAAACAAGAATTCAAAAAAATGAGGAGAGGCTTAGGAACCTCCAGGACATCTGTAAACGTTCCAACATCCAAATCATAGGGGTGCCAGAAGGAGAAGAGGAAGACCAAGGGATTGAACACTTATTTGAACAAATAATGAAGGAGAACTTCCCCAAGGTGGTGAAGGAAATAGACTTCTAAGAAGTCCAGGAAGCTCAGAGAGTCCCAAAGAAGTTGGACCCAAAGAGGAACACACCAAGGCACATCATCATTAAGTTACCCAAGATGAAAAATAAGGAGAGAATCTTAGAAGCAGCAAGAGAAAAGGAGACAGTTACCTACAAAGGAGTTCCCATAAGACTGTCAGCTGATTTCTCAAAAGAGACCTTTCAGGCAAGAAGGGACTGGAAAGAAGTATACCAAGTCATGAAAGGCAAGGACCTACATCCAAGAATACTCTATCCAGCAAAACTCTCATTTAGAATGGAAAGGCAGATAAAGTGCTTCTCAGATAAGGTCAAGTTCAAGGAGTTCATCATCACCCAGCCTTTATTATATGAAATGTTAAAGGGATTTATATAAGGTATGGAGGGATATCAACAGGGGAGTGGTAGGGGGAGAGAGAGGAAAAGGTGCAGAGAATAAGCAGCATAAATGGTAGGTAGAAAACAGACGACAGGGGGAGATTAAGAATAGTATAGGAAATGTAGAAGCCAAAGAACTTAAGTGTATGACCTATGGACAAAACTAAAGGGTGGGGAATGGGGGGTGGGGGGAGGGGAAGAAAGGGGGGAAATGGGACAACTGTAATAGCATAATCAATAAAATATATTAAAAAAATAAATAAATAAGTAAAATTTTTAAAAAAGCTTCTGCACGGCTAAAGAAAACAGTATTAAAATAAAAAGAAAACTAATCATATGGGAAAACATATTTGCCAATGATACCTCTGACAAGGATTTGATCTCCAAAATATATGAAGAACTCATACGATGCCACTTCAGGAAGACAAAAAAAATAAATAAAAAATGGGCAAAAGCCCTGGCTGGTGTAGCTCAGTGGATTGAGTGCAGGCTGGGAACCAGACAGTCCCAGTTCGATTCCCGGTCAGGGCACATGCCTGGGTTGTGGGCCAGGTCCCCTGTGAGGGCCATGTGAGAGGCAACCATACATTGCTGTTTCTCTCCCTCTCTGTCTCCCTCCCTTCTCCTCTCTCTAAAAATAAATAAATAAAATCTTTAAAAAAAAATGGGCAAAAGACTTGAACAGATACTTCTCCAAGGAGGACATACAGAGGGCCCAGAGACATATGAAAAGATGCTCAGCATCACTAGCCCTCAGAGAGATGCAAATTAAATCCACAATGAGATACCACCTCACACCAGTCAGAATGGCCATCATCAACAAAGCAACAGATAAGTGTTGGAGAGGATGCAGAGAAAAGGGAACCCTAGTGCACTGTTGATGGGAATGTAGACTGGTGCAGCAGCCACTGTGAAAAACAGTATGGAATTTCTTCAGAAAACTAAAAATGGAACTGCCTTTTGACCCAGAAATTCCGCTGCTGGGATTATACCCTAAGAGCCCTGAAACACCAATTCAAAAGAACCTATGCACCTTAATGTTCACAGCAGCACAATTTACAATAGCCAAGTGCTGGAAGCAACCCAAGTGCCCATCAGCAAATGAGTGGATCAAGAAACTATGGTACATTTACACAATGGAATTTTATGCAGCAGAGAGAAAGAAGGAGCTTATACCCTTTGTGACAACATGGATGGAACTGGAGAGCATTATGCTAAGCGAAATAAGCCAGGCGGTGAGAGACAAATACCATATCATCTTACCTTTAACTGGAACATAATCACCGAAAGAAAAAAGCAAGAAAAACATAACCAGAGACATTGAAATTAAGAACAATCTAACAATAGCCAGAGGGGAGGGGGGAGGGGACTGTGGGGAGAAGAGTTTTCAGGAACCACTAAAGAGGACACATGGACAGAACCAAGGGGGAGGGTGGAAGCAGAGGAGGGAGGTGGGTTTGGATGGGGTAGGGGGAGGGGAGGGGAGGGGAGAAAATGCAGACAACTGTAATTGAACAACAATAAAGTAATTTTAAAAAATTGCCAGCAGAACACTAAAAAAAGAAAAATAGGGGTAAAGAACACTGGAGGAGCCCCTGTCAAGGCTGCATGGGAGAATCTGAACTGGGTGGAATGTTGGACTTGAGGACCACTAATGCCCTCTTGTATTCTCAGATTCTATAACTTTTTAATTTATATCTGTCCCTGTTCACAGGGTGGGCAATAAATAAAAATTTTCAATGATTCTTTGCCAGTGGTAATGCACTTTTAAGAATGCCGCCACTCAGCAAGTGACATAGATGTATAAATACTGCTCCTTGATTTTGCCACTGAACTGCCATCAGCAGAGAAAGGGCAGCTATTGGAGCAGTGGAGATGAGCTAATGCTTCTTCATTTACCCTCTCTTGTCTGGTGTCCCACATAACCAAAGGGAGCCTATGAAGCACAACCAGCTAGAGGGGAAGAAGGAAGCAGCATTCTTCATGCAGCAGTGCAATGCTGATGGCTCAGCTGGACAAACCATGACTTTGGATTCCTTGGCTCTTTGCACTAACTAAGATTCAATGATCTTTGGAGGCTTGCAGAGAAGAAAATATGTCTGCAGTTGAGCTGACTCCAGAATGATTCAATTTCAGTGAAAAATAGCAAAACGTTAGAACCCTGACCCACAGATGTCCTGTGGAATGCCTCCACTTCTTCATGGTGATCTTCGGGGGGGAAATCATGTCAGTCCACCAGTGCTCTCCGTCTGTGCTGATGATATAATATCCAAACTCTGCATCATGGCTTAAATGGGCTGAGTCCTGCCTCTCTCCAACCTCATCCTGTACATTTATTCCGATATTTGTTTCTTGAGGGCAGAAACCTTTTCTCATGTCAGGCTGCACCTGCAATGTTGAGAACAGCTCTTGAGAGCAGTGAAGGCATATGTTTTAATAACTATCTGTTGAATAAATGAATCCAGACTTGTCTTCCAAAGAACTTTACTAAATCCATATTACGGAACCTCTCATCACTAAATTCTTCAGAATAATCTCTTTTTAGAAATTCCAGCCCTTATATCCCCACCATACTTGGGGGATGAAAAGCATTAGTTTGATTAAGAGGACAGCTGAAGAAGTGCAGGATAATGTCACATCCAGTTCAAACTCCTTGGGGGAATTTGGTTGGGAGAACGGAACTACCCAAGTTGGACTCTGCTCAGAGTACCAGGCTTAAGTTATTGGGCGAGAATACATTAGAAAAATGAATTTGGCAACTGACAAAATATTTTCTTTATATGGAAGAAAGTGACCTTGGATTTCCATTCTTTTAAAGGCTGGCTTTCTCTGGCAGGGACAAGGGGTGGTACTTTGAAGGAGCCAGGATTTTGGGATGACAGTGGCAGTACTAGGAAACCCGTGGGTGGTTACAGAGAGTTTATTTCTCAGCCTCCTTTAGAGTAGGCATGTGATAGACCAAATAGGCTTTCTGTTTTGCCAGTGTTTGGTCTTTCATTTGGAGAATCATCCATGATTGTGGCTGACTGTATTCCAAGATTTATGAGCTTTGGCATCCAAATCAGATACTCAACAAAAAAAAGAAAGCATTTATTCATTCCCTTCTTTCTCTCTTCGTCATCCTCCATTTAACTGTCTCATATTGTTAACGAATGAGTCGAGTGTTCAATATCTTTTCCACAGAAACTGACTTGGGAAAAGCCAAGATAAAACATCATGCTGTTTCTCATCTAGTTAATCATGACATTCTGCGATTTTGAAAAGACTTTTTTTTTCTGTGTCAAGCCGTCCTAGGGTAGCTCATACCCCTTTGTTCATTTTTGACAAGATAGATGGGGGACAGAAAGGTGACACAGCAGGATGCAAGAGAGAGAGTGCCTGGACGAAGGGTGCAGGCGTGACATCAGCGGGGGGGCGGGGGGGGCAGGTGGAGCTGAGGGCCAGAAGTAGTGAGTGGGTCTGAATAGCCCCATATTCCAGCATGTCCCTAAAACTGAGAGTTTAAACAGTGAAGGCTTTCTTTAAAGAATTTGTATTCTCTGCTAGTTAAGTAATGAATAATCTTTTTGTGAATCCAAATAGAGTATATGATGCCAGTCATGGTGGGATTGGGGGGAACCACCCCCAAAATACTTCCCCACCAGTCTGGTGCCTACAAGTCTACTCATACCCCTCCTTTTTTTCCATGGAAAACCCTATCTCTCAAAGACCCTGAGAAAGTGCCGGAACTTCACCTGGGAGGGGTGAGGGCAGTGGGTGGACAGTGGAGATTTCTGCGAAGACAACAACAATAAAAGACACCTGTTTGCTGGAGCCAGCAGAGTGGTGGCAACCCGTGTGAGCTACACAACAGCTATGGCTTCACTTCTCCCCTCCAAATCCCAAGAATATCTCTGATGAGAAATGGGCAGGGAAGGGAATTCTGGGAAATGCAGTTTGGCCTTGTCAAGCTGACACTTGTCAAGTCACCACTCTAGGTCAGCTGATTCCATGTCCTGCAGCCTTTCCTTAACACTACATTGTCTTTCTCCAAATGACCTTTTACTTGTTCAACATTTAAACCCCAAAAAGGCATTCTTCCTAGTTTGACCTAGTTTAAGTGTTAGTACCGTAGGCCTCCAGTAGGGCTGGCTGGAGGTTAGGGGTCCGCTTGGAGGAGAAAGACTAGGAGGTAGCATCTTCTAGAGGAAATCTTAAACTCCAGCTGCAAAGGAACAGGGTCTCATCCTTGGGGTGCACACAGTAGGGGTCAGGCATTTTGTCTTTTGTGTACTCCTAGGTTCCAATACCTCCTCCTCACACATCCAGGCACCAGCACGGTTGTGCATTTCCTGTCCTGTGCACAGATGTCCAGCCTGGGGAACGAAGAGAGTGCGCTGACACAGGCGCTGCAGCTCACACCTGGCGCAGAGACCCTTCAGCCTTGAGGAACGAAAACTGTGTGTGTAAGAAGTCTGTTTCTATGTTCCCGGATCCTCACTAAATCTCTTTTTTGCTTGTCTTTCTCTCCTCTCTGGAACTTCATTGTTAGCGTGGTTGGTGACGTGGGCTGTGAAAGAATTCACAAAGAGAAGAAAGTGTAGCAAATAAAGTTTTTTATTCATTCTCCAAGAAAAGAGAGGGGCATGGTGTGGAGAGATACTCCAGCATTACAATTGGATTTAAAAAAGGGTGTGGGCCTGTTACAGGCTGTTGGGGGCGCTGTAACACAAGGCTGCAGTTTGTTCCAATGTTATCTTCCACCTGTTCTAGGCTTGCTTTCCAGTGATTTCCAGTCCTGGGGACAAGCTCAGAAGAGTAAAACGGGAGTCACGTTTGACAGGGTCACAGACCTGCTCAGCAAATGGTGTCACAATAGCAAATAGGGCTGACTTTATCCTTTCATTCACCATTCTTCCTTTCAAGAAGTTTGCACCATAGAATAATACAAATAATAAAAGTTAACATGTATTACATACTTGGCATGTACCAGCCATTCTGCTGAGTGAGCACTTTACATGAATTATTTACATGAATTTATTATCATGGATAATTCAATTATCCATGAATTATTTATCCAATAATTATTGGATAAGGAATTATTTATCCAATAATTGACTCAGGACTGATTACATATTAGAAAATGTTCCAGGTGCTGGGATACAGAATAAAGCAGACAAAAACCCCCATCTTCATGGAAGTTATATTCCAAAGGGAGATAAGATTTAAAAACTGGGACTTTCGGCCAAGATGGAGGTGTAGGTAGACACTGTGCCTCCTTGTACAACCAAAAGAGGGACAACAACAATTTAAAAACAAAAAACAACCAGAACTGACAGAAAATTGAACTGTATGGAAGTCCTACAACCAAGGAGTTCAAGACATGTTCATCCAGACTCGTAGGAGGGGCAGAGCCGGGTGGAGTGCCCATGGCAACGCAGTGGCTTATGAAGCGGTCCGGGCAACCCTGCAGCTGCCCAGCGAAACCTGTGGCTGGCCAACCCAGACCCAGCGGGGCCGAGACTGGTGGACCAGGTGGTTCCTCATTTGCTCGCAGATAAACCAGGAGGAACAGCTGGGGAGTGAGAGAGACCTTGCAACCTGGGGCTCCATCGCAGGGAAATAAAGCCTCAAACCACCAATTGAAAACACCTGTGGGTGTTGAGGCGGCAGCAGGAGTAACTCCCAGCCTGATAGGGGACTCCATTGGAGAGACCCACAGGGACTTAGAACGTACACAAACCCACGCACCGGGAATCAACACAGATGGGCCCACTTTGTTTGAGGGTAGTGGGGGAAGTGACTGAAAGCCAGCAGAGAGTGGAGAAAGTGCCATTGTTCCCTCTCAGACCCCTCCCCCTCAGGCAGCGTCACAACACAGCAATGCTGGTTGCCAAGCCCTGGTGAACACCTGAGGCTCTGCCCCCTTATATGTGACAGGCACACTGAGAGGAAAAAAAAAATGGCCCAATTGAAAGAACAGGTCAAAACTCCAGAAAAAATACAGCTAAGTGACGAAGAGATAGCCAACCTATCAGATGCACAGTTCAAAACACTGGTAATCAGGATGCTCACAGGATTGGTTGAATTTGGTTGCAATTTAGATGAGAAAATGAAGAATACACTAAGAGAAATGAGGGGAAATGTGCAGGGAACCAATAGTGATGGGAAGGAAACTGGGACTCAAATGAATGGTGTGGACCACAAGGAAGAAAGAAACATTCAACCAGAAAAGAATGAAGAAATAAGAATTTAAAAAAATGAGGAGAGGCTTAAGAACTTCCAGGGCATCTTTAAACACTCTAACATCCAAATTATAGGAGTACCAGAAGGAGAAGAGGAAGAGCAACACATTGAAAACTTATTTGAACAAATAATGAAGGAGAACTTCCCCAAGGTGGTGAAGGAAATAGACTTCCAGGAAGTCCAGGAAGATCAGAGAGTCCCAAAGAAGTTGGACCCAAAGAGGAACACACAAAAGCACATCATAATTACATTATCCAAGATTAAAAATAAGGAGAGAATCTTAGAAGCAGCAAGAGAAAAGGGGACAGTTGCCTACAAAGGAGTTCCCATAAGACTGTCAGCTGATTTCTCAAAAGAAACCTTGCAGGCAAGAAGGGGCTGGAAAGAAGTATACCAAGTCATGAAAGGCAAGGACCTATATCCAAGAATACTCTATCCAGCAAAACTCTCATTTAGAATGGAAGGGCAGATAAGGTGCTTCTCAGATAAGGTCAAGTTCAAGGAGTTCATCATCACCCAGCCTTTATTATATGAAATGTTAAAGGGATTTATATAAGGCATGGAGGGATATCAACAGGGGAGTAGGGGGAGAGAGGAGGAAAAAGTACAGAGAAAAAGTAGCATAAATGGTAGGTAGAAAACAGACAGGGGGAGGATAAGAATAGTATAGGAAGTGTAGAAGCCAAAGAACTGATGTGTATGACCCATGGACAAAAACCAAAGGGCGGGGAATTGGGGGGGTGTGGGGCAGAGGGGAGGAAAGGGGGGGAAATGGGACAAGGTGATGATAAATGTGTGTAGAAACATAAAATGAGGAAGGGTCTAGGACGTACTGATGAGGCTTCAGGAAGGGAGGGTGTAGCTCTTTTTAAATAGGGTGCGTGGTGAAGATTTCAGTGAAAATGGATCTATATGACCGTTCTGTAAGACAATGTTTTTATTTTCATTTAACAGATGACAAAACTGAGGCTTTGAATATAAAAACTTTTTCTGAAGAACAGATTGCTTAGCTATTCATATGCCAGAATCTCTCTCTCCCAGGACTCTTTTCTATAACTCTCTTCCTAGCTGTAGCACACAAAGCGACTGTACACGGTGAGGGAATTGTAACACCGCGGGATGCGCTAAAGGCATGAGGAAAAGAAAAGGCGACTTGCTTGTGGCTCCTACAGCCATGATGTTTAAGCTGGCCTGCTTACCTGGTCTCTCTCTTGAGCTAAAACAAACCTTCTCATGATTCTAAGCTGGATTTTGTGGCCATAGGACAAACTATTTAAAAAAATCTCATTTAAAAAAAATAGACTTTTTTAGAGCAGTTTTAGGCACTATTGCCTATTGACTATTGCCTATCTATGCACTATTGACATCCCATTGAACGTTTTATTTACAAGGTTAACTTCTGTCTGGTTCTGCTCCTTTCTCGTGAATGAAAGCTGGGCTTCAGGTGCAACACTGCTCACTGGAGTCAGTGCCCCATGCATACCGGGGCTGACCCGCCTGTCAGGCCTGCCCTTCTCCGTTTCACAGATGGAGGACCCAGTGCCTGCAGAGGAGGCCAAAAGGACATTTGGGGAACTGAACAGACAGACGGCCGGGCTTCTGGGTGCTTGGAGGGTTATGAGCTACTGCAGGTCTGAGGCCATCCCTGTCTGGCAGCCCTGTCAACTCAAGCAAACTTCTCCTCCTGGCCAAGCTTATAAATTCTTTTCTAGGAATTTCACAGCCCTGAATTTCCTCTTTTGCTTTTCAGTTTGTCACCCTGTGTTGGCTCATCCTGCGCTCCAGGCTTGCCTAAGAACTCCTTATTTAATACTGAGCCTTGAATAAATATGTCTGCCACAGCGCTGAGTCACAGTTCGTCACTCCTCACTGACTCTGAGGTGCCTTTTAGAGGGCTTGCCCTGTGGCGGAGAGGAAGCAGCGCCCAGCCAGACACCCACACCTACAGGCGGAGCTACTTCTGAGCAGCAGTCTGGTTGGAAATGTGTCATCGGCCAGGCGAGGAAGGGAGATTGGTTGTGGGGGGAGGTGACATCAAACTCAGTCTTGCTGAGTTTGAGGGGAGGTCATGCTAGATCTTGTCATTTAAGGGAAAAGGAAATGAAGTCATTGATGAGCCCTCTTTACTTGAGGTTCTGGGGATGAAGTCACACCTGGTTTGTCTAATCTGGGCGAAGGAAGAGTGACAGCGCGCTGCATTCCCCTTGTTTTGGGTCCCTGCACAGAGGCAGAGGGTATACTGTACTAGAATTTACCTGTCTGGGGAGACTGGGGAGGTTAGGAAGCCCTTCCGCCTCCAGACAGAAGTTTGCCTTCCTGCCTGCGGAGCTGGCTTTCTCTTGGAAGCTGCGGGTGGGAGCAGCCCCTCCCAGGGCTGCAGTGGCCTGGGCTTTGTTGTTCTCTCAGGACAGCCAGGGCCCTGCCATGGCATTCAAGGGCCCTGGTCGTTTTTTTCCCCTTCGTGGGCCCCTTTCTCCATAAAGAAAGAAAGAAAGAAAGAAAGAAAGATTATAGTTTATGATTGTGGTGAAATAATGATATCACCCTGGCTGGAGTTGTTATTATGTAAGCACTTTTATATACTCATTTTTCTTAATTTCTGTAAAAGAAATTAAAATTAAATCATTGTTGTGGGCCTCTAAAAGTATCATGAGCCTTAGGCCCTCTGAGCCCACTGGGTTAGTTGGCCCTGAGGCCAGGGGTCTCCCCACCTTCAGGATGGGATCCATCAGGCTGGAGGTTAGCCCAGCTGTCTCCTAAAAATCAAAGGCAGAAGAATTTCTGATTAGCTGAAGTTTCTGATTGTTTGGTCTTCAGTTAAAGCTCTTCTTGCCACTCTCCTCTCTTCTTTTCCTGATATATCTGAGTTAAAATATTAGGAAGAATCTAACAAGGGGGAAATTCCTTCTATTTATATAAACCATCTACATATCTGGCTGCAAGATCCTCTTCATATCCATAATTATCTCTGGTTGAAAACACTTTATCTTGACTGGTTAAAACACTTCTGCTGCTACCAACTGCAGGGAAGAGCTTTCGGGAAGGGCTCCGAAGTCACTTAGCCTCTTCCAGCCCAGGAAACGCCTGCCACCACTTGGATTATTTTATGTAGCGGAGCAGGAGTGCGGTGGGTACACACTCCTACATATTTCCAATTCCTTCTGTTACGGTTGAACACTGCCGACTCAGTCAACAACCTCAACTTGAAAAGACGCTTTTCTATTTTAAATGTCATAGATCTTCATTGTGAAAAATTATAAAATACAAAGGAAAATAAAGATTACCCATCACCACAGCAATAGATGATAAAAAACACCATTCATATTTTGGTGAATATCTCTCAAGTAGTTTTCTCTATTCCTGTTTTTTATATTAACTGAAATTTTACATTTTAATATCAATTTGCTTTTTTTGCCACTAAAAATATATGTGTCACACACATTTCCTCCAGGCAGTTAAGTATTCGTATGCAACGTGACATTTAATGGCTGTGTAGTATTCGGTTGTGTAGATATATCATAATTTATTTAATAACTATTGGGAATCATAGTTAGGTTGTTTCATTTGAAGGGATTCAGATGGGCCTCCCCAGGATGTGCTACTTTGGCATGTGGATTATGTTGCGCTGAAGACAATTGAGACCCTGTGGGTTCAAGAGAAACTTCTGCCTCCCCCCAACAGCTGCCCAGAAGAGTTTAAATCAGGGGCCTTCCCCACAGTAAGAGTTATTACCAGAGACAACTTTTTATGACTTATCTGTACGGCAGGGCAAACACCTCACGACTGGACAGCTGCTCTCCTCACCCCCCACCAAGCGCCCTGCCTTGTTCCAACCTCATTCTACCTTTCCGTCTCGGAATCTCTCCTGTGCATGGGATTCCGGTGCCTACTTCGGTTATTCTTCTCGTTACTCTGTCTCATGTCGGTTTCATTATTAGACCGGCTGAAAGAAGCTAGAAGAGTAGAACAAAGTTTCTTCCTCCCCCTCCTTTTTCTCCCGCTGTATGGTGTCTGTGACATAGACACGAACAGGCTTGCACGAGTCTCTGCAGGAATCCCCCGTTACTCCTTTATGGCTAATTCCCAGAAATGGAGTAGCTGGCTGACAGGGCTTAAACATTTTCAAGCCTTTTGCTAAAATTCTCCCAAACTGGCCGCTAGAAAAGATGTACCAATGTATTTTCCTGAAGACACTTAAAAGAGTGACTCTATCTGTATCCCCCATAATAAACAGCCTTGAAAATGAAATTAATTTGGTTGTTGCAAAGTGGGAACCTCATTTGCAGTGAAACTTCTTTGAATACTGGTGAGGTTGAACACTGTTTTACCCGTTTAATTGGCCATTGGTATGTGGCCTCTAGGGAATGGTCCATTAATGCATCTACTCAGTTTCCTTCTGTGATAGCTATCTTTTACTTACTGGTTTGTCGTCAACTAATTGGTCGTTTCCATTATCAGATTATCTCCAAAGGTGATTTTTTATGGCAATGTTTGTTTTATAGGCTTCCTTTGTTGTCACCTTTTCTAAGAAGATCATGAAAAGTGAATGCACGTTTCATGTTAAAAACTGGCCAAATTACTTTGCTTCCAAATTTGCAAGTAATATTTCTTCTAAGTTCACTCATGTAATTACTCGGTTTTGAAATGTTTCAGGGACTCGTTTTCACCTTTACAATGAAAACAAAACTTACTAGTGAAAAACAATGTCTATGATCTCGCAGCTGATCTCAGTAGAGGGGTGCAGTTCAGTACAGCAGCCACAGTAGATCTTAGGTTAGGTGTTCTGGTGACACACAAAAACGATAATCAATAAAAAGAGCAGCCCTGGCTGGTGTGGCTCAGTGGATTGAGTGCTGGTCTGTGAACCAAAGGGTCGCCAATTCGATTCCCAGTCAGGGCACATGCCTGGGTCGGGGGCCAGATCCCCAGTAGGGGGCGCTTGAGAGGCCACCACACATTGATGTTTCTCTCCCTCTCTTTCTCCCTCCCTTCCCCTCTCTCTGCAATAAATAAATAAAATATTTTAAAAAATAAAATAAAATAAGTAGAAGAGAACATTTGATAGAGATGTTTATGGCATAGATTGTGGTGATTATTTCACAGGTGAAATACTCCAAACTCACCACATGTATACATCAATTGTGTACACCTTTTTGTAGGTCAGTCATACCTCAATATGTGGTTTTAAAAAATTCAGTAGCTGTTAGTAATATGTGGCTATTTAAATTTAATCTTAAAAAAATCGAATAAAATTAAAATTTCCGTTTCTCAGTTTTTCATAGTTACTGTTTTGGACAGCACAGATATAGAACTTTTTCATCATTGCAGATAGTTTCTGAACAGCACTGATGAACAGATTTAACTTTTCCTAGTCCCTGGGTCTGATTTCTTCTGTTTCCTAGCCTTGGCTCAGAACGCCCTTCTCGTTTCCTTTAGCTAATTTCCGTGCCGCCTTCAACATACAGCTCAAATGTCACTTACTCTGGGAGGCCTCTCCGAACCGCTCATGTCTCCCAAACTGTATTGGTGTCCATTGTGGCCCATGGGAGTCCTGGGTGCGGTGTCCACTATCGTCAGCTGCAGGTGTTAGTTTTCTGGTCGTTGTCTCCTACCAACTCGACGAGGGAGGAGTAGGTGTCTTCAACTTCTGACTCCCCAGGACCCAGCTTAGCTTCTGAAGAATGGGCAAAGCTTGGTGTATGTTGGATAAATGGACTATCTACCATTTGCTTCTCCCTATACAAATGCAATGATTTAGTCTTAGAAAATCTCGAGAACTAAAATGCATATCAAAAGAAGTATTCAAGGGTCAACATATTTATTTTAGGATTAGTTCAATTTTTAACTACAATGAACTAATGAAATACATGGGCATGCCGGATGAGCCGCCTCACAAAAGCTGGTTACAACAGACATATTATCTTTCCACAAATAAAGTTGCTTGGAACAATTATAAATCATATCCTCTTAATAATTCTCACCCAAAATAAAAGCCTGTAAAAGTTTATCTGTTATCCTTAGTCTTCCAGAATCTCTCTGGGGTCTTCACCTCATTTTCCTTCTAAAGTTACAGCATGTTGCTGGCAGAAAGAGCATTTGTGAGCACCAAGTTCAGGATATTTTTAACTTTTCAATTTAAAAAATCATAATTAATAGGTATTTTATAGAGGGAAAAATTTAAATACTAACACATGTAAAAAATAAAGGGGAACTCACTTATAATCCTACCACCAAATGACAACCTCTGTTTGCATTTGGTGTGTAACTTCCTCCAGTTTTTCTATACAAATACACACACACACACACACACACACACACACACACACCTTTGGCGAACTCCTGCACGTCATTTAACACACAGCCCAAACGTCATTCACTCTGGGGAATACACATATATTTGTTTCTTGCAAGGGTGAGAGCATGCTGTACTTAGTTATTTTGTTTTCGATTAATACATTATTAACAACTTTATGTCAATAAGTATGTCTATAATATTTTTAATGTCTACCTAGTATTTTGTTGTAAAAATGTATTGTTTATTAAAAAATGCTCCATTTTTTGGAGGCTTAGATTGTTTCCACCTTCTGTTCTTTCTCTTGTTAATGGCACAGTGATGGCTCTCCTTTTTAACAAATGTTTTCCACGGATGTGTGATCTGAAACTATTCTTCTTCAAGGCAGAAGCTAGGGCCGAGCTTCAGGGGTTGGACAGTGTGGGGGGAGGTGGTGGTAACCCTACCTAGGCCAACGCGGGAACAAACCAGTCACATGAACGGGTCCAGAGTGTTGTTCTGGTGTCACTGGGTCCCTGTCACTGGACTTTCGGGAATAAGGTCTGAGGCAAAGCTTATCTGCTAATGCTTCTTTGGGAAGTGCATTGGCAGGGTTGGAAAACTGAGATGAGAGGAAAACCAAGGCAGGGAAGGAGGAAAGTGAATACTTCTTAACACATTGGCCCTAGCCTCACGATAAAACACAGCTGGTTTCTCTGGCAGGGTGTACCAAGCTGGTGATCCACAGGAAGGGGGAAAGGAGCAGAATTTATTGGCCAGCACCCTTGGGTCTCCTTTCTCTCTCTCTCTTTTTTTTTTAAATTATTTTATTTTTGTTCAATTACAGTTGTCTGCATTTACCCTCCCCCCACCCTGCCCCAGGCAACCCCACCTCCCTCCCTTGCTTCCCCCCTCCCCCTTGGTTTTGTCCATGTGACCTTTATAGCAGTTCCTGATTACTCTTGTCCCCCCTCTCACCTTCCCCCTCCCCTCTGGTTACTGCCAGAATGTTCTAAACTTCAATGTCTCTGGTTTTATTTTGTTTCTATGGTTGTATTTTGCTTGCTTATCTCACAAGCGTCTTGGCTGTGACTGATCTGAATTCCCCGGTAGCTGATCTGGCCTCGGTGCCTTCTCTCCTGAGCCCTCATACAAAACTTTTTAACATTTCATATAGTAGAGGCTGCATGATGATGTACTCCTTGAACTTGACCTTATCTGAGAAGCACTTTATCTGCCCTTCCATTCTAAATGAAAGTTTTGCTGGATAGATTATTCTTGGTTGTAGGCCCTTGCTTTTCATGATTTCAAATATTTCTCTCCAGCCCCTTCTTGCTTGGAAGGTCTCCTTTGAGAAATCCGCTGACAGTCTTATGGGAATTCCTTTGTAGGTAACTGTCTCCTTTTCTCTTGCTGCTTGTGAGATTCTTTCCTTATTCTTGATCTTGGGTAATGTTATTATGATGTGCCTTGGTGTGTTCCTCTTTGGGTCCCGCTTCTTTGGGGTTCTCTGAGCTTCTTGGACTTCCAGGAAGCCTATTTCCTTTGCCAGGTCTGGGAAGTTCTCCTTCATTATCTGTTCAAAAATATGTTCAATTCCTTGGTGAACTTCTTGTCCTTCTGGCAGCCCTATGATCCGGATGTTGGGTTGTTTACAAATGTCTCTGAGGTTCCTGAGTCCCTCCTCATTTTTTTGAATTCTTGTTTCTTCCTTCTGGTCCACCCCATTGGTTTGAGTCCCAGCTTCCTTTTTTTCCCTATTGGTTCCCTGTAAATCTTCCTCCATTATCTTTATTGTATCCTTCATTTGTTCAATTATTTGCGTCCACCTTTCTTCCAGTTTTGTTAGCATTTTAATTACTAGCATTTTGAACTGAGCATCTGATAGGTTGACTATGTCGTCATCCGTTAGTTGTAATTTGTTCTGATCTTTCATTTTGGCCATTTTCATTCTTTTTATCTCGGTGCACTTGTCGGCTCGCCAGTGCTGTTGCCAGCAACCTGGGTCACTTTTGGGTGACGTTGCCTCTGGGGGCGGGGCCTGGGAGGAAGCACTGGCAACCTCCGATCACCACGGGCTCCTGTCACTCCTCCGCTCCCCAGGTCCCCACCGCCGTTTCCGCCAGACTCGATTCTGCTGGCTCAGCCCTGGCCTCTCTCCGGCAGCGTCGCCGGCTTACGGGATTCACCTGTCGTACGGGGACTCGCCCTGTTCAGGCGCTGACGGCATCAGTCCCTCCGTGAGAGCTGCCTCTCACTCCACTCCTCTGCTTGGTTCTGCCCCGCTTACCAGCCTGGATGTTCGTCCTCTCCAGCCTCCTGGGTGTCGGACTTCCCTTCAGTTCTTTTCTGTCCGTTCTGGTTGTTTAATTTTTTGCTACTGCGTTCATTGTTTAGACACTCTGGATGTGCGGGCGGCGAGTGCGTCCACCTACGCTGCCATCTTGGCGGAAGTCTTCCTTTCTCTCTTTAGTCCACATTCACCCTCTCGGGCATGATCTTTCCTTCACTTCCAGGTTGTGTTACCTGCTGCCTCCTAATAGCTCATGTGGGGCAGTCTCCAACTCGTAGTACAGTGCTTAATTTGTGTCTGAAGCGAGGGTGTCCCTGGACCTAGTCAGAGTGAACTCAGGTGACAGAGATGCTCCCACCATGGCAGGCTCACTCGGTCCTGCCAGAACCTGAGCCTCACCCTGGGGGAGGCAAGGAGTGCAAAATATGTTAAGAAATGGTACCATCATGGGAGGGGGTTGACCCCAGCTTTTCAGCCTGTACTTTCCCCAGTCAGCCCATCAAAACCCTTGGCTTTGAGAAAAAAAGGGATCCTGCAGAGTGCCATTCATAGGGAATATCAAGTGCCATTCTCCCCTGAAGGTGGGATAGGAATGCAGTGTTATAAAGAATGGAAAAGGAGAATTAAGTTCTGTGGCAGGAAAGCTCCACCTTTCCTATGGGACAGAAAAAGAGCAAGAGGTCAGACAGGGACACTTGGCTGAGCCGAGCTACTTCCTCCTCCGCACCTTCCGGTCTGGACCATTCAGCGCCCATGACTCAAGCGGGCAGCCTGGGCCCACCCAGGAGCAGGCGTCAGGGGGACGGGCAGAAACAAAGCGCGAGCATCCTTGTGTGCTCCAGACCAACGGCCCCACCGAGTGAGCACCCCAGCACCACCAGGGGCAGGGCCAGAGGGAGGAGGAGAGTTCTGCCCCGAGAATGACACTCAGAGCTCAGTGTAACTGAGTGGTTTCCCTTACGACTCTCCAGACTCTTACCACGGCAAACTTCCCGCAATCAGCTGGACTGTTGCAAAAACTGGCAGCAAAGCCAAGAAAGTAGGGTGTGAAAAAAAGAGAAGAGGTAGGGACTCAGGAGAAAGAGACTGCTGGAAGGTTTCCCTGAGGTCTCCTAAGGCCAAGGACAAGTTAAAGCAACACACCCAGGTCTGTGTATCTCATTATGCAGGGCCAAGTTTGCTCTGGGCACGGTCAGTCTGCCTACCCGTGACTTTTCTCTGCAGCCTTCGGTTTCCCTTTTTTCCTTTTCACTAGGATTTGAAAACAGAGGAAGGTCTCAAACACACTCTTTAAGATTATTCAGGCTTTGAATATAACCGAGGGTGGGCTTAAACTCCTTCCTGTCCCCACTGCCTGAAGGATGAACTGGGAGCTCTCCAGTGTGGACGGCACATTCAGAAGACCTGCAAGCTGATTTAATGTATCTTTTCATCTTCACCTCCCGTTGCAATGGCGCTTGGTCCTTCCCTGCTCCCAAATTCTCCAATGATACCATGTGGTCTTTCAGACCACTGTGCTCATTCCCTACAGTCCCCGCATTTCTGTCTGGGGTTCACCTGCATCAAGACTCAGCTCAGGTTCACCTCCCTAGACTTTCCCTATTGCTAGGTACCTCTGACCAAAGCCTCCTTGTGCTCATGTGTAAAGTGACAGACTTCCGACAAGCTTGTGGAACACATGACTCTCCTTTCCTATTAGATTATGAACTGTTTAAAAACACGGATCATATTTATTTTTGATTCTTCAGCACCTAGAACAGTGGCTGGTACCTGGAATGTACTCAGGAGATGCTAGTTGGTGGAGAAAGCACAGTGTTTCTAGAGCACATCATGTACACACTGGCTCTACCACTCATCTCGCGTCCAGCAATAAATGCTCCGCCTCCTCTAGGGCAAAGGTACGAGCCTACTGCCTCTAAAGCAGTGCCTAGCACAGTCTCCGTGTTAAGTCAGTGTTGACTTTAGGAAAATGTACAATATTTTTGGCTACCTTTTACATTATCCAGAGATCAGTCCATAGTCACCATGATACTAATTGCTATTTTTAAATTACAATTAACATCCAATATTATGTTAGTTTCAGGTGTACAGCATAATGGTTCGACTTTTATGTAACTTCCAAAGTCATCCCCCGGGTAAGTCTTGCACCCAGCTAGCACCACACTTAGTTATTACAATATTATTGACTTACTCCCTGAGTTGTATTTCACATCCCCGTGACTATCCTGTAACTGCCAATGTGTACTCCTTACTCTCTACATTTTTCACCCAGCCCCCCGACCCCCTGGTGTCTGTCAACCATCAGTTTGTTCTCTGTATCCACGACTTTACCAGTAAGTTGGTTGAGTGCAAGCGCTGGTCTAGGCACGTGGTATGCCTCACACCGCTACTGATCACACAGCCCTTTGGATGGGCCCTGCAGGCCGTTTCACAGGCAAGGGGGCCACGACCGAAGGGGCTAGGTGACTGGCTCCACAGCTCACATCCAGACAGTGGCAGGGACGGGCTATAAACTCCGGTTCGAATTCAAGGATGCTATCAGTCTTGGCTCTTACCCTTAACCCCTGTATCTCGAGTTACCAGTCAGCATTTATACTTTGGAGAAAAGGGAACAAACCATCCTTCCTTAACTCCATTCCCTTCTCCTTGCAGCCCCCACTAATGGCTTCACGATATAGCTAACCATCCGTTTGGCTGGCTGTGTATATATTATATGTATGCATTGTATTATTATATATGCATACATACATATATGTACATGTGTATATATAATACGTATATATTATTACATTGTCACTTTATTTTACTCTCTTGCTATAAAACCTAAGGTTACATCACAGAAACCTTGAAAATAGCTATGACTGCTGTGGCTGAGGATGCAGGTAAAAGTTCAAGAGTACAGTCGGTCTTACCTCGATTAGAACCAGGACTGGTGATAATCAAGAAATTTGCAATTCAGTAGGAACAGAACTAGGGTGTTGCCAGCATTGGAACATTTAACATTTCAGTACTTCCTGGGAAGGCGCCAAATCGAGGGTATCTTTGATATCAGCAGGGGCCAGGAAGCTCACAGCCACCTCCCCAAGGTCACGCATACATCAGGTAAACCAATAGTGAGGGCCTGAATTCCCTTTGGATTCCAGGGCCTGTGCTGGAACCACAGGTAAGGCCTACATTGGGGTGGATGTGGAAGGGCGGGCTAAGGCCTGCAGACTGCGTTAAGAAGACAGTGGGGAGGTTTCCGAGAAGAGGGGCAACAAAATCGGAATTACACTTCGGAGAACTGGTCCGGCGATGGAGACGAGAGAATGAAGGTGGAGGGTTGAGAAGTTTGTGGGGAGATCATTTAGGATCGGAGGCTGCTGCCTTTAAAATAGTGACGTTGAGAAGAGGTTTCCTCTCAGACACGTTCAGCTCGAGGGGATGGGTAAGTGGAACTAACTGTACAGAAGACGGCTGGGAGAGAGAGGTAGAGAGTGTCATTATAGAGACCTGGGCGTTACTGTAGAAAGGCTGCAGTCACGGCTCTGAAGACAAATGAGGTCACCAAGGGGTGGTGTAGGGACGAAGGAGAACGGAGAGCTGAGGATTACACTTGGAGATCTGGCATATTCAGAGGGAAAAGAAAGGCAGAGGATGTTGAAAAAGATAGGATGAATAGTCAGAGAAATGCAGGTCAGAGCAACAACTTGTAACAAGTAGGCTAAGAAAACAATTGAACAGCAGGCACCAGAATGCCTCTACGGGATGGAAGTGTGTTGAGAAAAACTTTAACAAGCTGCCCAGGGACAGGGTGAGAGCGAGGAGACAGAAGCAGGAGCCTGGGAGACAGAGGAAGTTGAACCCCTGCACTGGGAGGGGGGAATCTGAGATCAGAGCTGGGAAACGAGGAGAGGGCTGGGGGAGGCAGGAAGGTGGCTGAGGAACGGGACAGGCTGACAGGCTTGTACCATGTGGGGCTCTAAAATGGCTTGGGTGGCAATCACGAATGCTCTGCAGTCTCTCCAAACCTTCTTTAAAGTCTCTAAAATGCACAAAAATTTGGTGCTAGTGTTGGAGGTGGACTTGTCTTTTAGGTATAGAACAGGGACTGAACGCGTAACATGGTGAGGTGATGAGTGGAAGATAATTTGTAGAAACAGACGTTCAGAGCCAATAGCCTGAAAGCGGGAATGCACCAGAAACTGAGAATGCATGGGGAGGGCACCGGACCTCCAAAAGGCATGAAATGGGGGGTGTAGCCAATGTCACTTAAATCTGCAGAGACATTCAGACTCCAGCTGACATCTGTGGCAAAACCTTATAATGGGAGACGTACTATTAAATCATTATTTTTTCTGAATGAGCTAAATATGTGGGTGGATTTTATAAGAGTGAACAGGAGGGAGGGGAGCCCTCCACAAATTGGTTTGAAGATTTATGAGGCTGGAGGGAGAACACAGACCTTAATGCCGCATTACATAGATTCAGTTCACATGAGTCGTCCCAGGGCAGGCTGCCCAGTTGCGAGTCAGTCGTTTAAATGGTTTGCTGGAGCACATCTCTGGGACTCTTTTGGTCCCTTTGCTTGTGAGTAATTGTTTCCTAGAAAACTTTTCCCAACCCCCAAATGTTCCTCCTCAGCTAGAAGGATGCAACCTACCTGAGAAGGCAGCTGCAAAGCGTGGGGTCGGGTCGGAGGCTTCAGAGACCTGCTATTGCTGCCTGCGCTCCAGCTGCTGCAAGGGTTTGTCAGGCTGGACTGGGTGCAGGGAGCTGGGGCAGTGGGCAGACTCCGGAGCCTGGATAAGAATGGAAGCTGAGGGACTTGGCTAAGGTGCCATCCCAGGTCTCTTCCCTTTTCACCACGGACACTGATGAGACTTTTCCTCGTTAATTTGTGTAAGTCACAGACCTGGGTGTGTGCATGTGTGTGTACACAGGCAACTCGGAGCAACTCAGGACATTTTGGCTGACGTTGGGAGAAGCATATGAGGGTCAAATAAACTTTGTGAAAGCACTACTTTAAACCTTGCCGAAAAGTTGACGAATTAAAAAATGTGATCAGTAGCCCTGGCTGGTGTGGCTCAGTGAATTGAACAATGGACTGTGAAGTAAAGGGTTGCTGGTTCGATTCCCAGTCAGGGCACATGCCTGGCTTGCAGTCCAGGTCCCCAGTAGGAGGTGAGTGAGAAGCAACCACACATCAATGTTTCTCTCCCTCTCTTTCTCCTTCCTTTCTAAAAATAAATAAACAAAATCTTTTTAAAAAATGTGTTCTGTGAAATGAAATGATGACTTTCTTCCAGTTATTTTATAATACAAGTTCTACCAAATTCTTCAAGGTGGCCCAAAGAAATTAGAAACAAAGAAAAGAGGTGAAGGAAAACACAAGCTTTGTCAGTTTTCTGGGTTTCCACAATAATCACTGGATATGCTAAAAGACTGTGAAATTTATGACTGCTATTTGGCTTCTATGGATCCTGCATTTCTCATCTATAATTGCGAGTAAATACTGAAGAGTCAGGGGAAGATGCTGCCCCGTGGTTGAAGGCGTTGGTGTGGATGGTGCAACAGATCGCACACTTTCTGTTCCACATGGTCTTCTTACAATGTAACATCGACACTCCTCCCATTGAAAGGCGAGGCCTGTGTGCCCTCTCCTCTACCCCTAAACTGACTTAGATAAGATTTGTGACTGCTTCAACAAACAGGGTATGGCAGAAGTGATGTATGTGACTTTTGAGGCTACATCAAAAGGTGATGCAGCGTCCTCTGTCTGTAGTAATAGTTGCTTTGAAGCCACAAATTTGCTGTAAGATCTCTGACTATCTTGAAGTCACCATGCTGTCAGAAAGCCCATGCTGTATGGAGATGTCCGGCTGAGGTTCCAGCCAGAATTGAATGCCGGACGTAGGAGTGAAGATGCCTTCAGATGATTCTAGCTTCCAGCCATTGAGTCTTCCTAACTGAGGTCCCAGACATTGTGCAGCAGAGATGATGAGCTGTCTTTGCTTTGTCCTGTCTAAATTCCTTACCCACAGAATCTGAGGTATAATAAAAGTTTTTTACCCTACTAAGTTTTGGGGTGGTTTGTTACATGGCAATTGTAATTGGAACAAATATGAAACCAAGAGACCTGTTCAGTCCCTGAGTCCTCCTGAGATTCCTTGTTGGAGCGTTAGAGCTCCTTGGAACACTATTTGAAAACCTCTGGACTAGCCAATATTCTGTGGATAAACATTCTATGTTTCTAATATATCTGGAATGTAATAGCTTCATCAAAAAAAATATCTTGCCCAGTGTCATGAATTGAATCGTGTCCCCCAACAAAGGTGTGACCTTATTTGGAAATAAGGTCTTTGAAGGTTATCCAGTTAAGATGAGGTCATTAGGGTGGGCCCTAATTCAATATGATTGTGTACTTACCTATCAAAAGTAAATTTAGCACCCGGCTGGTGTAGCTCTGTGGATTGAGCGCGGGCTGGGAACCAGAGGGTCCCGGTTCGATTCCCAGTCAGGGCACATGCCTGGGTTGCGGGCCAGGTCCCCAGTGAGGGCCATGTGAGAGGCAACCATACATTGCTCTTCCTCCCTCCCTTCTCCTCTCTCTGAAAATAAATAAATAAAATCTTTAAAAAAAAAAAGTAAATTTAGACCTACTGATAGGCACACACAGGGAGAACGCCATGTGAACACAGAGACAGAGTCTGGGCTGATGCATCTATAGGCCAGGGATCACCAAGGTGGTCAACAAACCGCCAAGACGGGAGAGTCCTGGAACAGACTCTCGGAAGGAACCGACCCTGCTGACACCTTGGGACAACAGACTTCGGTTTGTTTGTTTGTAAGCCACTGAGTGGGGTACATTGCCATAGAAGTCCTAGGAAAATAATATGCCCAGAAGCAATCTGAGCATGCATGATGGCCCTCCACAGTTCCAAGGTGCTCAGTTAATAGAGTTAGATCTCTTGGCTGATTCAGCAGTAGCTGTCAGGGCCCATTCTCTGTAAGTCACAGTGGGACGCATGTTAGGGAAATACAAAGGTAAGTAAGTCTTGGTTTCTGCACTCATTGGGCCTCTGACTCTGGAAGGAGAGCTAAGACAGTTCCTAAAATAACCACAGTATAAGTGATATGTGCCCTAAATACATAGGCAGGTGGGAAGTATTAGAGAAATTCTAAAGAAGTCTTAAAACTTTAAAGTGTCTCAGGAATCTTAATATAAAAGCCAAAATTATATTTGGATAGGTGGAACTGAAGACAGAGGGGCACTTCTATGATTATCCAACACCACATGTGTTCCTGCCTGATCAATTCAAGTGACACAGATCAAGTCTAACACCTCTTTATTGCCCAGCCTATTTAAAGCATTATAGAGTTCCCGATAAAAGTTTACTTTTTTCCCTCTTTTGTACATGTAAGAAAAAATGTTCATAATCTTAAACATTTTAAAACAACCCAGAATGCAACTCTGTCGTACAATTTTTTACTGTGGTCCAGTCAGAGCTAAGATGCCATCACCAGCATTTACCTAAGGTTTTGGAGTCAACTTTCAGATATTTTTGACAGAAGCTCTTGGTCAGATTTATAATTAAAGCACTCAATAGTCACTAGAAATTTCTTTCTTAAAAAACTTTTATTTATTGATTTTTATATTTTAGCAGTTTTTTATTTAGCGAGTTGGGGAAAGCTTTCTGAAAATAATTGTCTAGCTGGTTTGCTATACTGAGATTTGATTGTTTTAATATTGTTGTTGGTAGAACGTAAAGGGCAAATCAACCTGAATTTTAGAAAGTGAGTATCAAGCATCCTTTATCCGGAGGCTCCCCGGTCAGTGTAGGGTGCGGAACTGGTTTCCTGACCCCAGAGAGTGCCGCTGTGGCACGCAGGTTATTTCAAACTGAAAGCAAAGCCCAACAAACTCAAGAAAAGTTTGTTGGTTTTTTTTAACCTTCCCCTGCCTGCCTAAGAAATTCAAATAGAAAAACCTGCTTTGGGAAGGGAGACTTGGCATATTCCCTTTAGCATGTATGAACTAAATGCGGCAGACAAGGAGAAACAAAGCAAAGTCTGCTTCTTAGATTCCACGCTGTGTCCCATCGTTTCTAGTTGCCTAAGTGAGAATTTGTTTACCACGTTTGCTCTTTCTCATCTACTGGTGAATTAACTGCCTGCTCTCCCTTTGATTCCAGGCTCCTGCTTCCCTCTCCTCAGTCCAGGATGGCATATAAACCTGAAGTGCCCACTGTTTCTCATGTCTTGTAGTCCTATGAAACCCCAGCATCTACATACATAGTAAATTTGGTCATTTTCTTCTGTTAATCTCTCATGCTAATGTGATTATTAGTCCAGCCAGAAGAACTTAGAAGGGTAGAAGGACAAGCTGCCACACTTTCCTGCCCCCACACTTCCATTTTGTCCTCCCCTCACTGAATGGGAATGTTATGTAATGTAAATCAGGTATGTGTGTATATGCATATAATTCCTGTGGCAGTCTTCATATTTTCCATTGGACACCAATTCAGTTTAAGAAGTTATCTGGACTTAAAAAAATGTTTATGTACCTAAATGGTCAGACCGTGTAGTTCTGACTGAAGCTGAATCTCTAGTTTTCGGTTTCACAACCATGAACTCATTTTAAATAACTTTCATAAAACAAAGGCCGTCCACATCCTGGCTTTGTTTCTGGATGCACAGGACGGCCAGAGCTGCGGTGTGCCGGCACTGAGGAGGCTCAGGGTGTGGCCGTCAGCGAGTCTGAGTCACCAGCAGTGGCTGGACCCTGCGGAGAGTCAAGAAAAGAATCCTGAATAAATAATAAGTCCTGAATAAAGTCTTCCTTACCATTTTTAACAAGTGTCACAATCATTTGTTCCTTAACACCACTTAGAGATCATTGATGTACCTGACATTTCCGGGTTTTGTTGAGGTTGGCTGTACTGCTAAGTATTTCTCATAAAGCAATTTCAATCACTAAAAATTATAATTTATACATATAAGTCAGTAGGCACAATAGAACTCATCAACTATTTCATAAATTTGTGGCTATTTATCCCTCAAGCCTACCATGAGTATACCTGCATGTTTTTGCATTGGTTTTAATTATTCTTTAACTAAATTTGCCTGAGATGTTCAAAGCTTCCAAATGATACTGGAGTCTTCTTTAACAAAGTTACCCCGCATAGCCTATGTTAAATTATAAGGAGACCCCACGAATCTTTGCATATCAAACATAGGAAATGTAATTTTTTTCTACATCAAAATCATGGCTGGGAAGTTGTTTTTTTAGAGCTGTGGAAGAGATATAAAACAAAAACTTACATGCTGCCTCTTTGTCACTTGTCCCTAGATCTGTATTGCCTGAGACTACTGATAAGAATTTTTTACATGGTGATGTCTAGATGTAACTTGAGTTGAAATAAAATTAATTTCTTAAAGGACTAAAGAAATAAACTAAAGAGAAGTCCATTTTCTACTTGTTCCCAAACTGAAACCGGAAAAAGACACCGGCGGTCGGGCTGTCTGTCACATACCAAACCCAATAAGCAGAGACAGAGATTGAATCTTTATGGCGCTTTATTCAGATGGCCAGAGATCTGAGAAGATGGTGGGTTCAGACCCTAACAGACCATCCCGTCTTTTCTTTCCGGGCCAACATTTTTATAGCAGGGGATAAACAAGGTGTGGTGAGGGATTTGAGATTCAGGGAGGATTAGGTAAAAGAAACTGCAACATTCCTGTCCTGGGCAGTTAGCTGTTCCCGGGGGCAGGTGGTCTTCTGTCTCCCCCTTGTCCCCAGGCGGTAATCTTTAGCAGTGCCCCAGGAGGTCAGCTGTTTTCCCAGGACCCAGGGCAGGCCTTATCTGTAGTTCCTGAAACAAAAGCTTTAACATATACATTACTTGCTAGGCTTATAACTTTTTACCTTAAACTAAAATTTTCCAACTCTTGAGTCCCCCATCAAAACTTTATAACAGAAGAATCTGTGCGTCAAAATAATCAAAATGGCCGGTTTGTTGAGATGTTTGGTGATAAGATATTTGCCTAATGCTGTGTCTTTTGTGCAAAGTATTCAAACTCTGAAAATACTCTTTTGTAACAGGGTGCAGGACATGGATTCCACGAAGTAGGGGGACAACCCTCACAATTCTGTCTGCCTATAGGCAGGACTGGGGGAAGGGAAGAGTGGAAGGTGCAGCATTTAGGCACATTACATAATAAAAGGCCAGCTAACAGCTGTTCCTTCCTGAAGGGAAGAGGGCTGCTGCCTAAGAAGAATTGTCTACGTGACTGTGAGAAGTGCAGGAAATCACGACATGGGGGGCAGGGAAGGGTATGGATGCCCACTGTGAATGCCCATGTGTTGCAGGGAACTCTTGCCCTGAGTAAAGATGGCAGCCAAAAGAGGATCAAAGACACTGGGGACCTGACAAAATACACCATAGTGGCTAGTGGTGGAAGAACCAGATGTGAGATCACATAGGAAGTTCTAGACCAAGCATTTAAATTACGGTGGGCTGAAGATCAAAGAGAGAGCCAGGAAATCTGCAGTGAGAGAGGTCTGCCTGGAAGTCTGCCTGGAGAAGGCAGCTGCAGTGCTGACAGAGCTGCGGGGACCTGCCTAGCCACCCAGACTCATGAGATGCTTGGAGCTGAACTGTGGCGGGGAATGTTGAGCTGCAGACTGCTGCTTTTCTGAAAGACAGTGCCTCTAAGTGGCATACTCTGAAAGTGGCCTGTTTTGGCAGGACTGTGTTTCTCTCGGTGTTTTTAAAGGGAGCGGGACTTAATGGCAGAAACCTGCAATTATTCTAAATCTGTATAACCTTTAAATAAACCACCTCTTTCCTTTTTCACCAGACTCTTGCACTGGGAGTCACGCTGCTTGGTGGCAGGAGGCGAACCCCAAAGCTGTTCCAGAACACCACTGGCTGGTCTGTCACACGAGCACTCATGGCATCCGGATCATTTTCGCCCTTGCTTGTTCAAATATCTCTAGGTCTGAAATCTAAAGTATAACCTGTATTAAAAAACTTACACAAAAAATAATGCAGCTTATAGACAGCTTTTCACTTTTTTCCTACTTGGATATTTAGGATGACATTCAAACTTACCTTCAGAAATATGTGGGCCCTGTGCTATGGCTAAGTACTCTTCTGCGTCTAAAGTTGGCTTTAGTGACTTCCCTCTTCACGTACATTTCCACCCAAAGCAAAATGCTTACAACTTGCTAGCCAACACTAGTAAATGAGTCAATGTTATTTCATTTCAATGTTATATCAATATTCCACGTTAATGAAAGGCCTGAAAGATACAGTGGAAGGTGGCAATGGATAAAAGCTTGTAAAAGCACATACAAACCTGACAAGCTCAGGGGAGGCCTGCGTGGCAGCCTCACAAACTCTGAGATCTAAAGTAACCACAGGATGGTCTGAAATGAAAAACTTTCTAACTAAAAGCAGGTCAAAGCAGGTAGTCATGTCCTAGGCCGGTATTTTTCCCTAACGAAGGTCAGTCTTTACCTTAACTTAGCCTGTCTTGTTGCCTGTTGACCTTTGGAATGTCGAATGTCCTTTTGCTGGACCCCTCAAAGCACAGGCACTGCACCAGGGGAAGACCACGATCCCCTCGTTGTTATCACGTTAACTGTTTACTGTTAACTATTCTGTACCCACCTGTGTAAAAGTGTCCATCATTTACTTTTTATCCAATCCCAGAGGTTTCCCTGCTTTGCTTTCTCCCACCTCCCTAATCTGTCACCAGGGGATTTCATGTAACCCCATTCATTACACCTCCTCTTTTGATTGTAATGTATAAAATAAGGTGCTAAACTGCTCTTCCCCGGCACAGTTTCTCAGCTCCTTGAGATTTTGCTTTCTGGCAATTATCAGTTTGGCGCAAATAAACTCACAAAAATTCTCCACAGGCTTGAATGTTTCTTACCTTGACAATCTTACGTGCAAGTTGCACCGAATGACCAGTGTCCCTACTTACTGCATTTCTCAGGTCTTGTCTCCAAAAAGTCTCCAGAGCTTTCACACCATGCCTTCTAAGTGTCGGATACACTGACATTCGCATGGCCTCTTGCACCCCAGCAGTCCTTCAGAGGACTATCAGTTGATTATCAGTAAGATAACTGAGCCATAAATGACTATAGAAAAATATATAAAGTCACAATTTAGCTTCAAAAGTTACCAATCATAAATTTTTATGCATGAGTGCTACAAATTTTCTTATAAAAAGGCTTCCCTAAGTCTGGAGTGTATGTGGTTAACCAGGGGTGTCCTCCTAGATGTGCAGAAGTGTTCTGATTTCTTTAACTCACCACAGTCTTTCCACCAGGTATTTACTGAGTGCTGGGCTGGCTGGACAGCAATTGTACAATCTGATCTGGCAAATGAACAGAAATTGCACTCCAGATTACATATTAAGGTACTAATTACCCAGATGAAACTCCAGGGACACCTTGTGTACATGCAGTACACTGAATTAAGGAAGGAAATAATTAGTCACAATTGCAGAAACTGGCTAAACACAAAGTAAAAGAATGCATGTGGCCCATTTCCTGCGGAGTTCAGGGAGTCTTGCTGACAGAATATGCAAAATTACCACAGAAATGCAAAATATAAACATGATTTCTCCAAATGAATAAGAAAGGGACAAATCTCAATTTTAAAATACAAAAGTGACTTTATTTATTTTCTGTTCCTATGTACTAGCCAGATAACATTAAGACATTTTATCATGAATTTGCACAATGACAAATCAACTTTCAAGCATTTTTCTTGACAGTCTTAGAGGTTTTGCCAGCATTTGACACAATCCGAACACGCACAGACAGTGACAGAACACAAGAGGCAGAAGGAAAACTGAGTGAGCACATAAGGCATTGGATTTCATTAAAAATACTTCATTAAAGAGGCAGAACCAGTTGGGAGGGGGAATGGTATTTAGCAGAAAACATATTTATACCACATTAAAAACCATGCATAGGAACTGTTATTTAATATGGCCAAGAAATTAAGTTCAAAGTTACATACCCCTTTTCAAGGTCTTCTGATTTTAAAAAAATTCCTCGGTGTGAGAGGAGACCCTCTCCCTTCTTCCCAAAATGAACTTTTTAAGGATGCTACCTGGATTAGTAAATGGCTTGTGAAAATGAAACAAGAATGGATCCCTAGTTTGGAAGGCTAGTAGAACATTATATTAGAAGCATATCGTTGAGGCCTAAATCTGAAAAATCAGTGGCAGTTCTGTTCAAGACTGTCCAAATTTTCTTACAATGTGTCTAAATAGGCAAGGAAAGGTGAGAAAGGCCTTGCAGACCTTCGAGGCATCCCCCTCACGAATAACTGTGCTGTTTGCTAACTTGGGCTTAGCAGGAACCCTACCCTGAGCTGCGGAGATCCCACCCAAATGTGAACTGTTTGAGTAACATAATCACTGCATTAATACGGGAATGTGAATTGAATCTTTATTTAGTCTCTAAACACAAATTGGAATTATACTGAAATTTATCTATTCACTACTGAGTACTGCTGACAGTTTTCCTAAAGATGTACCATGAATGTTCAGTTTAATGCATGAAGCACGGAGCCGATTTTGCTGGGCTTTCCGTTCAGCGGTGGGCCAGCGACCACTCAACGGGTACTGAGTTAGAGTATAAACAGGCGCACAGTGGTGCAGCCAATGCAAAACTTCATTAAAATGACAACATTTATTTTTTAGCCTTGATACTGCTGGTACCATGCAATCGATGTTGCCCAAACAGAAAGTCCGCTGTCAGTCCCTGGGGACTGATGCCGCGCTTAACGTGTTAAGTAAATATGTCATTACTATTGATCAGGTATTTAGTATGAAATTAGGGAGTAAAAGAAACTACTTAAAAGTGGACTTTTCTTACAGACTTAGGAAAATGAGTAACAGCAAACTTCCCTTGGGGGAGATGGCAACAAGAAATGTAAAGATTTTGTCTTCTTTCTTAGTGTTAAGAGATTGTGTTGCAAGTACTCGAGCTTCTCTTATCCCAAGTAACCCAAAGAAGATCCCAGGTTGTTTAGGCCCCTCTCTACAAAGATGGCTTGAGAGACAGGAAAGGAGCCACCTCTAAATGAACAAAACTCCATGGCGGGCGTCTTTCCCATGCCTTTCCGAAAAAGCAGGACGCCACGTAAGTTGTTCGAACTCATTATAATAGCTATAAGAGGAATGAATGTGTGGCAGGAAAAATGGTGGGTGAACAATAAAAAAAACTTTACAATTGTAACTAACAGGTTTCATTGTAAGAAAAACCTTTATATTAAAAGTGTTGTTAAAAACAAAACAAAATAAAAACTCGTAACTACTTTTCGGAGGTGTGGTCTTCTTTCGCGAGTTCCACTGGGATAGTTATATGCTCTGTTTCAAGCAGACCATAAGCCAGACTGTTCTACACTCAGCCATTAAAACAGACCAAAAAGCGTACGTGCTATGGCTTCAAGCAGCCACCAGAGTTATGAGCACACAGGTGCTTTAAAGCTACATGAGCAGTTTCCCACGAATCCTAATGGGGATGGAGAAATAGAGCTAGCTGTTCTTTTTTAGCAATTGCACTTGTAAAATACAAAGATTAGGTAAACACCCCTTTTATATGAAGTTTATCTGTTAAAGAACTTCAGAAAAGTCAGCAGTTCGGTTACCTGAGTTTCCCATTTAAAGGCTAAATAGTAATTGAATGCTTTTTACTTAAGAATGTGAACAAAAATCTATAACATTAAAAAGGGCCAGAGTCAGAAAATTTTGACTTCAGATAAAGTTTGAGAATTTTGAAATTTTATAAAATCTGATAGAAACATCTATGAATTTTCCCTTTTAATTAAAACATAAAGTCACAGCACTATACTGATCTACTGGATGTTATTTAAAACATAGGTTAAGGGTCAGCCTGCAAAACCATTCAGAAAGTGAATCAAATTATTTTGGAATTCTGAACAAATTGTTATAAGTGATAAGGTAATTATTAGTGACTTCAGTTACGAACACATATGAGATTATGAATTAACACCCGATAAAGACTTTAGCATAAATGTGACTTTTAACCTGAATAGATCCCTTTTGAAGGGTGATATAGAAAGTAATCGTAAATTTTATACAGAAGAGTAGTGCACCCAGTGTTTTAACAGCAGTTATCAAAGCCTACTTTCAGCCGGGTGTTTCTGTCATGCTCAGTTACGGACAATCTCCCACATTTTTTGCTTATTTCTTTGTTTAAAACAGATAGGGCTACGTCCCTAAATCCAGTACAATGTCCATCATCAGGACTCTGACAGTATTCTGGAATTGAATGTTTCATCCTATGAGAAATATAACCATGTTATCATTTTAAATATATTGTTTCAATTAGAGGTCAAAATAAATCAGTTATATAAAACACATTCTAACACTTCAACACGGAGCAGAAACAGTGAAGCACTTTGGTCTACATGATGAGACTGTTAAATAAGTGACAAGCATCTCTTTCCCAAACTCTTCCCCCATGATGTACTTTGTCTGACATTAAGAACACAGTTGCGGTCCGTGTCCCTGCTGAGGAGTCCCTGTAGCTGCGTTTCACGTGACTCGAATTAGCACTGCGCAGTCACCACGATCAAGGAGCAAATTTTAAAGGTGGCATTTTGAAACTCCAAATCATCCCCCTACTCTCTCTCACAGTTAAGTGACAAAACTTTCTTACAGAAGACTAGGCTTGGAAAATGGTCAGTGTGATTCAGTAAATAACACAAAATTCCGCGATCAGTAGTGCTGCTCCTGGATCAGTAGTGCTGCTCCTGGACGGAGGGGAAGGAGAGTGTTTTCATTGTCCTGTTCCAAACAGCTTAACAGTTACGGGAAAATTCTGCTCAAGACCCGTACTGCGCTGGGTTTTTAAGTACAAAGATACATAGAAGCTCTACTGATCATTGGAAAACATTGTTGCTAAGTGACATCCACTTAGCAATGTGTTCACATTTCAAAAATAAAAGTAACAGAACCATTCTATGAGATACTTATTTTAAGCCAAAGAGCAGAAAGCATTCCTGTGCTCGCAACACTAGCACTCACAGCAGGGGCCGACTTGAGGGGAACCGGTTAAGTATACGTATGTGGATTATTCTGTGCGGCAGGCAGAATGTGAATAGATTCCACGCTGCCCAGAGGAGCCAGTGGGCCGGACTGACGTGCACCGGGTCTTTCACAGAGAGCTTTAGTAGTGAATTTTTTTCCATCTGATTTATCTACATATCAAGATATCAAAGATGATTAAATTACTCAAAAACCAGGCTTCTAACTCTATGGTATTTAAATTTAATTACCTATTTTAATTAAAATAAATCTAACTCCTCTAAGGTTGTTCACCAGTACTACATAGCTACATTGAGATTAAAGGGGGGGGAGGGCTCTGTATTTAGTTTTAAAATATTTTTAAATGTTAGTAAAAATGGAAATCAATTAAATTATAAAGGACCAATTCAAGCATGCCAACTACGGAAGACTATTGTCTTCACTCACTTAAAAAAATCCTTGTCGAAGGACAACTTTGACGGTCAGGTATATGAAATAACATAACTTCAGGTTCCCTTGGAGATGGGGAAAATTTTAAAATAATAATCTGTGACAATGTACTTATGTGAATTTAAACTCCAGAAAAGAATGTCCTATATACAATGGAGGCACGGCCAACAGAGAAGGCCGCTGGTGTTAAAATAATCAGCACAGATTCCTCGTGTACGAACAATGAAAACAAAAGCAAGGAACGTCCAGATGTAAACGAGCTAAGAATGACCTTGGCAAAACAGCGTCGTCTATTTAAAAAAACACTGAAAAGAAGGCAACTTAAAATTCTCTCCCCTTCACAAGAATGAACTGAAAACAACAACGACAAAAACAGATGGAACCACCTGTTTCTGCCAGTAGAAAACAATAATAGGTACATCAGGTTCCAGGACAAATAAAACTTTAAAATATTAATACTGAAAAAATACTTAAATTTTTATTAAAAAATACATACTCCTTACTCAATCTTTGTGTACATTTTGTTTTGTGTGAAAAGGAAAAAAAAAAAACGTAAAATAGGAAAGGCATTAAGACTACCTAATTACGTATACTGTATTTGGTAGAAGCATGTATCAGTTGAACTTTAAAACAAAAATAAGTTATTCTGTTTTCATGTGCTCCCGGACGTCAGAAGGCAGGGTTTCAAACAGAGCGTCTTCCACCACTAAGCCAGCCCACTTCAGAGCGCGACAGTCACCCAGTTCCGGAGGGAGGCTTTCAAAGTGGTTGCCTTTAACATCTAAGTAGGAAAGAAACTGTAAATTTCCAATTTTTGGTGAAAGTATTGAGAGGCTGTTTTTCCCAATCTTCAGAGTTTTAAGTTTCTTGCAGAAGTAGAGTTCGTCCGGAAGGATCTCCACTTTGTTACAAGTGATGGAAAAATACTGTAAACTTTGTAGAACCCCGATTTCGGGCGGGATAAAACGAATGTCATTGTAGGATAAGTCCAAGTATCGGATCTTGTTGCAGAGGAAGAGGTGGGAAGGCAGCACCTCTATTTTGTTGTGACTGAAGGACAGGCGCTCCAGGCTGGTGAGTTTCTTTATGTGCTCTGGGATGTAGGTGATGCTGTTATGCCACAGTTTCAACACTGTCAACTTCCTCAAGTGCTGGAAGCTAACGATTTCTTCTATAGATTTCAGATTATTTTCCTTGAGGTCCAACTCCTGGAGGCTGAGCAGGCTGAACACGGCGTGAGGAATGCGCTCCA
Source organism: Micronycteris hirsuta (assembly GCA_004026765.1). Lineage (NCBI taxonomy): Eukaryota > Metazoa > Chordata > Mammalia > Chiroptera > Phyllostomidae > Micronycteris > Micronycteris hirsuta. The sequence goes on from PVJI01000427.1 coordinate 217,307, forward strand.
GGTCACAGTGGACCAGCTCCAGCTCCGTCAGGTTGGTCATCTTCTTTAGATTGTTGAGCATCACCAGCTTGGTGCCGTCATTGTGGATGCACATCTTCTGAAGGTGGCTGGACACGTCCACCACTGCCTGAGGGATTTTGGAAACGTTGCTTTTGATAGAGAGAATTTTAAGGCTTTTGAGATCCCGCAGAGACTCAAGGGTGACATTTTTGGAAATATCGTGACTGAGAGAGCCAACCAGGTAGAGCTCTTCCAGGTTCCGAAGTCCATACATCCAGAGGGGCAGCTCTCTCATATCGTCAAACTTGACGCTCAAGACCTTGAGGTTTTCCTTCAGGAAGGAGAGTGCCGCGCTGTGGATTTTGACTGAGCACTGGTGCAGAGAGAGCTCTTGGAGATTGTCCAGCTGCGCAATAGTGGCTGGTATCATTACATTCTTGATGATCTCAAGCTTTAGAGACTGCAACTCTGTAATTTCAAAAACAGTGTCTGGAAGGCCTGAGAGCATGATGAGAGGCAATTCCAACCGGTTGTGGGCATTCGTCTGCAGCTTCTGTCTCAATTTGTCGGGAGTCCACTCGTTATTTAAGTTCAGCTGCTTTAACTTGTTTTCACTCACTTCAGAGAGGAACACTGCAAATCTCTTGGAATACAAAGGGTCATACTGATCTATCATATGCAGCATAAAAGCAAAGTCATTTTTCACATCTGGAATATCATCAATACCAGTCTCCTGCCGGACATACTCAAAAGAGTATTCCCTTAGAGAACGGTAGAACAGCCAGTACAAGGTATAAAGGCAGGTCAGCCCATAGATGCTTACAAAGCACAGGTAGCAGAAGGAAAGTTTTGAGAACAAGTGTGCCATGGTATGATTGCAAGAAAAGTTCTTATATCCAGTCATGTCCTGAATGTCAACATTACAATCCACTGTAAACTGGACCTTGGAAACCAGGGCACTATTATACGCAATGATGATCAGGAATTTTATAACCTTAAGCACAGTCTGGCGGACATACATGGCGTATAGTATATCACCTTCTTCTACATGCAGCCTGAACTTCTTCACCTTCTCAAACAAGGCCTTTGCTTGCTCCCCTTCCTTCTTATCCAGAGCCCCAGCAGTAGTTTTGTCCACCACGAACTTCTCAGGAATTGACTTTAACGACTGAGAGTTGACCAGGTTGCCTTCCGGACCGGACTGGGTGGTGTTGGACCTGCTCAGGTTGTTCTTCCTGCCGTCCTTCTCTTCCGAGTCCTCTCCGGACACTTCCGACAAAGCCCGTGTGGTCCAGGGCGAGTCAAAACACTTCCCCAGGATGGAGATGAAATGTTCTATTTTGGAGCTGGAGCCAGGGAATTTGAACCAAAAGTTGCTGCAGAGCATGAAGACCAGGGTGTGGATGAGGACAAGGTAAGGGAAGTACTTGGCGTACCAGTGGAGGGCTCGCTCATAGCACATCTGGTTTATAAAGCTGTACTGCTGGAGGTCCAGATCCGTCTTCAGTCCCTTCATCTCCACAGTGATGGGGTGCGTCGAAGACGGTTTAGGTGGAGGCAATGGGGTCGTTGCGGCCACTGCCTGAGAGACATTCGAAACGGAAGAGTGGTTCTGAGATGGCTGAACTCTTTTCGGAAGGCAAATTATCTTGTCTTGCATGACCTGAAACACAGAAATAATATTTTTAAATTATATTATTCAAAGAGCTTTCATAATGTCATTAGTGCAAAGAAAGCAGCAATAACATCCAATAAGCGTCCGTTTCCTTTGTCTGGAGAACACAATGTTCAATTCCAGCACGAGGCTTTACTCTCAACCCACATGCTGGAAAAAGAAAACATATGACTTTGTCAATCATGCCTGAGTTATGACATAAAACACAGCATTTTTGTTAAGACATAAAACAATTCACAACAAAATAAATCTTTAAAAAAGTCATGCAGTTTTTTTTTAAATTTGCAATTTTTCCCTCTCACTAAGGCCTGGGAAGTACATCTCATTATCAGGCTCAATCTTGAACCGGATGGCTCCCAAGATTGTATCAGCTCACGTATGAGAAATAAAAGGATTGAAAGGAGGAAATGTGGAAGAAATTCCTGTCTTTATCATTTCCCCTTTTCTTTCTTCCCATACCTAAACTATATGCATAGATGAATGTGAATTGCTTTAATATAATGGGAATTTCCTAAGCTTTTATAAAAACAATTTCTTCAGAGAGAGGTGAAAAGAATTTCTTCAGAGAAAGTGTTCAATAGTAAAATAATTATGTTGAACCTTTCTGGCTAGTCACACAAAATATTACATTGAGAACTTCTATTCCTCTACCAGTCCTTCAATTGGTTGAAAAGACTATTAAGCCAGCTGCAAGAATGTCCAGCAATCTAATAAGACTGCAATCTGGGTAAGAGAGAATGCATCCTTTGTGAAGATTAGGTAGTACGCAGCAGAACACATCGTAAGTCAATCTGGAGGAATCATCCTCAGGAAGAAATACATGTAAGTGGAACTTTATGAGTAATAAGCAAATAGTTCAGAAGAGGAACAATCAAGGAATTGAAAGCAGTGACATGTGGAATTAATAATGCAGGGAAAGTCTATTTACATCTTAAAATATCAAATGGCTTAGAAAGCCATAGTGTTTAGTAATTCTGCAAAGGCAAACTGCTTAGTGATTTTGTAGGAGCAAAGCCCTTTATACTGATTAATGAAGTAGAAACTGAATCCACTGCACAGTGGACTGCTGTGGCCACAAGACGGTGACATGGGAAACGCAGCCCGCCACAGAGAAGTACAAGGTGTGGCACTGGAGTGAGGCGTCCAGCACTCAGCAGAGTGCCTGGCACACAGGAGACTGCCAGCACACACTTGCTGAGAAGGTGAATGAATCTAGAACTGACACTGGCACCTCAGTTCAGAGTTGCCATAGGTCCGGGCGTGCACCATACCTCTCCCAGAGATGAAGATAAGAATGGTGATTATAGTAATGACAGCGCAAACTTCTGTTGTACTTAATATGCAACTGACCTTACTATAAAAATGTCATGGGTATTAATTCTTTTAATTGTCACCTTAACCTGATGAGGCAGGCCTTCTTACTCCTATTTCACAGATGAGGAGAACAAAACACAGAAAGGCTAAGTCACTTGTTAATGTCACCTAGCCCAGGCTGCCTGCATCCAAAGTCCACACTCTTATTTTACTGAATTTCTAGGATTAAACAAAAAGTTCCCAGTCTGACTTTACTGTAAACTACAAATGACCTTTTAGGAATCATTCCTGTTTTAGGGGAAAAACTTAGTTCTTCTCACAGGCTAATGCAGATAACAATTTAAAAAAAGAGATGAGGGAAGAGGGGCAAGTTTTACCACAAGATTTATACAAACTCTGTCCTGGACTATAAAGCAGGAGGATAATACCTGTATAAATCAAAAGAAGGCAGAGAAGCCTAAAAAATGTGACTGTAGCCCTGACTGATGTGGCTCAGTGTGTTGGGCATCATCCTACAAATGAAGAGGTCGCTGGTTCAATTCCCAGTCAGGGCCCATGCCTAGGTTGTGGGCCAGATCCCTGGTTGGGAGTGTGCAAGAGGCAGTAACTGATCAATATTTCTCTCACACATTGATGTTTCTCTTTTCTCTCTCTCTCCTTCTCCCTCTCCCTTCCCCACTCTCTAAAAATAAATAAATACTGTCAATCTGTAGGTCAAATATTAGAAAAGCTTAAATTTCCCTTAATATAAATAAAATGTTTAATTTTTACCTCAGATCTCAGTTCTCTTGGGGTCAAGCACACTCCCATGGAAATCCTAGGAACAGAAAATAGTAGGAAAAGCCTAGACAAATGCCAAATTATCTTGAAGGAAAATAAAAGTGAAACAAGAAAGAAATTCGGTATTTGTGTCATGTTCTGGGTGTTTTCCTACTCGTGGTTTCATGAAATGCTTCTACAATCTGTGAAGTGGGCAGAATGCGGGAGCGCGAGACCAGCAGGGAAAAGAGAGTGCTTCCCTGAGCACCTTCTCCAAGAGTGACACCTTTGAGTCAAGATGACATTGTTAGTGGTGTGATGAAAATACAGAAGAGTCGGTGTGAAAGCAAGATCAGCGAGAAACTAAAAGGCAAGCTCCTTCTTAAGGTGCCAAATCCCTGATGAGCAACTAGGCAGACCCATTCCTGCTCCGTGCCCAGCCCTTCCCCAGGCTTGCTTCCAGTGGTGGAGGACGGCAGGCCTCTGCACTGTGGGTGGGGAGGCTTCAGGTTATGCGCCGCGCCAGGGTGTCCAGCTAACAGGCAAGTACGGGCTGAAATCCTGCTCTGCTCGCCTTGCTTGGCTGTGTGACCTTGGGGCCATGGCCACACAGTGGGGACACTTGATCAGTGCCTTCTGCCATGCTAGGGAGGCAGGTCATATTCTCCCCATTCTACAGAAGAAAGTGACCAAGGATCAGAGAACTTAATATACGTATGTAAGTTCATAAATGTACTTACCTAAGTTCACACAGCTAGAAAATGAGAAAGCAGGAATTTACACCTGTCTCTTCTACAGCCCACTGTCCTTCCACACCCCACACAGCCTCCGCGCTTCTGCAAGCTTCTGCCGGGGTGCCTCTAAAGTGAGCGGCCAGCGTAGCTCCTCTCAGCCTCGGACATTGTATTTCTCTCTCAGTCTTCACAAAGATATAATTTTTAATATGTGCCTACTTAAATCCTAGGAAGGTTTTAAGGAAGGGATGGTAAAAATCTATAATCTAAAACTGTTTCCATGGAAGCAAAAACAGACCTACCAGGAGTCTGCCAGAACTCGAGGTGGGCGGTAGACTGGAATTGACCCAACATCCCCTACATCCTAAGGAGCAGCTGACATCTAGGTGGCAAGTGTATAAAATGCTCTGTTAGTCTTTATAATTAAAGGCCCTGGAGGAAGGAAAATATACAAGTAAATCTGTTCCATGATTGTGATAATATCTAGGTGCTATTTCTGAGCAATAAACCTAAGGGTTGCAGGGACAACCGAAATGGGTTCACTAAAATGAGGATTTATTAATTCTCATTTTGCAAATTACTTTGAGAAAACACAACAACTGTGAAAGGACAAAGCCAGAGCCACTTGCTATTGTGGCACCATTTGCTGAGCAGGCCTGTGACCCTGGTAAACACGACTCCCGTTTTACTCTTCTGAGCTTGTCCCCAGGACTGGAAATCACTGGAAAGCAAGCCCAGAACAAACCGCTCCCTGCACCACAGGTGGAAGACAACAGTGGAACAAACCACAGCCTCGGGTTACAGCGCCCCCAACAGTCCAGGGGCCACACAGCAGCAACCCCCATTTTGATGAGAATTATCTTCCCAAAGTTTGTATTTTATTTTTTAAAAAAGATTTTATTTATTTATTTTTAGAAAGAGGGGAAGGGAGGGAGAAAGAGAGAAACATCACTGTGTGTTTGCCTCTCATATGCTCCCCCACTGGTGACCCAGGCATGTGGCCTGACTGGGAATCTAACCAGTGACCCTTTGGTTCGTTCGCAGGCCAGCACTCAATCCACTGAGCCACACCAGCCAGGGCCAAAATTTGTATTTGAGAAGATAGCCTAGACAAGAGTTCTTGAAGAGGGCCAGGTATTCTTGCATTTCAAAAATGTAGGGAAAGATGCCCTGGCTGGTGTAGCTCAGTGGATTGAGCACGGGCTGGGAACCAAGGGGTCCCAGTTCGATTCCCAGTCAGGGCACATGCCTGGGTTGCAGGCCGGGTCCCCAGTGGGGGCCATGTGAAAGGCAACCATACATTGCTGTTTCTCTCCCTCTCTTTCTCCCTCCCTTCCCCTCTCTAAAAATAAATAAATAAAATCTTAAAAAAAAAAAAGTTGTTAAAAATGTAGGGAAAGAAAGTAAACTTCTCCTAGAAAAGACTTTGGTTTCATGAGGCGAAAGGGTGGAAAAGCGGCTTGAGTTTAAAATGCCACTTTTTCTCTACATTGAAATGCAGGCCTAATTTTTCCTGGGATTTAGCAGCTCCCAGGTCTCCAAGAGGAGAATATAGAGTGTTTTACAGTTGGAGGTGTGTGTGTGTGTGTGTGTGTCTGTGTGTGTGTGTGTGTGTGTGTGATTTTCTCCCTCTTTGCACCCTTGTTTTTACTTAACGTGGGCACAGTGGAATAAAGCCTAATTCCAAACAGAGCTGAATGCAGGACTTGGCTTAGGCAGGTAAGGAATAAACAGAGGTACCCTGTGCTGGGTAATAGTGATTAAAAGAGCAGGCCTTAAGGGATTAGAGTGTGGCTCAGCTGGAAAACAAATATAGCAATTACTCTGTAGCAAGACAGACAGGTGGTGGTAGAGCGAGGCAGGTTTGAACGAAGAGGCACAGTTAGGAGAACGAATCCTGGAGTCCCTGCTCAAGGTTAAAATCTTGTCTCCTCCTCTGGAGAACTAAACCTGAGGAAGGATCAAGACGGTGACAGTAAAGGTCTAGCTGGAAGACAGGATCATAGTTAAGAGATCTGCTCATGGCCAGACTTCCTGGTCACCTAGTTTGTGTTGAGGCCAGGCCACGTTGCAACAGAAAATCAAGGCTTGGGCTTGAGGTCAGTAAGTCCCAGAGCCTTCAAGACAACCCAATGGGGAGTCGTTGGGTGGGGTCAATTGAGTATTGGCCATGGTGAGAACTACAAAAAATAGATAAGGAAACAATACCTCAGGGACAATTACAACCAAGGGGAGAAGGTTTGAGGAGGGCGTCCTCAACTCAAACAACCTAGAGATCTGCGCCGGAGCTGAGTGTCCTCGAGCCTGAGGGCAGAAGGAACACAAGGTTCTGCCTCAGAGCCAGGTGTCCCTGGGCCCCGAGAGCAGGCCCAACCAGCAGGGATATGGCTGGAGGTGCCCCTCCCAGCCAAAACCCTGGGAAAGTGATAGACCCAGTACCAGGGTTTCCGACAATGAGGTAAGGGGATGAACTATCACCTTCAATAGGATGCTTTCATCCCTAGATTCAGGGAGACTTACTGATCGCTGGCTGTGAAGATGGAAGAGGAGCAGGCTGTCTGCAGAGTCCGGAGAGACGGAAGAAGTTTAGAATCCTCCCTCCGAACCTCACAGAGACGGGGTAGGGGTTCGCCGGGGCTGAGCGTTCCCTGCCCGCTGCTCCCCTAGTCACAAGTCTCAGGAGGCTGGAGAGAGGAAGACACAGAGAATGTCTCCATACGGGTCACCAAATTGTTAGGGTGGTCAGTGCCGGGGGCTGTGAAAGAATTCACAAAGCGAAGAAGAAAGTGTAGAAAATAGAGTTTTTATTCACTCTCCAAGAAAGGAGAGGGGCACAGTATGCAGAGATACACCAGCCTGAGGGGCGGGGGCTTTGAGCTTTTACTGGATTAAAAGGGTGTGGGGAGGTTGCTGCTGGGGGCGCTGTAACCCGAGGCTGCAGTTTGTTCCACTGTTGTCTTCCACCGTGGTGCAGGGAGCGGTTCGTTCTGGGCTTGCTTTCCAGGGATTTCCAGTCCTGGGGACAAGCTCAGAGGAGTAAAACGGGAGTCGTATTTGACAGGGTCACAGGCCTGCTCAGCAAATGGTGCCACAATAGCAAATGGCTCTGGCTTTGTCCTTTCAAACGGTTTCTGGGGAAAAAAAGGAACTCGGCTTCCTTAATTCTAAGGTCAATGAAATAAACTGAATTTCTTGCATTTGTTTTCTACAGGGAAATGTTTTCAAGAAAAACAGTGTGAAAGTTGAAGCTTCCTTAAAGAAACAACCCATTGAAACCATGCCCTAAAATGCTGCTCAGATCTGGGACAAGAATCAAATATTTAAAGTTGTAATTATAAAATTTATACCAGAAAAGAGATGCATTTCTAAGTGGCATATGGACAAACTTTATCACACATTGCATTATCTTGCACTGTCTATGCAATATTAAAGACTTGTAATAGTAATTTTCACTATTTTAAGCCATTAATGTTCATAACTTTGATTATATATCATTTTTTAAATCCTTACTTAAGGGCTTTTTTTCCCCCATTGCTTTCAGAGATAGAGGGAGAGAGAGAGAGAGAGAGAGAGAAACATCAGCTGGCTGCCTTCTTGTATGTGCCCTGACTGGGGATCGAACACATGATTCTTTGGCCCATGGGACAATGCTCCAATCAACTAAGCCACACCAGCCATGGCTGTATGATATATCTTTGATGGCTGTTATTTGATTATCAGTCCTTTGTTAAAATAATAACACCATTACAATGTAGAAAAATAAGATCTATTTATTTAGGCAGTTTCCAGAAAGCCACTGTAATGAAAAGCAGAACCCACCAAGGTAACAAGTTGAAAAGTATATTTGCATGAACGTGAAACCAGAGGGCTTAGGTTAAAACAAGGAAAACAAAACAAAACCATTAGCTTCAATACAAGTGCCTGAAATAATAAAGATAGAGCAAGGTCAGGGGCAGCTTACCTATTACCTGCCAGAGATACAAAGGACACGAATGGGGGGGGTGCAGGCCATGCAGAACAGGAGTGCTGAGGGGTTCCGGGTGCACCCTCAGGGAAAGTCCACCACTTGGGTCCACTGTTATGTTAGGGATACCAAGAAAGATAAGCCCTTCAAGGTCAAGCACAGGAAAAAGACAACTACATCTGTAATTAGTGTGATAAGTGCTCAAATTCAGGCTTGTCTATCACAATGAACTTCATAATCAACTTATCTAAATCCAGAAGAAAAAACAAACCAGTTGTTATTTTTATTGGGATCACACTACATTTATAATTTATAAAGAACTGACATCTTTATGGTGTGAGTTTCCACTTGTTCACATTTATATTTGTGTTTTATTTTTTCAGGACTGTTTTATAACTTTCCTCATATAGATTTTGGACACTTACTGTTAAGTTATGCCTAAATCCTTTTTTTGCTGCTTTTCTTAAAAAATGCTTCTAAGACAAAAGGTAGAGTCCTCTTTTCACCTTTCCTTATGCCCATGCTGATCCCTAGCAAGCCCTGATGAGTCTGTTGTATGCTCTTCCAGGTTTATGCCTGTGCATTTACATATATATTATACATGTAAACACGGGACCTTACTATACAATTGTTCCTGCACCTGGAGCTTTTCACCTTCACTGCATGCCTTGGAGACCCTGACAGGCGGGCCCAGACAGACCCACTTCATTCTAAGGAGTGGAGTCACGGTGTGCGTGGGCTGTCACGTTCCCACAGTGATGTGCATCTGGGCAACTTTTCTATTAAAACCAGTGCCAGTCTCGAAAAATCCCATGCTGTCTGATTTTACGTGGCATTCTATAAGACGGAATGAAGAACAGATCAGTGGTTGCCACAGGTTCATTGCAAAGGCTCAGCTCCTGGGAACTCCTTGGGGTGTTGAGATTCTTCTGTAGCATAAGAATTTGTGCGTGTTTTAAAACTTAAAACAGTGTGTTCTTGAAGATCAGAGGGCTCAATACTGTCCAATACCAGTAGTGACCTACCAGTATTTCTTTTTGTTTTACATTGTCCTTTAATTAAAAAAAATCCAAACTAATCAGATCTTTCTTTTCACAAGTGAATTTAATCCATTACATTATTTTGCCCACTCATACTTATTTACTCATATTTAGATTTATTTCTGTATTTTTTATTTTTCTAAATACCTTTCCTTCCTTTTTTTCTGCCTTCTGTTGTATTAGTAACATTTTCTATATAGAATTTCCCAACCCACCTCAGCTGCCTAGGAAGGTATAAATTGTGTGTCTATAGTGAAGACTGCACTTCTATGATAAAGGTTATCTGTATTTCTTTTTTGGGGTATCTATAGTTCTTAAAACACGCACACTTACAGGTTTTCAGAGTCCCTCTACCCCATTCCAAGCATGCTTTAACTACCCAGTGAACTACCCCATGTTGCTGCTCCAGAGGTGGCTTTAGCTTTCTTTCGAAATGCACATTTTTGGATAATCTACAGTTGATTGTGACTATTTATATATTTATTAAATTATGTGCTCACCAGTTTTCTTAGATCTTAGTATTTTCTCTCTGGGTTCATTTTCCTTTTGGTGAAAGTACTCTTTTAATAAGGATTTGTGGATAGAAAACTCATTTACTTGTATGCCTGAACATGACTATATTGCTTTCAATCTTGAATAACAGTAAGCTATACAATTCTCTGTTGATGCTAATTTCCCTTCAGCACTTTAAAACAATATTATTCCATTTTATTCTGGCCTATATTTTGTCAGTGAGAAGCCTGCCAGCGGATTGAGTTTCTTCTTTATTGGACAATCTATTTTTCTGGATGGCTACAGTTTCACTTTAATTTTGTGTGTATATGGATTCATACTACTCGATATCCATAGCTAAGGACTTTCTTCAATTTTGAAAAGTTTTAAGAACAATGTACTTCAAAAATTGCTTCATTTCTTCATTTCTCCGCAGTTCCTATCCGACACAGGTTGGAGCCGGTGACCATCTTCAATGGGTGTGTGCGTGCCTTTTAGTCCCCGACTTCCTGTCTAAGCTCTGGGTAAACTCAGAACTGTTGTCTAACTCATTACTTCTTTCTGCATGTTAGTATAGTCTGGTTATTACACCCGCCGATGTTTTTAAATTCAGCAACTTTTTTAATTTCCAAGATTTCTAAGTTTTTAATATTCATTTGCTCTTATGTCATATCTACATATCTACCTACTTTTTAATGTTATGTATTTACCTCTTTGGCCACTGTGAATATATCTATTTTAACTTCATGTTTGTTTCAAAACTTAGTTTCATCTTAAGCAAATCAATGTTTCAACTGCTGATTCTGTTGAGAGCTTTTCCTCATGTGTTCTGGGTGTCAGGTTTGTTCTGAAAAGGAAACTGTTCTCCACTACCTCTCGCACACTCTTTTGTGGTTTCCTGCACACTCCCTCCCACCCCAAATCCCCCATTAGGTCTTACTGTGGTATTCTGATGTTCTACTGCAGTGTCTCGCAAATCCACTCAGGGAGACAGTGGGCAGGCTGACTCAGTTCCTGGCTGGGAGGCACCCCAGATGCACAGTTTCCTTTAAGGCACCAGATACAGCATCCAGTCATTCGCCATTCTTTCCAGCTTCCTTTTGGGAATGGGGGCCTTCAGCTTCAAACAGTGTCCAGGCTCCAGTTTCTTATCTCACCCTGTGCATTTTTAGTTCGCTTTACTGGCAGGAGCTCAGTCCCTGGCTGCTACTGCCAACTTTTGGATGACAGCCCAGCAGTTCCTTAGCCCCACTCAGCATTTCACTCGTGTTCCACAGAAATGTGTATCTTGTTTTTGAGTCCGCATACGCCTTTTTGCTATCTCTCTTTATACATTTTCTATCATGGCTACATTTGTTGAACAGCAGGAGTATTCTGAAGTGTAACACTTGCTTTACTATATTTCCCAGAAGAGAAAGTGTGGGTGTGTCTTTTAATATAAAAATTAGTCTCAAGACTAACATATGAAAAATCAGGGGAGGTAGGAGGGGGACAGTGGTGGAAAGAAGGGGAAGGGACTACTCTAAGAACATACATGAGTGACCCATGGACGTGGACAGTGTGGGGACTGACTGTGGGAGCGGGGGGTGGGCTGGGCAGAGGAGGGCAAAGGGGGAAAAACTGAGACAACTGTAATAGAATAACAATAAAAAAATTTTAAAAAAGAGAGAAAAATCAGCACTCTGCATCCCTTGGGTAGTGCCAGATGAGGTAAACATGCAATGCCAGATTCCCGCCCCCACCAAAAAAGCTGCCTGTCTCTACAGTACTTCCTTTCCTACAACCTTAGCAATTAAGTTCATTCTCTTTTTCTATGAACTATAACCCAACAACTATTTCCCCAGTTTAACTTTAAATTATAATTGTGACTATATTATCATCAAAAGATGTGAGACAATTTGCTACATATGATCAAACAACTGGTGTCAATACATTAACTAGTCACCCAGGGGTATTCTTTAGATGGTGGTTTGTTTAATCTTTAGATAGTACTGTTACTTTGTCACTGCAAGTTTGATAAAAACAGACAGACTGGAACCATAGAAAGGCACATCGGCCAGTACAAAGGTGATTAACTTTATCCTTTACCCTCTCTCCACTCCGCAGATTGAAAGGCAGCTGGTTCCTGAGAATTCTACCCTGAAGCTGATCATCCAGATTTGCCCTCAATCTGATAGAAAAAAACAAGTTATCTCTGCTGACCAAAGAACGACCTAGCCAGAAACAGGTTGCAAAGACAGACTCCCGGGGTTTGTTCATCAGTACTAAGGACAGACTACCCTTTATCATTTAGAGCTTATTGTACAGCTGCTAAATGCTAAGCATCATAGGAAAATCAAGGAGGCATAACCAATATTTGCTATTCTAAAAGCACTTACAATCTTGTTGGAGGAACGTAAGTAGCCATACGAAAGTTAAACAGGAGAGTTAACAAGGCAACAGGACAACAAGAAGAAAAAAGAAGTCCAAAAAAACAAGGATAAGGAGCCTCTGGGACAAGTTCAAGAGTTTGAACATTCGAATTACAGGGCTGCCAGAAGGAGAAGAGAAAGAACAAGAAATTGAAAATTATTTGAAAAATAATGAAAGAAAACTTCCTTAATTTGGTGAAGGAAATAGACATGCAAGTCTGGGAAGTGCATAGAGTCCCAACTAAGATGGGTGCAAAGAGGCCCACTCCAAGACACATCATAATTAAAATGCCAAAGGTTAAAGATAAAGAGAGAATCTTAAAAGCAGTTAAGACAAGAGCAGTTAGTTCTTACAGGGGGAACTTCCATAAGACTGTCAGCTGATTTCCTAAAAGAAACCTTTCAGGGTAGAATGGATTGGCAAGAAATATTCAAAGTCATGAAAAGCAGGGACCTATAGCCAAGATTGCTCTACCCCGCAAAGCTATCATTTAGAATTGAAGGGCAGATAAAGTGCTTCCCAGACAAGAAAAAACTAAAGGAGTTCATCATCCCCAAACCATTATTATATGAAATGTTAAAGGGACTTATTTAAGAAGACCAAAATTATTAACAGTCAAATGGCAATAAAGATATATCTTTATCAACACCTGAATCTAAAAAACAAACTAAGCAAATGAGAACAGAGACAGAATCATGGATATATAGAGTGTTTTGATGGTTTCTAGAAGGGAAGGGAGTATGGGGGAATGGGTGAAGAGGTGAGGGGATTAAGAAGTACAAATCGGTAGTAATAGAATAGCCACGGGGATGTAAAGTACAGCACAGGAAATGGAGAAGCCAAAGAACCTACACAAATGACCCATGGACAAGAACAGTGGGATATGGACTGCCTGAGGGAGGGTGGGATGCTGGGTGAAGAGAGGCAAAGGGAGAAATATTAGGATAACTATAATAGCATAATCAATAAAATAGTATTAAAAAATAAAATGTATATGATGGACAGGAAGTAACACACTATGTATGCATGAAGTTTGGACCCAGTTAGTAAAGAGATCTAGAAAGAGAAAACCAGTCTAAAGCAATTTCCAAGTTTGAAAATGTTTATAAATAAACTCAATGGCTGTGTTCAGTCTGTTTTTATTGGTTGCTCATTTCCCCAATAGCAACAGAAGGAGAAGAAAAAAATCATACCCTGGCACCTCTGAGACATGGAGTTGATAACCTTAGAGAAATATCTAAGGGATGAGCTGATTAAAACTTGAATTTCTGAAGTGATATATTCTCTCCATGGCACAGCAACAGTACACTTGCTATAGGGTTCATCCGTACATGATTAAAGACCAGACATCAAGCAAATCTTATCAAGTTAGGCATCATGAGAAATTTCTATTCTTGAGAAAAATTAAATGCCATTAGTCTGGTAGAAGAATTAACACTGAAAAACTTAGACCATAATTTCCGGAGTCAGTACTATACAAGGATATATAGTTAAACAGAACTGGAGCAGTTTTTTACATCCTGATTCTCCCTCTATCACAGCACCTAAGAAAACACAGCGTAATTGTCTATTTACTTATCATTTTACCTCCTACCAGTGAGCTCCTTAAAGCTAGGCTCCGTCCTTCTTCACATTGCCTGGCACAAAGTAGGTACAGAATAAATAAATACTGTGCCCCCCTCCCCAGAGGAAAACAATGCACAATAGCAAGTACACACATTTATAAAATCAGATGCCAGTGAACATCTGGAATATCTGGCTTCTAGCTACTTTCCTCTGAGATGAAACAATTCACTTCACACACCCTCCAAATTGCCAAATGATGTCAGCCTGGAGATTCCTAAAGCCAGAGCTAAGTGCTGACTCATTTAAGATACACAAAGGGTGCCAGACTTGGGAGGCAGTATCCATTTATTCCTGAGTGAAAAAGAGACCATGAAATCTACATTAGGATTATGTCTCCATTTTGATATTTTAATAAAGGCAATTCCATTGTACTATCACTGTAAATATAGACACACTGACTTTTCCATGGGTAGAATCACTTATATATACTATGAATGTGGCTTTTTTTTTAACCCCAATGAGCTCGAGACTTTCCAGCCATCAGGGATGCTTTCACTTCCTATTTCTTAGCGGCATGTTAATTGTGTTTGCTTTCTTCTCTTGAGGAAAGCTGCTCCAAGACAGAAAAGGAATTAGAAAAAAATTTCAAAAATGAGCAAGTGAATGAGATTCAAAACTTTCCATTTTGCTTCATAACATTTTTTCATTAGGCAAGTGAACTAGTGAATTATTTGACCCATGGTATTGTGAGATTTGAGTGCAAAGCATACACCTGAAAGTCAAAAACAAGTGAGAAAATTCAGCGGACATAAAAGAACTACAGATAATCATTAGGAACATAAAATTTATGACTCACACAAGAGGCAATTTGTTTGTTGCTTGAAAATTTTGAAATATTTATCATTATACTCCTGAAATAATGAAGGGAAAGCTCTTTCTGAAGCAGTCCTCAGGAACTGAACTCAGTTTCATTCTCAACTGACTAGTGTCTGATTACCCTGCAGTTCGCTGAGAGATCTGTGAGCAGGACGAAGATGAAAAAACCTTTGGGAGAGTCCAAAGAGAAACATAAATCTTCTGGAGTATCAACACACAGCGTACAAACAGCCCAAAGTTAGAGAATTCTAAATACAGGAAGAGTCCAAATAAACAAAAAAATAACTGTACTAAAAAGATGTTTAAAAAAATGATCATTTATTTTAGAAATTTATTATAATAACCAAAGAATAATTTGCTACAGTGCTTAGCAATAAATGATGCCAACTGCCAGGCTGTGGTCCAGTCTATGGGAAGGAAGAGATGGCATCACTTATGAGAGAGAGTAAGCTGTACCTTGTCATGACATCATGAAAGGTTTGCAGCTAAGACAAGAGTTGC
This sequence comes from Micronycteris hirsuta, assembly GCA_004026765.1. Classification (NCBI taxonomy): domain Eukaryota; kingdom Metazoa; phylum Chordata; class Mammalia; order Chiroptera; family Phyllostomidae; genus Micronycteris; species Micronycteris hirsuta. The sequence continues at coordinate 232,640 of PVJI01000427.1, forward strand.
AGCAATTTTTAGTCATTTACATGTGTTGGATGGTAGGACAATTTAGTTTTTCAGTTACATGCTTTGTGGACTCCTGAAACATCATTAATTTGGATAAGAAAGGTTCCACACATTCCAGGGAGATAGACCTTTACCATATAAAGTGAATTTCAGTGACTGATTTTTTCCTTTTTTTCTGGCTCATCTAGATGATCTCAGGGTAGAACTCAGCACTATTCTTTGCTCCTCCTTTCTAGGAGAAAGAGGGCTGATAGAGAAGGCAACATCAAAGGGAAAGCATTGAACTTTTGTGCTCCATGAGGGGTTATGGTTTTGAGTGCTGTGATCGGGGCTCCGTTACACTCTCTTTAGAGCATTTCTTGGGAGTCATCGCTGTGAAGTTTCTCTTCTTCCTTGAAGCTGGTGTGATGTGATGGGTTTGAAGCTGCTGTCTCTTAGAAGTGGATCATACCATATGAGAGCAGCTCAGAGAAGCTCTCCTCTTGGCTTCAGGGATAATCAACAACCAATCTCCTCCCTTCTTTTCCCTTCCCTTTTCCCTCTTCCCTCTGACTCGCCTTTCCTGAGTTCCCCTTCCCTTGCTCTCAGCAGGCAGAGATTAAAGTGCAAAAGGATAAGGAAGTTTCTTGAGCTGCACTTGTACCTTCTTCTGGTCCAGGTCACACAGACCATCAGTGCTTAGGAGAGGAAGTCTTGTGATTTCCCTGAGGTCTGCCTGAGCTCGCCGAAAGATTAATAGCGAAGTTTGGGGCCAGAGCTTAGCTGTCATTAAATGTTCTTTTGCCTGGTCTTGTCCTCTATTCATAAAGCTCCTACAGATTCTTCTGGGAGAGGGAAGCATGTAGCTATGGGAGGGAAGAATTGGGGCACGTGGTCTCTGATCTTAGACCTCTCTCAGTCTGCTTGCCAGGGATGCAACTAATCACACTTATGACTATGCTGAAAATGCCCCACATGAAGACTAGGCATTTGAAGTCTATATAGTTAAAGAGACTAAGAAGAATATTTTGTTACATGTTTTTCACAGTAAATCTGTGAAACAGAAAGATGTTTATCCTGTTCATTTTATAAAAGATTTTACTTACTCATTTTTAGAGGCAGGGAGAGGGAGGGAGAAACAGAGGGAGAGAAACATTGATATGAGAGAGAAACACCAAATGGCTGCCTCTCATATGTGCCCCAGCTGGGGACTGAACCTGCAACCTGGATGTGTCCCCTAACGGGGAATAGAACTGGTAACCTCTCACTTTCTGGGATGATGTCCAACCAACTGAGCCACACCGGTCAGGACTGTCCTGCTCATTTGATAAAACTGAAGTTCAGGAAAACTTTATGTGTTTTACCTAAAATCATATGAGAGAGTCCACGTTTTCTGTATGAAGTCTTAGAAAAAGATTTTTTTCTCTTTAAATTTATCTGACCTAGCTGAAATTATGAAAAGCAAACCAGGTTTTTGTATCTCCATTGAGTATATGTGGTCTTCTACAAGGTAAAATGATGATGTAGTTGACGACCTGTCTGTTAGACACAAGATTTGCTGCTGGTAGAGCAGAATTTCTAAAATGTAAAATTATGTGACTAATCAACACAACCACGCACAAAGTAACCCAGAAGGGAATATTCCTATAACGTTTCCTGATCATGCATGAAGTATTTTCTGAGTCCAATATCTAACACCTATATTTTAACAGTTAATATCCACACCCCAAAACATAAGCTAACATAGGTTACATACCCTTAGCTTTAGGTATCAATGCAAAGACTCTCACCAGCCCTGAAGGACTAGTAGAAGGATACCTTGAGTAGGGAAACGTCAGCTCAATTTGAAAAAGAGCTGACCTTAATATTGCCAGTTAGCATAGTGCACTTCTCAGGAAAGCTAATGTCTGAATTTGCTATTACATGATAAAAAGTCACTGTGTACATTTAACAGCCTTTATTCCTTTATTCTTAGAAAGAGGAAATGTGTTACATCAAAGAAGTTGCAAGTGTTTATTTGCTAGAAACTTCCAATTTTACTAAATTTTATTTTGCCTCTCAAGTCTTATCCTTTGTAATACAACATACACTTTTTTCTCCCCAGGAATACAATTTAAATCACCCTACACAGAATATTGAGAAATCTGAATTGCCCAGGTAGACTTAGCTGTTCTTCCACCTTTGCATCCATTGCAATATATCATCATTACAATGTGAACTTTGGATCCCAAACACACACACTCTGCAGCAATTATCTCATGTCTTAGAAGGATACATATGAATGTCCATCTTTGCAACAGTTTGTGTTCAGGGCCGAGAGCAAGTTTTGTGTTGTCAGAACTCAGCATAGTGCCTAGAATACCGCGTACAGAATAACTGGTACAATGAGCCCTGGCTGGTGTGGCTCAGTGGATTGAGTGTTGGCCTGCAAATCAAAGGGTCACCAGTTCGATTTCCAGTCAGGGCACACGCCTGGGCTGAGGGCCAGGTCCCTGGTTGGGGCAGGGGGTGGGGGGTATGATGTTTCTCACATGGATGTTTCTTTCCCTCTCTTTCTCCTTCCCTTTCCCTCTGTCTAAAAAATAAATAAAATGTTTAAAAAAAAGTATAATTGGTACAATGAATAAATGTGTCACTTTGTCTCTAGAACTATTTCTTTTTTTTAATTTTTATTGATTTGAGAGAGAAAGAGAGAAACATCGATTTGTTGTTCTACTTATTTATGCATTCATTGGTTGATTCATGTATGTGCCCTGACCAGGGATCGAACACAACCTTGCTGTATTGGATAATGCTCTCTCCAACTGAGCTACCTAGCCAGGGCCTCCCCAACCATTTCTTAAGCTTCTTTGGAGCACAGATGAGATCTTAAGTTATTTTGTATTCCCTGTGTTACTTAACACAGTGCTGGGAACCTAGTCAAATTCAATAAATATGAACTGATTTATTTGCAGTAAAAGAGAACATTTCTCCCTAACCCAGATACACAAAAACAGAAGCTAGATATTAATCTGTCAAGAATGGTATAAAACAGATTTTTACATTGAATGGGAACTTATACATAATCATCTCTAAATTCTCTTCCAATCTTGAAACTGTTATTTTTACATTTTAAAAGAGATTTAACTAGCATAGGACTACAACCTTCATGGATTAGAATAAATCAGTATCATGAAAATATCAACATTACTCAAGAACCACTTGACTTCATGGAAAGATGGAGGTGTAGGTAAACACAGCTTGCCTCCTCGCAAAACCACATCAAAATTACAACTAAACTATAGAACCATCACTCAGAAATTGAGCTGAATGGAAGTCTGACAACTACGGAATTAAAGAAATCACATTCAACCCAACTGGTGGAGGGGCGGAGGCGTGGAACAGGCTGGCCTTACATCTACATGTGGTGCACAAAAATTTGGGAGGGATATCTTGAGAGTGAGGAGTCCCAGCCCAACACCAGGCCACTCAGCCCAGGGTTCCAGTGCCAGGAAGATAAGTCCCCATAACTTCTGGCTGCAAAAACCAGCAGGGATTGAGTCACTGGAAGAAATTTCTAAAGTCCCAAGCAGTTCCTCTTTTTTTTTTTTTTTAAGATTTTATTTATTTATTTTTAGAGAGAGGGGAAAGGAGGGAGAGAAACAGCAATGTACGGTTGCCTCTCACGTGGCCCTCACTGGGGACCTGGCCTGCAACCCAGGCATGTGCCCTGACTGGGAATCGAACCGGGACCCTTTGGTTCCCAGCCCGCGCTCATTCAAGCAGTTCCTCTTAAAGAACCCAGACATGGACTTACTCAGACTCACTCCTTGTGAGCTCCAGCACTGGGGTAGCAGCTTGAAAGGCATCAGTAGCATCAGGGAGGAACTGAAGTGTCTGGCATCAAGGTGAGAGCTGGGGGACAACATTCTCCCAGACAGAAAGGCAGGCAGAGGCTACTTCCCCTTTTCTGAAATTGTCCCCCACAGAGCCACAGAGCAGGCAGGCTGGTGCCATACCTGAGACTCCATTAACCTGGCTATCACTGTTTACCCTGCCTTGGAGATGCCCTGAGGCTTTATCTCACCCAACTTTATGGCTGGTCTTGGCCCATGCTTCACAACTTCCTAAATTCTCTTAAATAATTAATAGCAGCCTCAGTGAGCCCCCAGCCCCGAAACTCCTGAAAGTGGCTGCAGGTATGGCATTATCAGAAGCCAGCCTAGGTTCACAGCTTGGCTTTACCTGAGAAGCTACAAGCCCAGCAGAAATAGCAGCCATCTTCAGATTGCTTTATAGCTCATGTAGAATAGTCCTGGACAGAACTCAGGTAGGGGCTGACCTTGGCCTGCACCACCTGGGATACCCCACAGCTTGCAAACCCAATGGACAACTACAGAACATGTTGAAGCACCACCACCCTGCCCCTGCACAGCTGATCTTCCAGGGATGGTGGAGGTTGGTGGTCAGCAGTCACAGCCAGTCCTTGCAGCTGACTGGCATGAGTAAATTCCTCCCATTAACCTGACAACAATAATGAAGGCTCATCTACAAGAGGAGGGTATACCCAGTCCACACAAAGGGCACACCTTGAGTACCCAGCTTTGGTGATTGGGAAGGGTGTGCCACTGGACCCTACAAGATGCCTACTACATTAGCCCACACTACCAAGACATGGAGTCAAAGCAGCTCTACAAAATACATAGAAACAAACACAGGGAGGCTACCAAAATGAGGAGACAAAGAAATGTGACCAACTGAAAGAACAGATCAATACTCCAGAAAAACAACTAAACAAAATGAGCAATCTATCAGATGCAGAGTTCAAAACACTGGTTATAAGGATGCTCAGGGAACTTAGTGAGGACCTCAACAGCAAAAACAGATCCAGTCAGAAATGAAGGATACACCAATTGAAATAAAGAACAATTTACAGGTAAACGATAGTAGAGTGGATGAAGCCAAGAATCAAATCAATGATTTGGAACATAAGGAAGCAAAAAACAACCAATCAGAACAACAAGAAGAAAAAAGAATTTTTTTAAAAAAAGAGAGAAAAGTGTAAGGTGTCTCTGTAAGTGTTCCAAAATTTACATCAGAGGGGTGCCAGAAGAAGAGAAAGGGCAAGAAATTAGAAATTATTTGAAAAAATAATAAAAGAAAACTTCCCTAATTTGGTGAAGAAAATAGATATGCAAGTCCAGGAAGCACAGAGAGTCCCCAACAAGATGGGGCAAAGAGGCGGACTCAAAGACACATCATCATTAAAATGCCAAAGGTTAAAGATAAAGAGAGAATCTTAAAAGCCGTAAGACAAGAGCGTTAGTTTTTACAGGAGAATTTCCATAAACTGTCAGCTGATTTCTCAAGAGAAACTCTTCAGGGTAGAATGGATTGGCAAGAAATATTCAAAGTGATGGAAAGCAGGGACCTACAGCCAAGACTGCTCTACCCAGCAAAGCTATCATTTAGAATTGAAGGGCAGATAAAGAGCTTCCCAGACAGGAAAAAAACTAAAGGAGTTCATCACCACCAAACCATTATTATATGAAACAATAAAGGGACTTATTTAAGAAGAAGATGATCAAGACTATGAACAATGAAATGGCAAAAAAAAATATATCTATCAACATTCGAATCTAAAACCAAACTAAGCAAACTAGAAAAACAGAGATAAAATCATGGATATGTAGAGCATTTTGATGGTTTCTAGATGGGAAGGGGTTCCTAGGTGGGACTGGGTAAAGAGGTGAGGGCATTAAGAAGTACAAATAGGTTGTCACAGGATAGCCATGGGGATGTGAAATACAGTACAGGAAATGGAGTAGGCAAAGAACTTACACGCATGACCCCTGGACATGAATGGTGTGGGGACTGCCTAGGGAGTGGGGGGCTCTGAATGGAGGGTGACAAATGGGAAAAATGGGACAACTGTAATAGCGTAATCAATAAAATTTAAAAAAATCTTTGAAAGACTACAGTATATTAAATAGTTAATATACTGTATCACTTCATAAGAATAATATAAATGATTCTTTGATTTAAGAAATCTTTTGAAACTACTTCCTTTTTTATGATCCAGAACAAATCACACAGCATGGGATGCTCGTAAACATAAGCAAGTCCTCACCGATTCCCTTGAAAATGGTTCTTAGAATGAAGGCACCATTTTCCCACAAAACAACATGGAAGGTTTTCAGACTCTCAGGGCAGCTCATAAAGTTCAATTCAGGGAATAGCGTCAAGTACTAACACTGTTATACAGCGTCATCACCACGCATAATGGTTTACGTACTTCAGGATCCTGGCAATACACTGTCCACACCACATCCGTATGAATGGCAGTCATCAGTTAAGGAAAACCTGCTTTTCACCATGACAGTCAACTAAAATTCTACTATAAAAGAACCACATTTGGCTAAAAACATAAATTCTAGGTTCTGTAAAATACAGGGTGGGGCAAAAGCAGGTTTACAATTGGGAGTATGTGGAAGTTTATTCTTTTATTACTACTTAATTACTGCACTATTTTCCATACAAACAACTGTAAACCTACTTTTGCCCCGCCCTGCAGACTCCACTGGTCTCACTGAGAAAACTCTGCGACTCGGCCTACGAAGTGCTTCGATTTCTGTAGCTTCTTAAGTTTCTTGGGCATAACAGCACGATTTCTTTTTCTACCCAAATTTTAGCTATAGTTTTCCAACATATGAGGTCATATAACCATTATAAATCAGGGTTTGTTGGTTTCTTTTTAGCATACCATTGAGGCACATCCTCAAAGGACTTTCCCCCCAAGTTTATTGGACAAACATAAGGCCTTGTCTTCTAAGGATGATGATCTGCAGAAGGCCACGGTTAATCTCTGATAATACTAAAGGAAAGTCATTTGCTACTGGATGCTTTTTATACTTTTTCCCAGGAAGTCTGATTTTTATTATCCCCTCATTAATTACCCCAAAGTTTTACTCCATCAGTTTACGATGCAATTTGTAAATTGCACTTGTATAATTATATTTATTAAGACAGTGAATTCTTAGAGATGCTGGAGCACATTAACGCATTCACTCAGCACGTTTGTTTCTTGGGTGCCCGTTAGGCCTGAGACAAGCAAATGGGTACAAAGATGAACCAGACACAAATCTTGCCATTAGCAGCTGGAAGTCCTGTAGTGCCAACAACATATGCTCCTAACATTTCCTGCTACACTCTGGCCAATTAAGTATCAACAGCGAGGTGATGCTCATTGTTGGTCCCAGGTTATAAACACTGTAGGATTAAATTCTTTGTCTTAACTCTGGCAAGTGGTATTTGAAGCTGGAAGCTTAAATCTCAGACACCAGATGTTTGGGGAAGCACAAGTCTTCCGAGGCATTAGTGGTGATGCTCAATTCATGTCAATAATGACGTCAAGCCCTACAAAGTGGATCTGAGCAAGAAAAAACTGAGTGGGGCCAGTTTCCCCCATGCTCCTTCTATACCTGCCACACAGGCCTCTTCTGTGGACTTTGCCTGGAATATTCTTCCACCAGACACCCACAGACCTCCCTATTTCAGTTCCTTTAGTTCTGCTCAAATGTCACCTTTGCAGAGAGAACGTCCTTGACCACCCTATTTAAAGTAGGACTTCTGTCACTCTGTCCTTACACTGTTGTTTTCTTTTTTTCCCTTAAAGCACTTATATCTGACATTGTATTTTAAATGCATTTGTTCATTTTACTTTTTGGCAAGGCCTTGTCATTTTAATCACAGCCTAATCCCTGCCCAGAACTATCTATCATATTGTTCTCATCACACATGGATTCTCCTCGTAGCCTCCCTTCCACCAGGCCTCTCAGTCTCTGAAAGGGCATGTCCAATTACAGCCCTGCGGCTATCTGCTCTCAGCTCTCCTGTTCCCTTCAATCTTCTTAACTTGAGGCTAAGAATATCTTTACCCTGGCCTCAAAAAGGGTCTGTGGTCTCTCTTCTACTCTTCACAATGTCTCAATTTATGGCGTAAAATACTCAAACATGAACATAATATCTCTGTAATTCAAAGGTCTTACCCCTCTTCCAAGGCCACTGTCTCATCTATACTTCCTCCTCACTCACCGGCTTCGTTTTGCGGAACAAACCTGGCGGGTACCTACATGAGCCCACTACTGTTCTTGGTTCTGGGGATGTGGGAGCAAACCCTCCTGATGAGGCTCGGCCTTAGTGGAATTTATACATTTTTGTTTTTGAAACAAAAGGTTGAAAAATCTTATAGCTAATGATTTTCCACACTTACGAAATTTAGAGTTAAATTTCCTGCTTATGAAATACAAAAGAAATATTTGCATAGAGATTTAGAAGTTTACAGTTGAAGAAAAGGATGGGATTCAGATGGAATACCTGACTCAGAGTCTGTAAATGAAATCTGAGAATTTAGTTTACACAGTCATGGGGATTTGAGGGGGGTGGGCGGGGCAGGCAAGAGGGGCCGCAAGAGTGAAGGGTTGAATTATCCATGTTACTCAACGCAGAATATAATATCAGCTCCTGCAAAGCCCCTTCCTTCCCTTCTCCCTCTCCTCTCCTTTTATTTCCTTTCTTCTCTTTTTCTTTCTCCCTCCCTTCCTTCCTTCCTCTTTCTTTCTCCCTCCTTCCTTCCTTCCTTCCTGCTCACTCTCCCTTCTCCATTCTTCCATCCATCCCCTTAAGCCATTCTACTCCCCTCTACCACCATAAGTGGCACTCTTCATATAAATTTTGATATAAGTTTCTCAAGTTTCTCAAAAACTCAAATTAGAATTTTATAAATATTGCTTTGAATTCGTAACTTAATTTGTGGGGACTGGACACCTTTGTCATATCAAGTCTGTGCCATTCAAGGACATACAATACCTTTTCATTTATTCAAATTGTCTTATATGTCATTTACTAGACATTTAATACGTTTTCTATGAAGTTCTTGTGTATTCTTGGTTAGCTTAATTTTAGATACTTAACATTTTTTTGTTGCTATTTTGATTATATCTTATTTTTTGTTACATCTTTTAGTTGGGATATATCTTTCTCATTGGGAATGTTTTATTTCATATTTTTAAAAGTGAATGCAAAACAACAATACTGAATTATTGTGTTTTTTTAATACAAAGGCTAGGTATTCCAAAACAATAGGAATTATAAACATAAAATCTGCAGGCATTTATAAAGGAAAACAGTAGCGTGGGGGAAGAAGGAACAGCATTCTTTTGGTTAAAGAGAAGACTCCAGATATAATCTAGAAACTTCCGAGCTTTGCAATTAAAATGTTGTCTCAGTGTTAGCCCAAACCTTACCACAGAGCCCTCTGTGTGGTGGCTGCGAGGACCCAAATGCTGTCGGTGTTCTCAGTGAAATGAGGAAGGACTTTGACAGGAACCGAGTGCGGGTAGAGGAGGAGGGGAGAATCCGTGTGCCCGACAGGGTTAGGGGATTGCGGAGGACCTCCAGGTCCAGGGCTCTGATTAGACACACTAGGTCGTCTCCTGTATATCATAGCGAATCTGCTTAACAGAGATCTTTCAACACAGGTTTTGGTGATTTGCCACCCAGGATTAACAACAGAGACCAAATATAATACAAGATAAATCTCATTTGCTTCTTGTAGAAAAAACCTAGTATTCTGTCAGTGCTTTGTTGAGGGAAAAGATGTACTATTAAACAATCATAGGCAACATGATCATAACCATCCGTACTAGGGAGTTCAAAGAAAATGCTCCCCATTCACTGACTGGCATCAGATGATCTAAGAAAAGCACTGAGATTCATGCCCTGTGTTAAACCCAAGAGGGTGAGGTGAAAGGCACTCATATATTATTCTCGTGGCCAGGAATTCACTGCACATTAAATTGTCAAGGTGATGGATGACAAGAGGCAAAGTTCTAGGGAAGATCAAAAGTATCAGTTTGAATAAACCTCCATAACAAGACAGTCCTAACTAAAGCATATTTTTTGTTACTAGATATAAGAGATTTTGAAATAGTGTTTTTCTCTTATAACACCTACCACTATCCCTACAGAGGTGAGAAAAGCTGTTTTCTAAAAAACATCGAATGACTTTTGTTTTATATTCCCCAAAGGTCCAAGTAGAATGGTGGATGACGTGTGGGTACATAGACACTATAGAATAAAACAGAGATGAGGTCTTCATTTTAAGCCTACTGATTAGTGCTATGAGCTATTTCATCAATATCCTGAGTTTCACCTTAAACAATTGGCTAATCTAAGTAAGAATTTTGAGCTTCAATCTCTAAATTCATATTTGGCAAAAAAAAAAAAAAAAAAAAAAAAAAAAAAAAAAAAAAAAAAAAAAAAAAAAAAAAAAAAAAAAAAAAAAAAAAAAAAAAAAAAAAAAAAAAAAAAAGATCTACGAGAAATCCAGACAGTATTGGGCAGATGAGGTAGGGGCAGAGAGATAGCAAAACTTCAGGGCACGTTATCAAAGTGAACTCTTCTACAATCTCTTTGGGGTCTCTATCATTCACCAATTATACTTTCCAGTGAACTACTGTGAGCATTTTCTCCTGAAGGCCGTTGGCCATGGAGTTGACACTGATGGTTCTAAGTCAGAAAAGCAGACGTTAACTTCATTATGTACCAACAATCAAAGTGGGGATCAACTCCAACCAACAAGGGCAGATGTCCCAGTGTGACCCTGCTGGCCAGTTTGCTCCTGGTGACTGGGTAAAGTCTGCAAGGGTTATCTGTAGGTGTTTTCAAGCCATTGAAATCATTCTCTTGGCTCCCCCTACCCCCACTCTACACACACTCAATTCAGAAAGCAGGAAATGTTTTTCCTGCGTAACAGTCACAGAGCAGTCCCCTAGGGTTTCCAGGGGACTTGCATCTTCCAGTTCCTGTTTCTGGTTTCGAACAGCTAGCTCTATATTTGGTTAACGGCCTGCCTGTGGGTTGTTTTGGATTTGGTCATAATAAGATAACCTGGAGTCCCTGAGCAGAGATCAAAAGCAATCTTATTTTTCCAGGAAGCAACATGTTGACCTTTCAGGATTCGGTCTCTTTCACTAAGAGAGTTGAGTTTTTGAATAGTGTTGTTTATAGCACAGAGTTGGGTGTTTACACTATTGGAACTTACGGGTGTATGACTGTACAGGAATAAGACACTATACACTCTCCTGCTTTTAGATGAGTTTATATTTGTTTCTTGTGTGGGCTGATATCATTTAAGCAGTGCTCTTTATAGTATATGCTCTTTTTCCATGGAAACTTGAGAGTAACTACTTGCTTAGAAATGAACAAATATTTGTCAGATGAGTGAAAAAGAGTGTTGATTCTACTCCTTTCACATCAGGGCAAGAAAGAATCAACACTCTGTTGACAAATAGTAACTTCCTCTTCCCCCCAGTATTTTCAAAGTTAAATCCTTATGGTAGTGTTAAACCTTTGTGAACACAATCTTTTAGGAGTAAATAAATAGATAATCAACTATTATTTGCCATTGGGAGAAGTAATTTAGAAAACTATGAAAAGCTACTGGATTACTATTTTTTCACTAATACGTGCTCTTTTCATTGTACCTTAGATCTTGTTTTGTCCTGTTTTTGAACTCTAAAAATTAACTTGCTTTGTAAATAAGATGAGAAATAATGATTGCATTTTCATTTTACAAAGGGAAAATCAAGTCATGAAAACATGTATTAACCACTGTAACATCACCTTGGAAACGGGAAAGGAATCTGAGTTTTACAGAGAACATATTTGTAAAGTTGTCAGTCATTAAGTCAATTTCAAAGGCTGATCAGAGTAGGACTAAAATAAGAAATTACATTTCTTCCTTAGGGAACATTAATTTGTTATATAGATACTGGGTGGTTTTACTTCCCTTGGTAATTTACACCATATTTTTATTTCCTGTTTCTTTAATCTTACTATAGATTGAAAGTTATTCTTTTTATAGCAGGTGAATAATCTTTAAAAAAATCTAAACTGTAAATCAGGAAACTCACTCTTTTTATAACTTTCTATTTTTTCCCTTTTAGTCATTGGTATTTGTTTTTATATTTAAAATTCTGTCTTACAAGCCAACATTGGGCCACACAGTCTGTGCAGCTGGAATGGGCCCACAATACTCCACGGCAGTGTGCACAGCGGTGAAGGACCTGCCACCAAACCACCCCGAGAGCTGAACCCTCGCAGCACCCCTCTGGGCTTTGGAACAAACCAAACCTATTATTCTTCAGAACTCTCTTCTGAAAAATGGGCCTATATACTTCCACAGGTTTGTTCTGGGAGCTGATGCCCATACGAGATTCTAGCACGGGTTCCTGACCACTGTCACTCAAGGGAAGTGCTAATAGCATTCTGGACAAGACAGTTCTGTGTGAGGAGGAAATGCCCCCTGAACTGCCATCTGTGCGAATCAATGAGGGCTTTGTGACATCATCATATTACATCTGTTTACACTGATTTTTTCCATCCATTCCTCTCAAAAAATATTTTTTAAGTTTTATATACTCATTCTTTGAGACTCGCCTCAATTTTTTACTTCCTCAAGTCCCTAACTTCTAATAGCTGAGATGATAACAGCATGTTTAATGCTCCTAAGTCACTTACACACTGAGTGACATTGCTTCTGTATTTCTACGGCCTTCGGACTATCAGCAACCTGATGACGGCCTGGGCTGTGCTGTGCTTCTCTTTCAGTGTCTAGAGCCCCGCACGCCGCCTGATGTATTGCTGGTGCTCAGAGATGTCTGTTGAACAAAATGGTCCACTCCAAAAATTTTCTGAACCAGGTGGCTTTCATATTCTGACGCACGCCAGGGATGTCCCTGCTTCAGGCCTGTAACCTCGCCAGGGGCCTTTCTACTTCTTCTCCATATTCAGACTTACGAGATAACCATAAACCTCACTGGGCGCCAGAATCACTTAGAAACATAGAGGATTGGAGTCACAGTTTGCCAGCAAGGCAGCATCAGGCCTCCCTCTGTGGGGGGAACTTCACAACTGTGTGCAGCGGTTCACGCTGCTGCCGGGGCTAGGCTGTCCCTGAGCCTCTCCTCCATGGAGCACCTCAGGTGCAAGGAAAAGGGAGCCACTGTAGGCAGATTCTGGATTTTCCCTGGCCTAAAAGCCTGAGGTTCCAAAGAAGCCCATATAGCTCTTGTAACTCAATAGATACCTCTTCCACGTATCAAAGGACATGCCTAGTTACAAGTGTCACCACAATCGCAGAAATCCCATGGTATGGCTTCCTATCAGCATTGAGCATTCCCCAGCCCAGATGCAGTTGACCAATCAGCAGCCATTTACATCATAAGCAATGTTGCCTAGTAACACTGTAACATTCTACCTTTAGCAGGGCTCCAAAGAAACAGAGTTAGAAAGTTGAGAAAGTTAAATGTCAGATTCTCATATGGAAGGGTCCTGTGAACCTTTCACCTATGTGTTTCTTGCTCTTGCCGTTCCCTCTGCCTGGAAGGCTCCACCCCAGACATTTACATGGCCAGCTCCTGTACCCCCTTCAGTTCCTTGGTCAAAGTCACCTTCCCAACGAGGCCTTCTCAGGCCACCCTACTTGAGAAGTGCAACTCCTGATCTCAGCTGCTGGGGCCTCCTACCATCCATGTATGTTTTATTTTCTTCTCCACTGCCCTTATTACCTTCTAGCATATATAATTTACTAATTGATTTTCTTTATTCTGCTGTTTTTCCCATAGAATTTAAGTTCTATAAGGTTGGGGCATTTGTCTTTTATTTTTTTCCTTATGTAGCAGTAATTCTTGGCTCTTAGAACAGTGCCTGGTACAAAGTAGGTTCTTCAACAACTATTCGTTTTGTTTATGAATGAATTTATGCCCTTTCTCTCTTTCAAACTCTAGTTTTTCACTGCATTCTTTTTTGAGAAATGGGGAAGGGCAACATTTTTTTCAGCTGACAAATAAAAGGCAGCATGGTGTTAGGGATTAAGAACAGGGAGCATGGGCCCAAACTGCCTGGGTTTGAATAAGGGCTTTGCCACCTACCTTGGAAGGTTGAGCTAAATTCTCTGCACCTTAGCTGTCTCATCTGTAAATGGGGATAGTAACAGTACATCCATCTTTGGATTGTCACGAGGATGAAATTATTTAAAATATATGTAACATGTTCAGAATAATGCACTATGTGTTAACTAGTATCAAAATCAACTTTAAAAAGCCCTTTATTTTTACTCTGCACCACTTCTAACTACATTTCTCTCTTCTAAACTTCTCTACCTCTCAGTCATTTTACCTGTAAGTCAAATATACCCCACAGCCTTTTTTTCCCCCAATTACAGTTTATTTTTAACATTATTCTGTATTAGTTTCAGGTGTATAGCACAGTGGTTAGACAATCACATACTTCACAAAGTGTTTCTCCTGATATTTCAAGTGCCCACCTGGCACCATGCTTATTGAATAATACTGTTACTGCGCTACTATCAACTATATTCCCTATGCTGTACTTTACATCCCTACGACTATTCTGTAACTACCACTTTGTACTTCTGGGTGAAAATGGTGAGGAGTGAAGAAGTACCCCACCACCTTTATTTTAACTCCCATTCACCTTCCAACTACCTCAACTAAGATTTCTAATGATCTAGTTGCTGCTTTTCTCTCCTTAGTCCATGAGTTACTTGCACTGCCTGCCACCATGAACAACGCCTGCCTTTGACTTCCGAGTCCCTCCTTTCCTGTTTCCACCCTTTCTTCCAGCTGCCTTTTCTTCATCTTCTTCAGAGGCACACCCACTTCTCCTTCATTCACTCTATAAAGTTATTCCTAACACAGGGCACTCGCCAGTTCCCCTCGGGCGGTTCACTGATGACGGCTGTGGGAGACAGTCCCGCTGAGCTTCCCAAAGATGGCAAGTGCTTTCTCACATCCATGACTTAGAACTTCCTTTCCTCTTCCTGGCACTTTCTCCCAGCCTCATCTCCCTCTCCCTAACTTCAGCTAGTTTTCCAGATTTTAATACAATATCTGCTATTTTCTTTTGTTCCCAAGTCAAGCACACCTCCTCTGTACCCTTGTTGCCTATGGATGCATCTATCATAGTATGACACAGCCTTTTCTCATTGTGGTTTATTTCATTTTACCCCAGAAATAAACTGCTTATAGGTCCATGTAGGGTTGGTCAAAAAGTCCGTATGATTTTCTTCTGTAAAATAGAAGACACATTTTTCATTTTCACCAATAACTTTATTGATTTGGATACCTGAGTATGTCAGCTGTCTCCCACTACTGGCTTCTAGTGGGTAGAGGCCAAGGATGCTGCTAAACATCTTCCAACGCATAAGACAGCCAAAGAATTATTTGGCCAAAGTGTCAATAGTACCAAGAAACTTTGCAAACCACGCTGACATGTTCAATCAGTCACAGAGCCTTCTCCACAACCTGCACAAATCTCACTTTGTGTTTCAGTTTGCATTTTACCTTTCTTGAAATAATAAAGCATAATACGCCAAAATGTTGCATATTTCTTCCATCTTCAATATTAAAATGGTGGCACAAAAATCCATCAATTTTGGTAAGTTTTTTTAACTGCTCTCTGACTTGACAACTGTCACAATACAATCTAACGAAATTGTTTTGAATGAAGTTAAAGACAACTAAGTGCTTGCAGAGCCACCATACGGAAAAAAACATAACAGACTTTTTGGCCAACCCAATAGGTCCTCAAAGTACAGTGCCTGACATGTAGTAGGTATATAAAAATAATCTGGATTCAATATATGAACACATAGCATCAATATAGAATACATTTTGATTGGGCTACATTTTCATTGAGAACTAAATGGGTAAAATTAATAATGATATCTCATCAAAATGTCCTTCCAGAAAATCTTATCAGAGGTAAAAAAAGAAAAAAGCTCTGTTTTGACAATATAAATGGCGCTGTGGATACACATGCTATATTTTACTATAAAGCCAACTTTAAAAGATAAGGGACTTCTTTCAGCATTAGCAACGTCAAATATTATTTGACTCCAGTCAACGGCTGTTTGAGCTCAACGAAACCTTACAAGTACCAAATTTACCTCATTAGGAAAGTTCAGTAAATCAGTGCTCAGGCTTCCTGCCATGATTTTAAACAGCATCCACAAGATTTTAGTTGGTTAAAAATCACACAGCCACCTATTTTAAGAGGTTTCAATGGCTGCCTTGCTCTGGCCCCCATCTGACAAGACTCTACAAGGCACCTACCTGTAATGTACATCCAAACACACCGATCATCAGCATGGCCACGGAAAGGTAATCGGTGAACACATCCCACCACGGTTTCAGCACCCGGAAGGCAGGCTGCTGCTCGGAGAACTGCCGGAATTCTGTCACTGGAATCATGGTTCTGAGAAAGGAGAGATTACTAGTGAATTTACCAATCTTCATGTACCACATACTCCATTGTTAACAACATTCAAGATGGTTCTCCAACCTTCCAGAAGAGTGGTCTCAGTCAGACTAGGAGCTATCACGGCTTCCTGGGGTTTTCAGAAGCCTCAAAATAGTCGCCTCAAATAGTGAGCCTCGCATGAAAAGACAAGTACCTTTGCTGTTGTCCATTAAGCTGGTTCCCTTGGGCTCCACGTGGACCAGGGAGACCACGGTCAGAGTCCATTATTTCCTGGATCCCCTCTTTCCTTAAACAGAATAAGAGGATGCCAGAAAAAGCAGAATCCAGCCTTTGAGATATTTTTGCTATTTATCTTATTATCTTGGGTTGCTGCTTTAAACTACTTTTTTTTTTTTTAAAGATTTTATTTTTATTTATTTTTAGAGAGAGGGGAAGGGAGGGAGACAGAGAGGGAGAGAAACAGCAATGTATGGTTGCCTCTCACATGGCCCTCACTGGGGACCTGGCCCGCAACCCAGGCATGCGCCCTGACCGGGAATCGAACCGGGACCCTTTGGTTCCCAGCCCGTGCCCAATCCACTGAGCTACACCAGCCAGGGCTGCTTTAAACTACTTTTTAAGTGTAATCTCAGCATCAGTCTGTGTTAATTATCTACTGATATGTGTAAAGTATTTTGCTGCTCCTTGGAGAAAGCCATCAACTTTGCCATATGGTCCTTGTCTTGTAAGAGGCAAGATCTCACTGATGGTTAGGGGTAGGGGTTGGGGAGATCTTCATTTTGTCTTACATCTCCCTTCTTTGGTCCCTGTTCCTTTGGGTTGATACCTTTTCTCTATTTCCTGTACTTCTCATAATTTACTGTGAGCCTCACACTTATCCCTTATCTCTTCTGGGAAACCAGTTGGTCCTGAAAACACCCATCTCTATCTACATGACAGAAGATAAATGAACAGGGTGCATGCACCAGAGGCTCTGGGGAAAAGGAGAAACGGCTGCATCGTTTTCTTGGTCTGTATTCTCCTTTCTCACCGCTCAGTCCCACTGCCTTCATTATGATCCAGGACCTGAACTTACTCATCCTGCTACTGTGCGAAGGAATATTCTTCCTTATCTTATGGCAACGAGTAAGAGTGGCCAAAGAGGACTACAAAAGCTTCTCTCCCTTTGCCATCTTTGGATCTAATAATCTAGCTCACTACACTTGTCGCTGTTATTGAGTCTAATTAAAGAGCAGCGGAAAGGACACACTGAGTACTTATTCTCCCAAGCCTCGTTTATTTCCTGGATCTTCCCTCCCTAACGCTGAAGTAAAGGCTGTACAATAAACAGCCCAAAGAAGATCCAGGACTCGTCTTTGAATTTCCTGGTGGTTATCTTTGGAAACCATTATATGTCTCCATTCTGTCTTGCTGCTTTATGGGTCATTTTCTTAAGAAGGACAGACCTATCCTCTTGGCATCTGTGCATTTGCTATGATTTTCTGTTTTTTACCAAAACACAACTTTCTTAACTCCATTCTGTTACTACCACTAGACTGCAATCTTCTTGAAGGCAGAACCTATGTTATGTGCATGTATTCTCAAAACACATTACAGGCAAGCAACACAGACTAAGTACATGTGCATACTTACTGTCATTAAAACTTCATACTAGTTCAAAGTTTGATTTTCTCTGACACCTCATGACCTCTTTTCTTCTCAATGCATCATTACAATCTCACTGCCCCCAATTTTTTTTGGTAACAGTTGTTCCAGCAGCAGTCACAGACAGGCACTAACTCATCTTAATTTCCAAGTTTGCTTCAGAAGCTATTGTCTTATTCTATTTTACATCCTCATCACTCACTACAATGTCTGGCAAACAAGAGGCCTTAAACAACTGTCTGCTGAATAATTAAATGAGTGACTCCAGATGCTCGTTCATGGAACAGTGCTTGTCCAAATCAGATTTGGGGTGACACCTCTCAGCTGCAGTGCCAAGTTCAGTGCCTGTGCTCTAGTCTGCTTTCTTTGACAGACCTGGTGGTTGTGCCCTTCATGATAAATGCCTGACACCTTGGAAGGGCTCGGGCTTATTCTTTGAAGTGGGGAAGAATTTCAGAAATAAAATGGACCAATGTAGAGCCGTTGTCCTCAAACTTTTTGATCTTAGAACTCTTTACACTCTAAAATAGAGGAAGTCCTCAAAGAGCATTTTTTAATGTGGGCTATACCTATCAATAATTACCTTATTAGAAATTAAAACCAAGAAACTTAAAAATATATACAACTCTTTTAAAAATAATAAGCCCATTTCATAACATATATTATAAAAATAACTATATTCTATAAAACAAAAATATGAGAATAATGGTACTGTTTTACATTGTTGCAAGTGTCTTTAACATGTCTTCATAGAAGGTAACTGGGTCCTCATATCTGCTTCTGCATTCGGTCTGTTGGGGTACGTTGTCTCGATTAAAAGTTATGAATCAGATATGTGTTTGAAAAAGAGAGAAGTATCTTCACAGCCTTTTCATCTAATTATGGATATGAAGTTTTGATAGTATATCAAACTGACTTGGTCAGCTGCAATACAGAATCTCTAAACTTTCAACTTTTCAAACTCCTGATATTAAAACTCATTTGTCTATCTTGCACTTTGAGTGAATCTTTTCCCCACACATGATTTTGTAACATCATGCACTGGGCATCTGGAAAAATATCAGATCACTGAGTTATGCAGCTCTTCCAAATGTTGATAAAATATATTAAAAATCACATTCATTAGTATCACCACTGCTTTCATTAAAAAAGCTTTTAAGTAATGGGAAGCTGTCAGACTCATGGCGGTGAATACAAGATTTCCTAAATTCCAATTATCACTTGAAAGTCTGGATTTCATTTCTGCAGCAAATATTATCAGTTGGTCTCCTTAAAGTGCCACTTCATTCATTTTGAAAAAATATCTTCCACACACTCAAGCCTAAATAATCAGTTGTTTTATTTAAGTAAGACTTTAAGTAATACGATCAAAGAGCTAATTCAACTTTCATCTCACATAAGGACTTTCTCTGGAGACACCCATTATACTTTAAAAGGTAGAAGTACTTTACATGTTTTCCCTCCTCAACACAAGGTATTAATACAATATGCATCCAAGAGTTGAGAGTTATTAAAATATTTATTTTACCGCTTCAATGAAGACATTAAATGAAACTGGCAATTTTTTTAAAGTAGTGTGTGCTGATGACCAATACAATCTCTACAGTAGAGTCTGGTGCCTCTACCTTGATTCCTCCTAAAGCACCTTACCCACCATTGCCTTGTACCATCAGTGAAAAAGGGCAAAAAACATGTTAGCATTAAAAATTAATTTTGACTCCGGTTAAGATGGCAGCTTAGGCAGACATGGCTCACCTCTTTGCACAACAGCAGCAAAATTACAACTAAGATATAGAACAACCATTGCTCAGAACCGACAGAAATTGAGTTGAATGGAACTATGACAACTATAGAATTAAAGAAACCACATCCATTCAGACTGGAGGGTAGAAGGGGCGAAGACACAGAATGGGTTGGTCCCACATCCATGTGTGGTAGGTAAATATTCGGGAGGAATATCTCGGGAGTGAGGAGTCCCAGCACCGCATCAGGGCCCCCAGCCCAGGATTCCAGGGCCAGGCAGATAAGTCCCCACAACTTCTGGAAGCAAAAACCAGTGGGGATTGGGTTGGTGGAAGAAACTTCTCTTAAAGAACCCACACACAGATTCACCTACTCAGACTCACTCCATCAGGGCTCTGGTACTGAGGTGGTGGCTTAAGGGGCACCAGTGGTGTGAAGGGGAAGACTGAGGTGTCTGGCATCAAGGCAAGCAGAGGCCATTGTCCCTTTTCTCAGCCCTCCTCCTACAGGGCCGGGAGACTGGTACCTGGCTTACACTGTTTGGCCTTGGAGATCCCCAGAGACTCTGCCCCACCCAACTTATGGGCTCACCCAAGCAGCTTTTCCCTATGAATGGCTGGCCTTGGCTCTTGCTGCACAACTTCCTAAATCTTTTCAAACAAGCAATAGCTGGCTTGGGAACTAGCCGGCCCAGGCTGGGAACTAGCAGCCTGGATCCACATCCCAGCACAAGTAGCAGCCATCTCTACTGCTTTGTAGGTCTGGCAGGGTGGCTCTGGGCAAAACACAGGTGGGGGCTGAACTTGCCCTGCACTACCTATGAAACCCCAGGGTCAGTACACCCAGTGGACAGCTACAGACCACCTCAGAGCACCACCACCCTGCCCCTACACAGCTGATCCTCCACAGAGGGTGGAGGTTGGTGATAAATGGCCACAGCCAATCCTTATAGCTGACTGACCTGGGTAAATCCCTCCCACTGATCTTCCAATGGCAACCAAGGCTCATCTACAAGAGGAGGGTATACCCAGCCCACACAAAGGGCATACCTTGAGTACCTAGCTTGGGTGTTAGGGGAGGCCATGCCACTGGACCCTATAGGACACCTACTACATTAGGCCACACTACCAAGACACGGAGTCAAAGCAGCTCTACCTAATACATAGAAACAAACATAGGGAGGCTGCTAAAATGAAGAGACAAAAAAATATGGCCCAAATGAAAGAACAGATCAAAATTCCAGGAAAAGAACAAAACAAAATGGAGATAAGCAATCTCTCAGATGCACTGGTTATAAGGATGCTCAAGGAGCTTAGTGAGAACCTCAACAGCATAAAAAAGATCCAGTAAAAAATGAAGGCTACACTAATTGAAATGAAGAGTAATTTACAGGGAAACAACAGTAGAGTGGATGAAGCTGGTAAATCAATGATTTGGAACATAAGGAAGCAAAAAACAACCAACTGGAACAAGAAGAAGAAAAGAGAATTTAAAAAAAAAGAAGATAGTGTAAACAGCCTGTGGGACAACTTTAAGCAAGTCAACATTCACTTCATAGGGGTGCCATAAAGAGAAGAGAAGGAGCAAGAAATCGGAAGTCTATTTGAAAAAATGATGATAGAAAACTTCCCTAATCTGGTGAAAGAAATAGACACGGAAGTCCAGGAAGCACAGAGAGTCCCAAACAAGATGGACACAAAGAAGCCCACTCCATGGCACATCACAATTAAAATGCCAAAAGTTAAAGATAAAGAGATGGGAGAGGGGGGTGTGGAGAACGGGAGAGTGGTGAGGGGATTAAGAACTACAAACAGGTAGTTACAGAACACCCATGGGGATGTGAAGTACAGTATAGAAAAGGGAGCAGCCAAAGATCGTACATGCATAACCTGTGGACATGAACAAGGGTGGGGGAATGACCTGAGGGAGTGGGGGATGCTGGGTGGGGGGGGCAAAGGGGAAAAATTCAGGGCAATGTAATGGCATAATCAATAAAATATAATTAAAAATTAATTTCGAACTTGTGGCTTAGGCTACCAGCGTTCCATGAACCACACTTTGAAAACCACTACGGAAGAGGCTCATATTCCCTTACTTATGGTTCTCCTTGACAAAGCCAAGTCCTGGGTACTGACGGTAGGTGAGGTGCTCCAGTCTTTGGCAGAGTTTCCTTCATAGGCATCATTCTCTTAACATGGGAAATAGACTAAGAATCTAAGAAACTTAAGTATGATCCACTGCTTCCTAATACTGGCACAGCCTAGTTAAGATAAATCACAGGACCGGTTAGAGAAACAGCTGGTCAAGATGACACAGCCTTTATTGTTATAACTGAACTCTTAATGCACTTAATCTTTTGGGCGTGTGTGTTTGTGTGTGCATGTGTATGCACATGCTCATTTTTGTACACATATACTACATATAAATGTATGTAGTTAGATGTATAATATACACAGATATAAATACATATACACATAGACTTTATTGTTTTAACATATCACAAAGCTCAAAGCCAGTATCAGCACAGTACTAATCTTTGGAATTAGTTTTGATGCAAAAACAGGGGCAGGGGGTTATAGAAGGAGCTGACTAAAAAACTCCAAAACTGAAAACAGAGTGAATCAAACTTTTGCTTTCTTAACTGAAAAAACTTTTAGTATTCTTATTTTTTAATTTATTATTTTGTTTTTTATTTATCCCCCCAATATCCCCTTCCACCTCCACCCCTCCCCCCAGCAATCAACACACTGTTGTCTGTGTTCATGACTTCTTTCTTTTTTGTTCAATCTCTCCGCCCTCAGCCCCCTTCCCTGAGCTGTCCAGCCTCCATAGATGGAGATCTATGAGCCTGTCTCTATTTTGTTTGTTAGGACCAAATTTCAGCACCTGAAAGTCATATGTTACAGTGACAACTACGTTTGATTTCTCTTTCATTATTATTATAGTTTCCAAGTGATTTGTGACCATTTCAAGAATTATCATTTTAAGCTGAAGGAGCTACTTCTGAGTAAACTTCTGGGTTTAAATAGTTTTTACCCTCTAAAGCTCAAATCGGCATACTTTTATTTTTATCAATATTTTTTGTTTTAGAAATGCAAATGAAAATCTTTATACTTCTTCTAACTCCAATTTCCAATTTGTTATGTAAGATTTTAGTTTTCCTAATTAACTAATGTTTTTGGAAATATGGCATTTCAACTTCAATCAAGAAGTCTTGGTATGTTAATTTAAAAATATATAATTTTACATGATCTCTGCTGTGTTCTTTTCCAGAAATCAACGTGCACTTCCTTTATTAAAAATACTTATTATCAAGTCATTTTAATGGCTTTATTATTCACAAACCTTTACCACTCAACACAAATATCTACCACTGACATTTACCATAGTGTATAATCCTCTGGTAAAGAATATTGGTAAAGTCAGTTGCAAACACGAAGTTTCTTATTTCTTTCATTTATTTGGCTTGTCCTGAAACAATCTGTCTTCATTCCCTCTCAGGAGAATTCTAATATCTTATTTTCCAGAATTAATTACATGGAACAAATTCTATTCTACTAACCTGTGACTTTAAGAATATCAAACTTAGTCTATTTTGATTCAAAACTGCTACCACTGCTCTTCCATGGCTATCAGGTGGGTACAGCTAACATTTGCTTTGTTCAGTATTTTTTTCCTGGCATCACCTTTAGACAGTGTAACTACCGACTGTTTAAGGAAACAAGGGCCAGTTCTAAATGATAGTAAGTATCATATTAGTAACATGGCTCCTTAAAAGATGAATAAAAAATTCAATAATTCTTGAGCACATAAAATATGAATTCTGCAGGAAAAACCCCACATACATCATTCACCTATGTTGCTAAATCGAACAGTCACCTCTCAGCCCTCACCTTCTGGCTATATCGGCAGCAGTGGCGTCAATGATCATTCTTCACTTGCCTTTCAGGACACTACAGCCATGAAGTCTTCCTCCTCCTTCTCTGGCTGTTCTTTTCTAACTCTTTGGCTGTTTCCTCCTCTTCTGCCTGACCCCCGTCTTTGGAATGCCCAGTGTTTAGCCTTTGGTACTAAGCCACTCTTTTCCCTAACCCACTCACTCCAAACACAGATTCGTATCAGCATCCAGACTCATAGAATCAACTGCCTACTTGACATCTCCATCTGGAAATCCACTAGACACATGAAACTCGGTATGTCCCAAACCAACTCTAGTTCCAGTCCCTTATCTGCACCTCCCCCATTGCCAGCAAAGCCCTTCTCTGGCTATTTTCCTATCTCAGTTGATGGCAATTCCATTTTTCTAGTTGCTTAGGCTAAATATCTTGAAGCTATCCCTGATGCTGTTCTGTTTATTACACCCCCAATGTCAACAAATATTATAAGTTCCTTAATATGAGCCCTGTCCAGAAAGTATCCATGTAACACGAAAATTAGAGGCATTTAATGAAGAAGATACAAGACACAAGAAACACTGTACTCAAGACAGTGATGCCTCAGTCCCCTTCAAAGTGGGCACATTGGGCCCTCACACAGTTCTCCCAATTGCCAGCAGTTGCCCCATTGTATTTTCGTGAACCTCATCAACAGTCTGAAATCTCTTCCCTTTCAGAGGTGATTTAAAAAAAATTTTTTTAAAGATTTTATTTATTTATTTATTTTTAGAGACAGGAGAAGAACATGAGAAAGAGAGGGAGAGAAACATCAATGTGTGGTTGCCTTTGGCACACCCCCTACTGGGGACCTGGCCTGCAACCCAGGCACGTGCCCTGACTGGGAATCGAGCTGGTAACACTTTGGTTTGCAGGCTGGCACTTAGTCCACTGAACCACACCAGCCAGGGCCCTTTCAGAGGTGATTTTAATTTTGGGAAAAGCCAGAAGTCGCAGGGCACCAAATCTGGGCTGTAGGCGGATTGAGTCACCTGGGTGATTTGATATTTTCCCAAAAAACTCT
Source organism: Micronycteris hirsuta (assembly GCA_004026765.1). Lineage (NCBI taxonomy): Eukaryota > Metazoa > Chordata > Mammalia > Chiroptera > Phyllostomidae > Micronycteris > Micronycteris hirsuta. The sequence continues at coordinate 257,288 of PVJI01000427.1, forward strand.
GCTTGAGATGTGATACATGAGCGGGCATGTTGTGATACCCATAACTGTGGCTTCTGAATCATCCAAATAATTTCTATGAAGGAAAGTTCACACTTAACGCAAAATCTGATGCAGATTCGTTGCTCTATGTGCTCAGACATTTTGAAGGCCACGGCCACACAGTACACATGCTCACTCAATGTTGTCTACCACCCCCACTGACTAGTACAGTGAAGTCATCATTGTTCACACATGCACATTCCAGTCCACTCTCCTTGGCTGCCAGGTTACATCGATGTCGTGCAAACCGTTCTTGTTATATCAACAATGGGTGCACTTTTTCCCAATAGACCTCATGTCTGTCTCTTTCTACAAGAACACGTCACGAAGGCAGGGACTTTCTTTTCAGTTCTATCTTGTACAGTGATGTGTCCCAACTACCTAGAAAACACCACATGGCATATAGTAGGCACTCAATAACTGCTGAATAAATTAGTGAAGATATAGTAATTATAATGAAGAAAGAGGGGCAAAATTGCCTTTAGCTTTAGAAATAATAATCGTACAGGCGAAGCGTGTGTCTGAGCAACATCGTGGGAGGACAAGCCCGCGGCGCAGGGCCAGGCCACGTGCGCATCTGAGGCCAGGATGGAGAAAGGGCGCACAAAAGGAAGAGCCCAGAAATGCCATGACTTATTTATGGGTTCTTCTCAGTTGTACCCAAAGTCTCCATAAATCAAGATAAAGTCCTCAGGATATGCTCGAAACATAAATTATGAAACAACTGCTTTTCCTTCAGTTGTGCAAATATGGAAATAAAAAACAGGAGAAAAAGCTACATTTTCCAATGACATAAAAAATGATTATCTTTCTCTCCTAGTAGAGCATGACTCTAACTTGTGTTTTACTCTGTAGTTGTGGTACATATGACAAACTAGTTCTAGAAAAATCCACTGAAGAAGTCTGTAATTATATGGCTTTATAGATATGTACTTAATTAAATAATTATAAATGGGTTATAAAACTGTAAAACCTGAAAGGCACCTCAGAGGCCATCTAGTCCATAACTCTCATTTTAGGAGTGAAATACTTGAGCCAAAGAGAGAGATTACGTGACAGATAATGGTGAGCCAGGACTTCCAACCAAATCTTTCTCCTCGCTCTATCGTTCTTAGTTAATATTACATCACACTGATTCAAATGTAAAGACTCGAACATACGCTAAGAAAGAGATAATTTAAATTAAATATCTGCTACACTCAACTTCCCTTTTCATGTTGCTATAACACTAAAAAATAAAATATTAATACATTAAAATGATCCTTAAGCCATAGTGCTCTTACATCCCCATTAATGAGAACTTTATAGACTCAGAAGGAATAGTAAGAGGCAGGTTGAACTTGCAACCCAGTAGACTTTTGTATTATCATCTCCTTAGATATTTCAATGATGTCATACATTAAATTAATGGCCCTGTCACATTATCTGGAAAATATTCAAACTGAACTTAATCTGTTTTTCTAAGGGTGGTGGTGATGGGGATCAAACATTACCCTTCCCTAGCAATTCTCACTCTCTCTTAATCAAGGAAAATATATTATACTTCTTCCTCACTATATACTTTGTACATATTTAAAGAAAAATCCTCTTAATCACTCTACTTCAAGCCATACATTGCAAGGGCTCTGTTTACATGCTAGTTTCCACAGTTACGGTTATCAGATTCATAAGCCTTTGAGTCCACTAAAAATCTGTTGCATATAATCAGCAGCCAATCTTTCCTCTCACATGCAAAGATTACTTTCATTTACTCACGCACATGCTATATAAATAATTATGAGTGTGTAGGATATGTCAGGTACTGTGCTAGATCCTGGGAAAAATGAAAGTGAAGAAAACAGACTAAGTACCTACTCTTACTTATGTGTATTCTCATGTAGAATGTGCATTAAAGAAATTTCTGTAAAACCATGAACTGTAACTGATCTTCTTTGTACTGTGATTGGTTATTGTTTCTTTTGCCAATGGTGCATTTAAAGAGGTGGTTGTTTTTATTTCACTAAGAACAGGGTTTATATCTTGTTTATCTCTGTATCTTCTAGAATATGGCACAATGCCTTAGAATAGACCCTCGATAAATATTTACTAAATTGAATTAGACCTGAACGCACACACACACGCACTCATACACACCCAACTGAGCATTTTGTAGCAAAGACCAAACTCTTATATTATGTTACTATCCTGTTAAAAGTTTGACACTACAATAAATGACTATTACTATATAGCTTCACATTGTAAATAATGGTTATTCAAAGAACAGTCACTACTAAAAAGGATATTTCAGAAAAGGAAGAGTCATAAATAATTTATAATTTCAAAATTAAGGTTCACTGAAATTTTAATGCACAAAGTTCTGTCATTACTTATAAAGAGGATGCATTGATCAGTAATGACTTACTGGGTCTCAGCTTGTACCCAATGGCTGAATACTGTGACTCCCTTATCAGAATATTACCCTGTTAAGAAACAAGTGACAGAAAACAAATCCAAACATAAAAGTCTTGTTTATAATATAATGGTTTGGAATACTGCATTTGTAAATCTTGGTGAGGTTTTGATTTCTTTGCGATTTCTGTCAAAGAGCTTCAGCTACATCTGTATGACACTAATAATAATTTAATGCTTATTCTGGATATTTTAAGTAAATTTAAATTCATAAACCTTTTCTGATGAGGCTGAAGTGTGATCTAACAGTCTTTAAAAAACTGACCAGCAAAGACTATCACCAGATGTTACTCATTCCCTCCCTCATCTGTTAGTCTGAACGTACGTAAGGTCTCTGTGACTTTGTAAGTCTTCAGCTCTCTGCACCCCACTGGTCTCGGTCACCTCTTCATTCCACATTGTTTCTATCGCCTTTAAATCAGGTACAATCTTCCAGAAGGCAGAGTCTACACTTACCCATGCCCCACCCCCCCCAAGGATCCTAAATCCTTGAAAACTCTTAATATCATTCAAATGTGATTCACACAAGGTTTCAGTTCTTACCAGTCTCAACATCCAAAAACTAAGCCTAGAATTCAATTGAGGATTGGTTCTTGAGGATTATGTCTTCCTCCAATCAGACAAAACGAGACCGAGGTATATCTCCAATCCTCTTTCTCCTCTGAGCCAAGAAAGCCCAAGAGTTCTAAAAGCACAGAAATAACAAGAACATACAGTACAGGCCAGAAAACCCAAACCAAAAAAAGTTTGGATCGTCTACGTGGACGGCTCTTTTCTTCCTGACAAAAGGATCCAAGAAGAGGAAGGTGGAGAAGACAGTAAGGTCCCTGCCCTTCAAAACATTCAAACTGATGTTTCCTGTTTTTCACCTTCTGGACTGTAGAGGAGTCTGAAAAGGCAGGGGTCATCTTTTATCTCATATTGCTAGCTCCACGGCCTAAAATGCTCAGTAGTTTGTTGAGATAAACTCCAAATGATTCTATGGGGGAACAGTTGCTTTTTTGTTCCAAGAGGAAGTTTGGTGTGTTTTACAATTTCACCAATATAGATAGGCTGGTACTTATAAAACAGTCAAACCAAGTGTGTCAGGGAAGCTAAAGCAACTTATTATCAAAACTTTTCCACGAAGCTTGTTATTTTTAACAGGGTAAAAATTTTACATTTCCTGCCATGTTAAATACAACGAGTAGGAAACAAAGGTATACTGCTCAGGAAGCAAGAGATTGGTGTTTAAAGAGAGACATTAAAAGATGAATGGATTTACAGTATGACCATTTTTATTGTCCTTTTTATTAAATTCATCTTAACAGGAACCTACTGCTTAAAATTTCCCCATTTAAGACCAGCGACCATGGAAGGGTTCTTAACAGCAGAAAAACTGCTGACTAATTCTGTTTGGGACTCCTCAAGTAGGTTCTTGAGAAGTCAGCGCTTTGTTTGTCTTTCCTGTTGGCTGTGCTCAGTCAAATGATGGAAGAAAGAAGTCTCGGTCTTCAAGCCTCCAGGAAAAAAACACGACTTTGTGGGAGGAAATCAACAGCTATCAGACTTCTACTGTCGGAATAATTAAAACTGACGTGAATGCATCTGAAAATTAAAATATTTGATTTTTGCCCATCCAACCAATAAAGACCCAAGGGTTTGTGCTTACAAGACAAATATTTTGGGGGTTTGGCTCTAAATTTAGCATACCGATTTAATGGCCATCATTTCCAAGTCTGACATTATATGAGTTCCCTCTTCCAATTCTTACTTCTCACAGCAAAGCTAAATAAAATCTAATGATATTCGATACTCCTAGAGTCTAAGGTTTTAGAATCTGAGGGAGGGCATAAAAGGTTTCTTTATATGAAGGCTACTTGCTGCTCAGACCTAGACTGTGACAAAAATCTGAATGAGAGAAATACTTCAAAAATATGAATCATTCACTAAAATACATCTGTTTCTGAAGATAGGTTATTTACTTAAAAAACAAAAAACAAGAACAACAAAAACTATAGCACAGGAAATAGTGAAAGTAGGTGATATACTTATATAATTGCAAAGATCAAGTGATAGGTGAGGCTCTCAAAAAATCACTACAAAGGAGACATAAGCAATACCAGCAGGGCCTCGGGGTGCTAATACTATAACTGGAATGTTCTTGCAACTGCTCTTTGCTTTGCAGACTCCCACACACCCTACAGAGCTCAGCTCTAGCTCCACTTGCTCACGGAAGCCAACCCTGATCTCCCCGAGCAGGTGGAACCCAGCTCGGAGGCTCTCAGAGCACTGTGCACCCCAGGACAGTCACAGACACCGTTTCCATCGATCTGGGTCGTTCTTGGGTCAGTGCTACCCTCCATTGTTTTCCCAGCACCTAACAGTCTTTGCACATAATAGGAGCTCAACATGTATTCATCAAATAAATGAATAATTAATTAGAAACAAAACTATAAGAACAGTGTAAATGTGAGCTCTCAGACTGAGTTATTTGAATACTTTGTCAGCAAAAAAAAAAAAAAAAAAAAAGGAAAAAATTTGAAGTCCATGAGCTAATTTGGAATAGGACCCAACTAAGCACCACCTTTATTGACAAACTGTAGAGTATTTTGAAATTGTTTACATGCAGTTACATTTAGCTGGCCTGGGGCCAGATAAAGTCTTTCTGAGAAAACCATCTCAAAGATACTGAGAGACCTGCCAAACTTATTTTTACAAATGGTTGAGAGACCCAGAAAACAAGATACTGAAGCTGAGCAACACATCAGCTTGCACGGTGACACCCAGGGACCTGGAGACGGTTTCAGGACAGATTTTGTTCAGTGACTTCGGCCGTGGGATGGGAAGGGAGACTGCAGATGCTTGAGAGGAGCAAAAGGGGTTCAAAAGTTGCTAAATTGGGAAGCTTAAAGTATTCATCACAAATATTAAGAAATCAAAAATTGTGTACAGAGGTCATGGAAATTTATTTAAAACCTTAGCTTTAGTAGGAAAAACTAAGGAAGAAACAAGAAAGAACTTACTTTTGAAAGTCAAACACTTGACAAGAGATATGTCAGAAGTTCTGAGTGAAGTGGGGTTTAGGAATGAGTGGGTGACCTTTGGGCTGGCTCAGGGTCAAGGGAAAAGAGAAGGGCTATGGAGCCACTGTGGAGATTTGTTTGTTTTTATCTGCTGTTTAATGTTGATGATACTATTTTAAGATGACTCATGTTGAAAACTTAACAGACCAATGTAAAAGGGACCTAGAAAAGTTATACAGACACAAATTAAAATTGCTTCTGCAACAACAAAATACATGTCTGTTCAACAAAAAAATAGAAATTGGTGGAGAGACACATTGGCTCCCTTCTACTCTATGTCCTTAGTCACAAACAGCATCCGTGCTGGGATTTGGTGGTGGGAAAGAAGTGGGATTTGGAAAATGAGGTGGAGAGAGCCACAGAATCTTAATTCATCCTGGGTTCCTTCTGGAAACTGAGAGAGGGATAAATTACCATTGGAGATTGCTACTCCAGGAGTGCAAAGTTTCTCAAGGATAAACGCAGTGTCTTTGAGAATCTTTACATCCCTAGCACCTACCGCAGCGCATGGAAGCATTATTCCTTCTTCTTCTTTTTTTTTTTTAGCAGTATTCAATCTTTAACAAGTACTCAAGTAGCTTTCGCCTGCACAATACTGAGCTCAGTCATGTGGCTATACCAACGAGTGAGAGAGATATAACCCCGATCCTTATACACCTTACATTATGGTGGAAAGGCAGAGAGTAAATAGTTACACAAAACTATTCAATCCTAATTGTGATAGGTATGATGAAGAGGAAGTGTAGGAAATTCTGACAGTATACTGAGGTGCTTGAGCTGCTGGGGGGTTTGCAAGTGATGCCTGCATGGAAATATGAAGTACAGGCAGGAAGCTATCTACGTAAAGTTGGAGGCCAGGGCCAGCAGAACATTCCGGGCAGAATGAAAGGTGTGATGGCTTTTTGTTTCCCCTCTGAGATGCATCATTTTGCCCTCCATCACTCATTGTAAATATTTTGGTTTTATTTATTTTCAATAAGGTTGGACCTCCTATTTTCTGTCTCTCGAGACACAGGGTAGGGTCAGCCTGAGTTGGTCCAGACTCTGTGAGACTAAGAGGACAACAAGTTACATGTTCTCAGACTGAAATGGCAAAACTCCACCAAGACTCACCAAGAGTCTGCATCTAAGGTATTTAGGACAATTTACCCAAACTAACCTTTTTGTCGAAGCCCCCAGACCTCACAAGTTTTGCTTTGTGCCCTGCTGCCAAACTGCCCTCTGGCATGAACTCAACTCCAGGCACAGGACGACTCCACTCTTTGGTCAATTCACTGTAAAGACGCCCGAAGTTCTGATTGACCAGTGCATGTTTGGTCCTGAATTTACAAAATTCTCAACACAAAGAGTGAATGTTGTTCTGGAATAAGGCAGTCTTTACCAGTGAGGGGGCTGTTCAGTAACTTCTTATAACTGAACAAACAGCAACTATGAGCGCCCAAGGCTGCTGCCCCTGCCCCTGTCCAAACAGGGTCTGGCCTGCAGCGCAGGCACCTCGCTCAGAAGCCAGGTAGAATCCCTACTTAGGAATTCACTTTTGAGTTACACACAGGAAATGTAGTTTGGGTCAGAGGATAGTTGTCTTTGGTCTTTTTTTTTTATTTCCTTCTTTGTTCCCTCTGATAAACCCTTCTTTCCTCCTTTTCTTTCTCCTTCCCTCCCTTTAGCTTCTCCCTCCCTCTTCCAACATCTGTCACCCAACTACTGCATGTCACCCATGCATGTCAAGTGCTGTGGATAAAGAGAAATAAGATGTAGGTGAATATGCGGGCAACGGGTTTGTAAACGAGGAGACACAAAATCTATCATCCCTTCTCTTTGCTCCTCAGCTCTTCGCATGGATTCAAACCCCAAGGGTTCGTGTGAGACAGACCAACAAAAGAAAGACAGATACATGACAACCAGCCTTTTAACCCCTGCAGGGAGTTTGCCAAGAGGGAAGCAGAGATATAAAACCTGGCAAGACATTGCCCTCGGATGAAGTAAAAATGAAGTGGAAATAAACAGGTATCTTAACTTTCACAATCTGAACTTGGAAACAGAATAGCTGGGGATAGAATTTTTTGATAAATCCCCTGCTATACAGACTCCTGCAACTTGCTGTTCAAAACTCAAGAACCAAATAGATTTGGATAATATGAGGTATTATTAGAGGTACTATTTATTCAATATCTCCATCTATTATTTCCTTTTTTGATTTACATGCAACATTGCATTAGTTTTAGGTATACAATAACATGATATGATACATCAATGATTACCAGAATTAGTTAATATCCATCGCCACACAGTTTGTTTTTCTTGTGATGAGAACTTTTCAGATTTACTCTTAGCAGCTTTTAAACATTATTACAACACAGTATTGTTAACTACAGTCACTATGCTGTACATTGTAATTCTGGGATTTACCTTATAACTGGAAGTTTGGACCTTTTGACCACCTGACCCATTTCAGACTTCCTTCCTGCCTCTGGCAACCACCAATCTGTTCTCTGTATCTATGAGTTCAGTTTTTATTTTAGAGTCCACATGTAAGTGAGACTACACAGTATTTGTTTCTCTCTGTCTGACGTATTTCATTCATCATAATGTTTTCATATTGCATGAGGTCCATCCATGTTGGTGCAAACGGCAGGATTTCTTTTTATGGCTGTAGGATGGTTATGTGTGTGTGTGTGTGTGTGTGTCTGTGCACGCGTGTGTATAAAATTTGCTTTATCTTAGGTTGTTTCCATGTTTTGGCCATTGTAATAATACTGCAATGAACATGGGGGTGCAGATATCTTTTCCAGTTAGTGTTTTCATTTCCTTTGGATAAATACGCAGAACTAGAATTTCTGGATCATACAGTAGTTCTACTTTGGGTTGTTCGAGGAAACTCCGCACTGTTTTCCACAGTGGCTGGACCTACACACTTTCCCACCAGCAGTGCACAAGGGTTCCTTTCTGTCCACGCCCTCCCCAACACTTGCTGTTTCTTATCTTTCTGATAACAACCATTCTAACAGGTGTGAGATGGTATCTCCTTGTGGTTTTGATCTGTATTTACCTGATGATTAATGATGTTGAGCCCCTTTTCACATAGTTGTTGGCCATTTGTATCTCTTCCTTGGAAAAATACCTATTTAGATCCTCTGCCTGTTTTTTTTTTAATCAGATAATTTTTTTTCTATGGAGTTCTATGAGTTCTTTATAGATTCTGAATATTAACCCCTTATCAGATAGGTGATTTGCATATATTTTCTTTTGTCGATGGCTTCTTTGCTGTACAGAAGCTTTTTAGTTCGATGTAGTACTGCTTTTTTATTTTCACTTTTGTTGCCCTTGCCTTGATGTCAAATCCAAAAAATCACTGCCAAGATTGATGTCAAAAACCTGACCCCCTATGTTTCCTTCTATGAATTTTATGGTTTCTGGTCTTAGGTTCAAGCCCTGAATCTGCTTTGAGCTGATTCTGTGTACGGCGTGAGGCAATGGTCCCGCTTCATTCTCTTGCATGTGGCTGTCCAGATTTCCCAACATCGTTTATTGAAGAGACAATACTTTCTCTATCGCATATTCATCTGTTAGTTCCCAAAATGGCATTTTTGCCTGGTGAGAAGGTCCATAGTGCCCTTCTAATTCTCAGTGGGATCTGTAACCCCCCAAATACTGAGACACTATACCAACGGTATGTCAGCTAGTATGACTACAGAAAAGCAGAAAACACCTATGTAAAGAAAGTCATTTCAGGAATTAAACTAGGAAAAAAATCATAAGAACATGAGTGAATCAGCATGAAGGCATAACACCTTAAAGTAGCAACTTCAAAGACAAAATGAAATTATATGGGTTGCCCTAGTAACAGCAAGATAAAATGTGGAAGTGAAAATGTGGGACTTGACATTAAAAAAACTTTCCTCAGCATAAGATCTCTCACATCATGAAATGAGCTTTACCATGGCAACAGGCAAAAAACATGTAAACGGATCAAAGAAAGAAAATATCCAAGGGAGCAAAAGCATAGTAGTAAGAGGTAAGTTGAACTAATAAATATTTCTATACCTTTCTTTAACTCATGAAATTAAACAGAGGGAAGCAAAGTCTGCAGTGATCAAATAAGACTTTCTTTGGTAACATGTGATCTTAAATGATTTTCAACATTCAGCTTTTGTATTATCTCCACTCACTCACTTTTCCCCAAATGGCACAGACCTTCCATTCATTCTGACAGGAAAGGGCAAAAGAAAAAAAACAAATATAAGGCATAAGTTACATTTTCCATGCCCAATCTCTACTTTTTTGGAGGCAACATATCTCTGGTTATGAAAGCAAGAACATTCATATTAACGCAGCATTACTCCATTATTGCAGTGGTTGGGGGCACAGCACTGAAGTCAAAGTGCCTCAGTCTGAATCCCGGCTCTGCCACCTGTAAGCTGGGTGACCATGAGCAGGTCACTACATCCTTCTATTTCCTCATCTTTAAAATGGGGAAAAGGCCCTGGCTGGTGTGGGCAAGTGGGTTGAGCACCAGCCTGTGAACCAAAGAGTTGCTGGTTCAATTCCCAGTCAGGGCACATGCCTGGGTCGCAGGCCAGGTACACAGTAGGGGTGTTTGAGAGGCAACCACCCATCGATGTCTCTCTCCCTTCCCCTCTCTGAAAATAAATAAAATCTTTAAAATGGGGAAAAGGATGTATCTTCGTTCACAGGGTTGGAAAGTGTGTAAGAGATAATTGTGGCAAACACTAACTGCACTACTAGGCAGGAAATTAGCACTCGATATACTGTCAATAAAGCTAATAGTCAAACATGACCAGTGTGAAATGGAGTTTACTCTTAAGAGTAAGAATTCCTTGGTGGTCTGCAGCCTCTAGTTTTAACTTGAGGCATCCCACTAAAAAATAATTCTTTATAAAAACACAAGAAGCAAACTTAAAAAGAATTATTTTTGTTAAATGAGAAAGGAAAGGTATAACTATGAACATTTAATATTATTGTGCCTATTAATTGCCAGGCATTAAACGTTGAGTTTTTTTTTAAACTTCCACAGTAAATTAATGAGGCTCTACAGCAGAGGAAGTGCGCAAAGAGAGAGTAAATAAGTCCTCCAGGAGACAAAGCCTGTGAATGGCGTAGCAAAACTTCCCACTCAGTCTATCAGATTCCGATGCCCAAGCTCGTGTACTTCGTGAGAAAAATTATTTTTGTCTCTAACAACCTCCTTTATTGGGAATTCAGCCTTGTCATCCATTGGCAAAAA
>PVJI01000428.1:0-179329 GCA_004026765.1 Micronycteris hirsuta
AAAACAAGATCAAGGAAGAAATTAAAAGATACCTCGAAACAAATAAAAATGAGGACACAACAACCCAAAATCTGTGGGACACTGGGAAAGCAATCTTAACAGGAAAATTCATAGCATACAGGCCTATGTCAAAAAACAAGAACAAGCTCAATTAAACAATGTAACTTCACACTTAAAGGAATTTGAAAAAGAACAACAAACAAAGCCCAAAGTCAGTAGAATGAAGGTAATAATACAGATAAAAGGGGAAATAAATGAAATAGAGTTTAAAAAATTGATAAAGATCAATGAAACAAAGAGCTGGTTCTTTGAGACAATAAACAATATCAATAAACTTTTAACCAGACTCATCAAGAAAAAAGAGAAAAGACCCAAATAAATAAAATCAGAAATGAAAGAAGAGAAATAACAATTGACACCAAAGAAACACAAAGGATTGTAAGAAAATATTATGAACAATTATATGCCAAAAAACTGGACAACCTGAATGGAATGGATAAATTCCTAGAAATATACAGTCTTCCAAAAATAAATCAGTAAGAATCAAAGGATCTGAAGAGATATATTATACCCAATGAAATAGAAGCAGTAATCAAATAACTCCCAACAAACAAATGCCCTGGACCAGATGGCTTCACAGGTGAATTTTACCAAACATTCTGAGAAGAACTAACACCTCATCTTCTCAAACTTTCATAAAATCCAAGAGGAAAGAAGCCTCCCAACTCATTTTACGAGGCCAGCATTATCATAATTCCAAACCAGAAAAAGACACTGCAAAGAAAGAAAATTATAGGCCAATTTCCCTGATGAACATAGACGTTAAAATCCTCAACAAAATATTAGCAAACCAAATACAGCAATGCATCAAAAATATCATATACCATGATCAAGTAGGATTTATTTCAGGAATGCCAGGTTGGTGCAACATTGCAAATCAATAAATGTGATTCAGCACAAAAAAAAATGTAAGATAAAAACCACATGATCATATCAATAGATGAAGAAAAAGCTTTTGATAAAATCCAGCACCCATTTATTATCAAAACTCAGCAAAGTGGGAAGAGGGAACATACCTAAACATAATAAAGGCCATATATGATAAATCCACCGCCAGCATGATACTCAACAGGCAAAAATTGCAAGTGCTCCCTTTAATATCGGGAACAAGACAGGGATTCCCGCTTCCACCTCTCTTAGTCAACACACTGCTGGAACTCCTAGCCACAGCAATCAGGTAAGAAGACACAAAATCACCCAAATTGGAAAGGAAGAAGTAAAACTGTCTATTTGCAGATGACATGATACTGTACATAGAGAACCCCAAAGATTCCACCAGAAGCTACTAGGACTGATAAATGAATTCAGCGAAATATCAGGATACAAAATTAATATTCACAAATCAGTTGCATTCTTATATGCCAATAATGTATTAACAGAAAGGGATATTTTAAAAAACGGTCCCATTCACAATTGTTACAAAAAGAATAAAATACGTAGGAATAAACCTAACCAAAGATGTAAAACCTGTACATGGAAAATTATGACACTGATGAAAGAAATTGAATGAGATGCAAATAAATGGACGCACATACTGTGTTCATGGATGGAGAGAATTAACACCATAAAAATGTACATCCTACCCAAAATAATCTATAGATACAATGTAATTCCTCTCAAGATTCTAATGATGTATTTCACGGAACTAGAATATTTCAAAAATTTATCTGTAACTACAAAAGACCCCACATAGCAACAGCGATCCTGAGAAAGAAGAACCAAGTTCGAGGAATCTTGCTGTCTATTATCAAACTATACTACGAGGCCATAGTAATCAAAACAGAATAGTACTGGCATAAAAACAGCCACGTAGATCAATAAAACAGAATAGAGAACCAAGAAATAAACCCACACCTTTACAGTCAAATTAATATTCAACAGAGGAAGCAAGGATACACAATGGGCTAAAGATAGTTTATTCAATAAATGGTGTTGGGAAAATTGGACAGATATGTGCAGAAAAATGAAACTAGACCACCTTCTTACACAACACCCAAGAATAAATTCAAAATGGATCAAAGACTAAATGTTAGACCAGAACCCATAAAAATCCTACAAGAAAACATAGGCAGCAAAATCTTGGATATTGTTCATAGAAATTTTTTATCAGATATATATCCCCAGGCAAGGGAAACAAAAGAAAAAATATACAAATGGGACTACATCAAACTAAAAAGTTTTTGCACAGCAAAGGAAAACGTCAATAAAATAAAAAGACAACCCACAGAATGGGAGAACATATTCACCAATACTTCTAATAAGGGATGAATATCCAAAATTTTATAAATTTTAGTACTTACTAAATTCAACACCAAAAAATCAAAACAACTCAATTAAAAAATGGGCAAAGGAACTGAACAGGTGAACCCCAAGGCTCCCCTTACAGTAACAGGTGTACCGAGGGGAAAAAAACGGCCCAAAGAAAGGAACAGATCAAAGCTCCAGAGCTAACCGACCAAGAGTTAGAAAACCTATCAGATGCAAAGTTTAATACTCTAGTAATCAGGATGCTCACAGAATTCAACGAAAAATTATCGAAATTGCTTGAACAAATGAATAGACACTTTTCCAAAGAGGACATACAGATGGCCAACAGACATATGAAAAGATGCTCAATGTCACTAATCATCAGAGAAATGTGAATTAAAACCACAATGAGATATCACCTCATACCTGTCAGAATGGCCATCATTAATAAATCAACAAACAACAAGTGCTGGTGAGGATGTGGAAGAAGTGGAACCTTTTGCACTGTTGGTGGGAATGCAGACTGGTGCAGCCACTGTGGAAAGCAGTGTGGAGATACTTCAAAAAAATTAAAAATGGATCTGCCTTTTGATCTGGCTATCCCACTTCTGGGAATATATCTGAAGGAACCCAAAATGCTAATTCGAAAGAACATAAGCACCCGTATGTTCATTGCAACATTATTTAAAATTGCCAAGATATGCAAGCAGCCCAAGTATACATCAATAGATAAGTGGATAAAACAACTGGGACTTTTACGCAATAGAATTCTACTCAGATGTAAAGAAGAAGAAAATTTTACACCTTGCAACAGTATGAACAGAACTGGAGAACATTATGTTAAGAGAAATAAGCCAGTCAGAGAAAGACAAATACTATATGATCTCACTCATGTGCAGAATCTAATGAACGAACTGAACTAACAAGAAAAACAGAGACAGACTCATAGATGGAGAGCAGATGACAGCTGGTGGGGCTGGGGAGAGGTTAAGGAGTGGAGGGACTGAGCAAAGAGGAAAAAGAACTCATAGACGTGGACGACAGTGTGGTGATTGCTGGGGGGAGGGGAGATAAGGGAACTAAATGGTAATGGAAAGAAATACAATAAAGATTAAATTTAAAATATAAGAAATAAAATAAAGAAAACAAAATAAGAGAACAAAACATAAACAAACACATAGATACAGAGAACATTTTGAAAACTGCCATATTGGAGGCATTTTGGAAGGATGAGTAAAAAAGGGGAAGGGATTAAGAAGTATACATTGGTTGTTATAGAATAGCTGTGGATATTCAAAGTATAACACAGGGAATATATTTAATAATATTGTAATAACTATACATGGTGTCAGATGGGTACCAGATTTATTGTGGTAATAACTTCATAAGTTATATAAATGTCTAATCACTATGTTATATACCTAAAACTAATATAATATTGTATGTCAAGTATAACTGAAAAACAAAAAATAAAATAAAAAAATACAAGTCAACTGTTCTGGCTAATAATTAGCTAATTAGTAATCATGACCTGCTATGGGGCTAATTGTTTGCATTAATATTCTAGTCCTCTTTAGGGATGCTGCCTATCATTTAAATATGTATTTAAATGTATATATAATTTTACATCTATTCCAGTTGTATGGCCAATTTGTGCTTTGTAAGGACCTGTAAAATCAATTATTTAATTTGTCCTTTAAATAGGAGTAGCCATACCGGAACACAGCCAGAGAGGTAGACTTTAGTCTTGGATTAGGAAACTCTGGGTCAGGAAGTTCATTATTTGCTCAAGTGCTTATATTTCTCAGAAGAGGCAAGGATTAGTAAAGTTTTCACATGACAGTTATAATTAAGAAATGATGCATTACTTAAGCTGGCAAATGATTATTCTGTAAAATAAAAATTAAAACAGGACACTGAATAATGAAGCTGAAAACTACTTTTCCTTGCTATGGATGTTACTGTAATTACTTGTTTTATTTATTTATTGTTATTTTAATAACTATTAATTGACAGATCGATATGTGTCAAACATTTTCCTATGTATTTTATATGCATTACTTCACATAAATTAATCTTTCTATGAAAAATGATAAAGATGTGTTAACTCTCATTTATAATATCTTACCTAATATTGGAGGAAGGTTGTCTGAAATCAAATGACCAGTAAAATAGTAAGGTCAGGATTGGAATTCAAGTGTTTCTGATTCTGAAGAACTTACTTCTATCCAATGTTATATATAGCTAAACACCAAATTTTAAAGCACCACATACCCCTACATAAACTTGGATATACACATGTCCCATTCACATACATTTGTGCCCATTTATGCACACATATCTAAACAACTTATAAATGTCAGTTATGCATACAAAATGCCTTTTCTTCTTGATGTTTTATTCCCCAAACGGGCATAGCTACTTCTGAATTACAATGTCTCCGCTCTACGAGCACCGTGATCCGAGGGGCTGTGAAGACTCTGAAGCAGTGGTTTCACTCCACGGAGACCACATTATGCATGTTATGAAGGTTTAAGGTAGAGTGAACACTCTGTCTTGTCAACCCTCATCTTCTTCCATGACAGATTATATTTTTCCAGCAGTGGTGGTTTGAATATATCAGCTTCCAAAAGAGGGGACATTTTTCTTAAAGTTCAAATGCACATAAAAAAAAAAATCCTGATGGAACTGCAGAACAGAATTTCAGTAGCATTAAAACTCTAACTTAAACTCACCAAAGCAAAGTAATGTAGCATTCACCGAACAAGTCAGTGAGCAGCAGAGTCCTTAATTCACCCTGAATAATGTTAGCTGCAGGCAACCCTCACAGACTCACATTCATTATTTATGTGCCAGATACTACGTTAAGTGCTATACGTGAATTATCTCATTTACTCCTCACCATGACCCTATGAGATAGAAATGATTATTATTTCTCTTTTCGATATGAGAAAACTAAAGCTAAGAAAGGTCAAGTTAACTTGTTCAAAGGTACTCAGAAAGAGACAGAATTGGATTTCCAACTCCGACTTCAGAAACAGAGCTCATAACTTCTGCATATATGTGCACGTATAATATATTTGCATGAGAACTGAGAAACCAAATTCTAGTACAAGGGACATTCAAATTTACAAGGGGGCAAACATCAGAATGTTCAGAAGTCAATTTGCATGACAAAATATTCAAAAGATGACATCCACTCATGAGTCATGTTTAGGCCTCTAAAAACTCTTTTCTGGATTCTCAGTGCACAAGACTGTGACTTCAATAATGTATTTCTGCTTGAAGCTTTTGCTGAAAGGGGGAAACGTTTCAAAAGGATAAAGGAAGTGCATTTGCTATTACTCCTTTAAATTTTTTTAAATGGAAAGCCATATTTGATCCATTTGTGTCCTAGATTTGTTTTGGCAAACAGCTCTCATCACTTGTGCCAACTCTAGCCAACCTGTGCACCTTGAAACGAAGCCTGAGATTGTGCCCAGAGAGTAGTGATTGATTAGCATTGTCTGTCAGGGCACGGGTGTGGCAGTATGCAAAACCTGTATTTGACAACCCTTCCTGCCTTAGACAAATAAATCCACCCCTCCTCAAATACACTCTGAAGTAGCTTGTCTACACGCATGCATGGTGGAAGGAAGGAGGGAGGGAGGGAGGGAGGGAGAAAGGAGAGTCTTACAATGACTATCTTAATAATTGGAGTAGATTTTAACCTGAAATGTCCAGACTGACTGCATGGAGAAGATTGATGTAATAGTTGTTGACCTTTCCACACATTTTGTTTTTGTATCTGCCTGTCTATAAAACGTCTGCTCACTGTCCCACATAAGCAGACGACTGCCCTTGCCACAACTACTTTGCTCAGGCTATTTTTTCCTGTCAGGATTTCCCATCTCCTTTTCCTCTATCTAGCTATAGCCGTCCCATTCAAGTACTGCCTCCTGGGTGAACCCTGGTGCAGGTTCACTCAGGGGAAACCTTAGAGACTCTCTCTCAAGTGTCCCCAGAGGGGCTTCGTTCTTGGTGATTTCACCACAGTCCCCACGGAGGCCTTCTAGCGCTACAGATCAGAACTCCGGAGGTCAACTAGCGGGCTGGAGACAGAACTGGATATTCAAACTCAACTTTTCCACATTTCAATTCTACCAGACTACCACTTCCTAATCAGTCAAATGTAATCCTCTACTAGCAACTGGGATATTGGCTTTCTTCCTCTAAACAAATGCCTTTAATTTCTCTTTCTTGTTATTAATTGACTTTCATGTGAATAGACTGCCTTCTCAGGAGACTGTAAAGCTCTGTGGGCTGAATTCTTGGAGGAGCAGCATGGAGTCCAGGAAGGAAAACAGGGTTAGGCAGCAGAAGATCTAGCTTCTGGTTCCAGCTCTGCACATTCAAGCCACAGAATCTGTGGGTTAAGTCATTCCTCTGAAGCTGAGATTCCTCGTCCCTAAAATTGTGTGAATAATAACATCGTCTTTGCTCAGAATTGTCATAAAGACCAGTACAGTGCTATATTGGCAAATGGTTGGCAATTTTATTAAATTCTACACGTTAAGACAATCTCATGTTTCCTCTATGCCTTCCTCGGCCTTAGGCTCAATGAAGGGGCAGATCACCGCATCCTGGACGTTTGTCCATTAGCCTTGTACAGACTGTTCCCACACGTTACCATGTCCTCACCCAACAGAACTCTTCGCAGTATAAATATGACCTTTGAGCCAATACCTGTGAGGGACTCATTTTGTTTCCTAGTCAATGTCTACGTTTACAGGAAAAAGAATTGTTTTAATACTTGGTGCCATATGGCATGTGATGAAACTGCATCACGGCCGTTCACAAGTTTATTCTGAAGAAAATGGAGTTCTCTACCTGCCAACATCTGAAAGCTATAAATAGTGAGAAAAATAGAGAAGCCTTAAAAGTCTATTGAAACATATTGGATTTGGAGAGTTTCTTGGATGGCCAGAGTGGAAAAATATTTTGCTAAAAAATAGGGAGTGTTGCTCCTACTGGCATAGAGGCAGACAGTTTAGTGAGTATTTACCCAGCCTGTGGCGAGGGAACACTTGGCTGTTTATTTCAGTGGAGGGGATGTTGGGAGACACTGTTTGTCTAGTCAGAAATGCCCTTTGAGACTGCAAGGCTACCTGAGACCAAATTTTCAACTAAATTTATCTCTGGACTTTGTGTAAGTAATTTAGCCTCCACCAAATCCATTTGGTCTTCTATATAACCATGTCACTGTATATTTACCAAAAATCTCCCTGCTTTGGTCCACAATGATGGCTTCTGATTATTCAACCAAAGCTGAATTTGAGACTTAAATGTGAGTTCTGGATAAGTAGACTGAGTTTTATTTAGTGTAGGAAATAACTATCACTTATTTAATAAAACAGACTGATATTTAACTAGTCATTTTCAAACATCTCTGCTCCTTTCTCCATGGTAGAATAAATAATACATACTACTGACCATTAATCATTATAGCTAGCTTTATTTCATGAAGCAATTTATGTTTTACTTCATTTGTTATTTGAAAGCACAGCTAAGGTTTTAATAACTATTCTTATTGCCAATTTGACACTGACATGGTGAATACTTGAAAATGTGTTATTTCTCAATCTAAAGAATTTTTTTTTAATCTAGATTTTATTTATTTATTTTTAGAGAGAGAGGAAGGGAGGGAGAAAGAGCAGGAGACAAACATCAATGTGAGAAACATAAATGTGTGGTTGCCTCTCACAGGCCCTCAATTGGGGGCCAGCCTGCTTACCCAGGCATGTGTCCTGACTGGGAATCAAACTGGCGGCATTTCACTTTGCAGGACTATGCTCAACCAAATGATCCATGCCAGTCAAGGCCAATCTAAAGAATTTTAAGTGTCATGCTCTTTTAATAAAAATTTAATAGTTTAAAGGATAGAATGGTTGTAATAAGAGTACAAAAATGTGTTTTCCAGATTGGGATTAAATAGTAATTACAATTTGTTAATGAGCTTTGTTTATTTCCATTGGCTTTAATTTTCATGTGTAATCCCATAGACTTTTTTTTTTTTTTGCCACTATATCAGGCTACTCAGTCGGAAAAAGGGAACTTGTGAGCCTGACAAGATACTGAGGCTAGAACTATATCTCCAAAGCAGTATATAAATGTTTGACCAATGCAAAAATCAAGCACAAAGATTTGTGAAACAGAGCCTTAATTGGGGACTTTCACCCATTGCTTTTGCTTCTTTTTCCCTGTTTATTCCTGCATCCTTGTTTCTGCATCATTAACCATTTGGTCTTCTCAGAATTTCTGTGAGCAGTTATGATGACCTCATTTTATAGACGATGAAGGTGCAGTCAGGGGGAACAGGACCCTAGTACAGTAAGTTGCATGGCCAGGACTTGTGCACCATGAGTATGACTTCCAAGCCCAGGCTCTTTCTGCAGGGCCTTAGAGTCTCACAAGTGCAAGAAGCTGTAGCCCCAGCTGACTGTCAAGTTGACAAATGTGTTAAATCAAAGATAAAGGCCACCATGTTAACTTGTCAAGGAATCAGTTCATCTGAGCCTTCACATCCTCCTTAGCCCTGTTCCCATATGGCGGCCCTCCTTGAACTTGTTGCTGCGGCAGTTCAAACATGAAGGAGTCCCAACTTGGAGGATATTGACAGCTGGGCTGAAGCACGTATAGGATGGGCTATTCTTGTGCAGTCTCAGGGAGCTATGTTTAGCTTATACAACACCAGAGGATCAGGGCTTCCTAACTGGGAGCCATAGCCTCATGAATAATACACAGCGAAACTACTACTTATGATTAATCAATGCCAAAGAACTGAGAATTCCCCACAAAATGAGGAAGGTGCACACTGCAAATAAATAAAATTTGGAGAATCTAAAATTAGAATAGTAATGAATCATGTGCTTTTACTTCTAACCTGTTTTTCAATGATCTCCCATTAGTTTCTTACAGAAAGCCTCGTACTCTGTTTTAATATGTAAGAGTGATCATTAAACACTTACTCTTACAGTTTTTCTAGGCACTTATCACTGAAAGTTTTTTTTTTAAATCATAACTTCTTCAACTACATCAAAAATTAGTAAGTAGCCCCAGCTGGTGTGGCTCAGTGGATTAAGCTCTGGCATGCAAACCAAAGAGTCACTGGTTCAATCCCCAGTCGGGGCACATGCCTGGTTGTGGGCCAGGTCCCCACCTGGGGGCACGCAATAGGCAACCGATACATATCTTTTACACATCGATGTTTCTCTCCCTCTCTTTCTCCGACTCTTCCCCTCTCTCTAAAAATAAATAAATAAAATCTTTTTAAAAAATTAACAAGTAATGGCAGTTCTACCTAAGAATTAGCCATCTGTTTCTTTGCCCCTGAATGTCAATATCAAAAATTAAATAAAACGCAAATATATTACCAGATGTCTTTGTTGCCTACATTATGGAAATTAAAGGAAAGATGTGAGAAAATATGTAGAAGAGAAGAGAAAATGAGGAAATGAGGACAGAATCACAGTAGCAGAAATTAACATGATATAATAGAAAATTTTGGGTCTGGGGGCCAAATAGATCTAATCTCAAGTCCCAGCTCCGAAATTTATAAGATCTAGGTTATTTAGCAAATTATTTAACCTGTCTGCACATCAGTTCCTTCATGTATAAAAAAGAATATGCATTTCATGGAGATATTGTGAGTAATGAACAAGTGAAAGTGATAGGCTTGATAATTATAGTTTCTGGCCTGGAATGAAACACTAGACATCAGCTCATCCTACACCCGCCCAGTATAGGAATCCTCTTCCTAGCACCTCCGTCTGAGAATGGCAGCTGGGGAATGTGGAGCTTACAATCTAAGAAAATGGCCATTCATTTCTTGGCTATACTTATTAGAAATGTGTTCTTAAAAGGAAGCCAAAGTTTACTTCATCTTCACTTCAAAAGAAACTTCTTTAAATGTGAGGGCTTCGACAGCTGGGCTGACACAGGTGTAGAACGGGTTCGGAGACCTGCGCCCAGCATGCAGCAGGGGCCCACACCCGACCTGTTCCGGGGCCGGGTCCACGTCGCAGACGCTGTCACGCTCACTCACCGTCCCTCCTCTCTCCTCTAAGTGTGGACTTGATTTTTATAACTTTGTTTTCTATTTTAAAAAGTTAGGTGTAATCAAGGCAGCACAGCTTGAAAAACACAGGGAACAAAGGCTTCAATTTCACTTCCACTCTTAACATGTTGGTATGTGTCTGTCTACTGTTTTTTTCTTTCATGCATGAATATATATTTTCATTAAAATGGTACCATGCTACAGACATCATTTTGTAGCTTTATTACTCTGTTTAATTAATTAAAAGATAGAGATACCAGAGCTCAGGGGCTCATCACCCTCCAGGATAATGTAACAGAGACTGACTGATAGGGAAGTGAATGAATTTAAACACATCAAAACTGGTTATGCAGACCTCTTAATTTGGAAATTTGTCTTCTGACTATGAATCTTCATTATAACTTGTGATCTTAAGAATTTTTATGATCTCAGAAAATATTGCAAATTGTTTAGGTTCATCTAATAATAGTCATTAATGTTCAAGCGGCATACTCCCATATTTATCTATAATATTTACAAAAGAGTCATAAAAGTCTGTCATATTCTCTACTGAAATCCGAGAGATACTAAGTTTCTATGATATACCTGGAGGTAAAATACTTGTCTAATAGCTCTGTCCATAAAAGGGAATTAGGTTAGTGTTGTAATCTCAGGAATTCTCAGTGCAACTGGACTGTTTATTCAAAATAAGACAAGGCAATGTGGATAATCCGGCCCGAAAACGCAGCCCAACCACTGGGTGTGACAGGCCCTGGGGAGGGTCTGGTTCTCAGAAGAAGTTCAGAGGGCAAAGGAGGTATGGTATCCAAGACACGCAACCTCTCTAATCCTCCTTCAGAAAAAGCAAGTGACCACTTTGATAAAATGGTCTGGGTTAGAATCATCTCCGTGTTCCCATGGTCTTTCTCAGAGACTAGCATGTCATAATAACCCCAATTGGGCAATATTTTGTGCCTTTGCTACTTTCTGCTCTGCTCTAGATACCTTGCCTATGTACTCTCACTCAACTGCCACAAAACCCCGATGGGATGGGAATTGCTAACCACATTGTAAAGATTAGGGACTAAGGCTCATGGAAGCAATTAGTCTATAGCCATGTAGTTAGTAAGTGGAAAGCAAGGATTTATTCATTCATTCACCCATTAATTCATTCAAACATTTATTGAACTACCCTACACCAAGAAATGTACAGATGCTAGGGCTAGGGGCCCTGTTCTCATGAAGCTTACATTCTAGGAGTCAAGGAAAGGAAAATAAACAAGGAAACCAAATAAATACACAAGACAAATTGAGAGGACATTTAGAGCGAGAAGGCAATAAAGTATGGCACTGACAGAGAATGAGTGACGCGGAGAAGAGGGCTGATTCAGACAGGGCTGTCAGGAAGGCTTTGCCCCAGAGGCCAAGTGTAAGCTGAAACTTGCATGAAGAGAAAGACCCAGGAATGTGAAGATCTGAGGGAACAGAATAAACAGATACAAAAGTCCTGAGACAGAACCAAGGTTGGCTTGTTTAAGAACAGTGGCAGGGACCTGGCTAGTGTGGCTCAGGGGATGGAGTGCTGTGCAGGTCTACAAACCAAAGGGTCACAGGTTATATTCCTACTCAGGGCACGTGGGTTGCGGGCCAGGTCCCCAGTAGGGGATGTGAGAGAGGCAACCACACATTGATGTTTCTCTCCCTCTCTTTCTCCCCCACTTCCCCTCTCTAAAAATAAATCCGTAAAATACTTTTTTAAAAAAAGAACAGTGGTAGGCAGTGGCCAGATTATGTTGATCTTTGCAGGCCATGGTAAGGGTTCAGATTTTGTTCAGCGTGTGATGAAAAACATTTAGAAGTTTTGAAGCAAGAAGAAGATATGATCTGATTTACAATTTTCAGAGATAAAAATAAACTTCAGCCGGTCTTACTCTGAAGCCCATGCTCTTATCCTTAAGGCAATAATGCGTTTCAAAGAGTTGGTGTCTAATTAGTACAGAATAAAGGAATAACAATGACACAGCTCAAGAAGCAGACATGCTCTCAATGGGGAAGAAGAGAATGAGAGTCCAAACCAGGTGTAGTCCATAAAGACGGTCTGCACCTGAGGGTGGCTGCTCAGAGCTTTCCCAGGCCCATCCATCATTCAAACATAGAGACCCTAAGGGGAACCAACAAAGGCAAGCCAAAAGCCAGTTCTTGGATGGACAAGAATACTAGGAAGATTCTCAGAACAGGAAAAGGGTGAAAGTAGCTAACTCAGAAGCCCAGGATTTGTGGGTATTGAGAGGACAGAAAACAAGGGAAGAGGCATTAGGACAAGAAACTTGGAGAACAGAAAATACAATGTGGGCACAGGAAGACCACCGCCAGCACTGCCCCTTCTGATGCGATGTGCTTCCAAGGAACAGTGCATAGGAATTCAAGGCTGGCATGTTCTGTTTGGTGGGGGAAGTACTAAGGCAGGATAGTAAAGAGCTAAGAAAATTCTTTGGCAAGTAGAATGGGGGAATTGAGACAGACAGTTGAACAAACTGGCCAAGCATTTTACAGCTAAATACAGAAGGTCACCTCCCTAGAAATAACAACTAGGCCTCAATTTGCATTTCAGCTCCAGGCCCAGAAAAGCAGAAAAACCAGGTGGGCAACACCAGAACTAACTGCAATGACTGATGACCTCCTGACCTGGCACTGACCCATCAGTGGAAACCAAGTCCCTAAAAGAGCAGGCCTGGAAAACTGATGAATGTTCTGCCGAAACCCTCCCTTGAGACTTCACCTAAAATTCCCACCTGGAAGAGAGATAAAAGCCTCAAGAAAAAGGACCCAGCCCACATTCTCCCTCTGGGGAGCAGCCTGCACCATTTCCTTCCCCTCTTCTTTCTCACTTCTTCCCCCACAGGCATGCATCTTCTAAACTATAAGGGATCCCAAGACTTTCAACCAGAGGAGCAATGGGCAGTGGCAGCTCATCCCAGACTAATCCCCTGAATCTGTCCCCAAGGCCCCCTTTTCTCCAACTTCTTAGTGAGCTAAAGCAGCACTGCCAAGACATTTCTTTCCTGTAACATTTCCAGAGAGCAAAGGCAGTCCTCTTCAGGTTCTCCTATAGTTCCTTCTATGCTAAGCCCTTCCTTGTTTTCCTGTCCCCAGCCTTAATAAGCATACCCTCATAGTCACCTGGACTTGCGCTGTGAAATTTTTCCTGCATGAAGTCAAGAACGCACACACAGGCTGGCCCTGGACAGACCCGCTCAGGGCCATGTCCCCTCTCTGGTAATGGTGCTGCATCTTTGGGTGAAATAAGAGTGGATTCCAGTGTGGGGAAATGAAAAAACACAGGCAAAGGAAATTGGAAGGGAAGGATGCTCCAAGTTGAGCATGATTTCTTTTCTTAATTAATTTTCTCTGGTTCTGATTAGTCATTTCCTTGATTTTGTCAAGACAGCAATCATGTTGATTTAATAGCCCATCCTGAAATTTTACAGGCCTATTGAGGTCACAACTATAGGCAAATTGAGTTGTGTGTACTCTGTAAACTTAAGGTAATTTTCATAAATCTAATGAACTTCTATTCTCCCTTTCTGTCTTTCCTGTTCTATTCTTCTTCCCCCTTTCTGTGTCTCAGACTCTCCTTTGTCATTTTCTCTCAGCCTCTTCCTCCCTCCTTTCCTCTTTGCATGTTCAGATGTAGATAGGCAAAATTAAACAAACCAAAAAAATTAGCAGGGAATCAATGGGAACTTGTATTTTCTGTGAGATTATCTTTTATATTTTTTTGAATATGAGAAAAATATCTGCCCTTCTCTAAATCTCAAGCACATTTTATATTCTCCAGAATTTCTGAAAGAAAGAATAAAAACCCGAAAATAAATGGTTCATCGGTCATTTCTGCAAGCTCTTCCATTATTTGGGTGTAACTCACTTGAATCTGAAGATGTGAAATCATTTAAATCAACCAGGGATTTCCTCACTATCTCTTCCATTGCCTGGTGTTTCCACTTCTTCTTAATGATATTTATTTTATGCTCTGTAGTTTGAAAAGCCTTGTGGTAGAATGTAAAAGGAGTGAGGAGCTGAGGAGTTCTGCTTTCTGCGTGTCATCTGTTAACAGGACACCATCTGCCCCAGGCAACTGGTCTCTTTCTTTCCTGTTCCCTCCTAGGTAGTAAACATATTTACTCAAAAGAAAAAATGCAGAGAACAAAGGGTTTGTTACAAAGGGGTGGGGGATGAAACTGGAATGGCACCCAATGACGCAAAATAACACGCTCCTTGCCCCAGGCCACTATCAGGCCCCAAGGCCACACGCTTGCTTCCGTATCTGCTACAGCTTCTTTGAACAGTTTCCACCAAAAATTATTAAGAGAAAGTAAGGGGCAATATTTGCATTATCTGTGAATTCCATAACCACCATACAGGGAAGGAGAGCAGTCTATAGCTTTCAAAAGTTAGCTCAAGCCACACCCCTACTATGCAACCTTACCTTAACCAGCACCCCTCACCTGTGTATACCTCCACGAAACTCATGGCCCACCATCCCTTCTCTGTCCTGCATATGTTTCTTGTACATATCTCTACTATGTACAAGACACCTCTGCTCGTACATAGTAAGCATAAAAAGGTGCCTCTACTATCTCTTTACTCTCATCACACTCTAACATGCCACTTTCATGTCTGTCGCAGTCGATGGGGATTGATGGATTAGTTTGCTAAGGCTGCCATAAAAATAATTGCTATAAACTGAGTGGGTTAAACCACAGGAACTTATTGTCTCACAATCCTAGAAGCTCTAAGTCTGAGATGAAGGTGTCAGCAGGGTAGATTCCTTCTGAGGGACATGAGAAAGAATCTGTTCCTGCCTCTCTCCCAGCTTTCAGTGGCTTGATGGCAATCGTTGGTGCTCCTTGGCTTGTAGAAGCTTCACCCCTCTCTCTGCCTTCACATTCACATGGTGCTCTACCTGTGCATGTCTATATTTTCATATGGTGCCCTTTTTATAAGGACACCAGTCATACTGGATTAGGGGCCCACCCTACTCCAATGACATCAGCTTAACTAATTACATCTGCTTTGCCTCTACTTCCCAATAAGGGTACATTCTAAAGTATTAAGGGTTGGGACTTGAGCATACGTTTGGGGGAGGGAGACGGTGTAGGCACTATTCAGCCCATAAGAACCAGGTCGCATGTTGTATTCATCTTTGCATATCAGACATTCAGCACTGGTGCCATTTTTCTTTGAAGTCTAAGGCCTCTGATAATATGTGTTTCATTGACTTGAATACATACCTTTGCCACTTTCAGTATAGATGTCAGACAAAGTGAACATGTAAGCTATATTTTTTTTTGGAAAAATAGAATCATCAGAAAGCCAGAATAATCTCTGAAAATACAGTATGACCTCTGATCTCAATAGACCTCAATATGGTCATCTGTGGCTTGTGTAATAACATCCACCTCAGTCCTCATGCAAGAGGACTACGTGTGACAAGGTACGTCAAGCACATTATCTGGCACATAGAGGTGACTAACCCTCTCCCTGGCCCTCATGATCTAACACATGGAGCATGCGGTCCCAGAGGCCTGCAGACCACATTCATTCTGTAGATACCTACAAAGACAGATCCCTACTCCTCCTTCATTTCACCTTATCTTCTATTAGAATCCAAGAATTATGAAATACAGAGCTTTTTAAAAGAGTTTCAGAGTCTGGTGGGAAAACAGAATGTGGCAAATATTCCAACAGTGTGATCCCAGGGTGTAATTGGAAGCCAGAGGCTGTGAAGATTTGGCTGGATCTTCAAAGGAGAGTAACAATGAGCCGGGCAACAAGGTGGGTGAAGGTTCTTTCCAGGCAGTGGGTATAGCTTTACAAAATTCCAGAGATCAGAGACTAGCAAGTAATACCAACAGGCTGTACGGTTATAGCCCTATGAGGCTGGGGTCAGGGGTCAGAGCAAAGATGTCAGACAACTCATGCTGAGGGGCTAGGACTGCAGGCATAAACTGAAGGATTTTAAGCACAGGACTAGCACTACCAAATGTGTGCTTTAGAAAGACTGCTACTACAACACGAAGGTACTGGATGAGGACTGCATGGATCAGAGGATGTAGGGTAGGAACCCATCCAGAAGAGAAATGATGATGGAGCATGATCTGCAGATGGACAGGGGTGGGGTCAGAGAGAATCAAGAAGAGATCATGGTAGACACTCCTTATGTCCACAGACCTCCTGGCGTCTGAGCTAAAATATTCTGGACACCCCCTTCTGCTGAGCTTGGACTTGAGTGCCCACATCCCCCCACTCTTGTGCTTCTCCTTTGGAGACAGTGCTTGGCCACTGGAGGGGCTTGCCCATAAAGAAGTCAAGATAACTAAAAGTTCCCTTTCCACACAGCATTCCCGACATACACCACCAACTCTTCATCTCCTCCAGCCCTAGGCCAGTGATGATCAAATACAAATATAAAAGTCTCGCTTTTTTGATCCTGCTTGGGACACATCCCCAGGTCTAAGTCACAGTTCAAAGTTCTCCAGGGGACCAGGCTGCAACCACACCCTCCCACCTTGCTTCTCTCTTCTCCCCGCTCCTCTGGAAGCACTTCCTTACTAAATCTCTGATGCCCGAGTCCTTCCCCTGAGGTGTCCTTCTGGTAAAGTCATTCTAAGACAGGAAAATTTGAGAGCTATTGAAAAAAATAAATCTCAGCATACAGAGCTTGGTAAATGATTGGATGTGAGACGCTTTGATATTAGCTAGAAGAAAAATAGGCAGCGAAACTCAAACTGTGTTTACAAACAAGTGTTTGGGGACCAAAAGGACAAATGCTCAACTGGAAAGTTGATTTTATAAGTCTAGTTTTTATTCTTCCTTTGACTCTCTGGGGAGAGGGCAATCTTAAACATTAAATTGCTCAAGCGTTACTCCAAATACAGCACACAAATAAGGTGCCATGCAAATCCATCTTTCTTTAGTAAGATTGTTATGTAATTACCTTTGTATCGAGAAGGAGAGAATGGTTTGAGATGCCTGCCAGGTGTCATGGCACTGCCCCCCATTTCCCCTTCTTGCTACTTCTCCCCTTCCACGTGACCACTGAGTTTCCTTGGGTGTGTCATATCCTTGACTTCCTGGGAATGCCTTCTGCAGAATGTTCTGCACTGGATGCCCTCGTTCTGGCTACTCTCGCCCTACCTTTAGCTCGAAGCAATGTGCTTTCTCTCCTTTATTTCCTTTCTAAATTTATGACTGAACAAATGTGCCACACGTGCTACATTCTATGAAGCCTGAGCTCCTGAGGTAAGATGATAAAGCAAAGAGAAGGGCTTCTGTTGTTACTCATGGATTAAGCCTCATATTCTGTAAATGTATCTTCAGCATATATATAGCTTGCTACTGCAGTCAAGTAAAATTTAAAACAAAGTTAACCTGATACAAACATCATGACAAGTATAATGAGTATCATGTCACTATGTGTTAATAAAACACAAGAAGCTCCCATAAATGGCATTTAATACCTCATTTTTACATAAGCACAGTAAATATGTAGTTTCTAAGTTCCTTTTTGAAAGGCTGTAATCAGTATTCAGGCAAACCGATGGTTTCCCAATCACACACAATTTAAACAACAAAGTTCCTAGATTTTACCTCTCTTCCACTAATTATTATCCAACCACATTTGGGGGCCCACTTCATGCTGAACACCGTGCCAGGTGCTGGTGATGTGGGGAAAATGGCAGCATGGTCTCTGCCATCAGACCACCTGGTTTCTGTCCTCTTCATCCTCAGCCACCATCATCTAGTACCGACACCAGTGGGCTCCTCTCCTGCCCTGGTGTCTCCCCAGTTCTCACAGCTGCCAGACTCCACCCTTCATCAGAATGGTACCTGCCCAGTGGTCTCTGTCCCAAACTCCAGCCTAAGGCCTCAACTCTGGAAACTCTAGTCCATAAACCCTTGGTCTCTCTGCTGAATCAAGTGGGTATCAGCAGAATTGTTACTGTATTGGTTTTGGGATGAAGGGGATAAAAAGAGAGAGAGAGAGAAGCTACAGTGTGAAAGGAGCTTCAGAACCTTAGAGGTGGAAGGTACTGGGCAGAGTACCAGTCGTTCAGATACACATGGACTTTGGCAAATCTCTCCAGGCATAAGAGCTGTTCACACCGGGCAAAGGTTAGCAGGGTTCTTCCTTCTGAGGAAAACCGAAAGGAAACTAAAGGTGAGGCTAGAGATGATAAAAATACTAATAATAGTTGATAAAACAAGTAGTAAGAGCTTGCTAGGTGCAAGGGATCATGCTACTCCCTAAATTCATTATTTTGTTTAATCTTCACAACTACACCCCCAAGTAGTTATCATCGCTGTTTAGCAGGTGAAGAAACTGAGGTTAAAAACATGCCCTAAATCAAACACCTAGTGAGTGGCAAACCAAGGCTTTGAAAACCAGCTTTCCTGAATTTAAGGCAATACTCCTAACTGCTTCATGAACAACACCCAGGTCTGCCGTCTTGCTCTTACGCCAAACCACAGCACGATTTTAGGCACAAAGAAATGGCACCTCTTTCCCCTTCCTTATCACTTGCCTTCTGGGTCCTATAACAAAATTATACCTATCAATTAAAGGGAGTTGGGAGGAGTCAATCATCAGTGTGAATGAGATTTGATCAAAGTATAAATGGCAATATGAGAAGCAGTTGAAATC
The DNA here is from genome assembly GCA_004026765.1 of Micronycteris hirsuta. Classification (NCBI taxonomy): domain Eukaryota; kingdom Metazoa; phylum Chordata; class Mammalia; order Chiroptera; family Phyllostomidae; genus Micronycteris; species Micronycteris hirsuta. Next base: position 19,086 of record PVJI01000428.1, read on the forward strand.
AGGAGGCACACCATCTCTGGTGAAAGGCAGAGCAGAGACTAGAGATGCCAAAGACACACTTCACTAAGCTGACCCTTTCACAAAGTCTAGTCACATTTTCCTACACCGCCAAACACACACAACAGAAGCTGGATGGAGACGCTCTGCCCGCTCCATCTGGGCTCCTGGGTACAGACCCCCTGCAGAGGAACTTGGCCATGAACATCAAGGTGGGCAGCAAGAGTTCCAACTCAGCTTTAAAGCAAAGGGAGGAATCCCATGAAAAAAATTCACCCTGTTTCCTTTTATCCTCATGTTAAGACCTGTGCCATGAAGAGGCTGCAAGATCACTCTTGAGCCTGAGATCTGAATTTCTAACTATTCGTCCCCCAAATCCTTCCTCCCTCTCTCGCTCTGAAAGATGAGGATGGTATCTTGCACGTCACATAAACCCATCCCACTGGGATAGAAAGATTCAGCTCAGTCAAGTAATCAACCTGTTGCATTGATAGCAGATAAACATTAATTCAAACATCCAAATAAAAATTTTGGTTCGGTGATTGTGTCTCTGTCACAGGTCCTCGTCGATCACCCCAGTGAGTTTACTAGGGTCCAGATCATTGCCAGGAACCCAGCTGGCTCAGGTATATGGATTGTCGGCACATCTCTTTCAGGGACAACTCATGGTTACCAAGTTCAGAGGTATACATAAACTCAATGTCAATTTATTAATTGTGTGTGATGAGCGATGACCACACAGAAAATAAAGGACTTTAAGTCTACATCACCAGAACATCTCCTGGGGCGAGGCCTGCCTCTTTGGAAAGCTAACTCACATTGAAAGTTTCCTTGGGGTCCTGGGCTACAGAACAAGGAGCATTAAAGAAAATACTTAATGGCATCGAGCTGAAAGGGCAGCCATCTTGCAGAACAGAAGCCTATTAGCTAAGGCTGCTTCTCCCGGGATCCACAGGATAGGTTTCCCCCACTGTCAGAACGTGGAGCATTCCTATAAAGCCTTCCATAAACCTAAATGGCATAAAGCAAAGAAGCAATTGCCATCAATTTATAATTAAATTTTTTAGCCTTCCCAGGCCCCCAAATAGCCTCGTCATACCAAATATATTTAATTATGTCCAGTTTCACACGAAGCCTGACAACCTGACAAACTCTCTAAGGCTCTGCCCATACCTTTGTATACATCCTGCTAATAGGTGCACAAAACACACTGGGATAAAGCGCAGAGATGCTCACAGACATGGTTCACAGCTGTGGCACTTTGATGTTGAGGTGGAGAGTGGAGTCTGGGGATGGGGCTTGGCTGGGCCGCACTCACTGCTGGGGGTGCCGCAGCCTCCGTGACAGCTGCCACGAAACAGCGGCTGAATGCTGCCATCGCTTTTCGCTTTTTTGTCGTAAAAGCGAAAAAGCCCTCCAGACTTCTTGGGCTTAGTAAAAGCAGGTGCGAACATAGGTCTTTCATAAGTAAGCAGAGCATAAAGCTGACTTTTCAAAAGCAGGGACTACCTACACTTAGATGTGCAGATAGTTACCAACAAGTTAGCAGCTCATCTGAAACTTTTTTTTTATGTTTTCATGGTTAACCAATACTTATACTTTTATATTTTTAGATATGATAAAACATTATATCTGTTATCAATCATATTTTACAGGCCTAGGAGCCATTCTGTCTTTTTAAAGTAACTTCCTTTCTCAGTTTTTATCTATTATTTGTTTATCTTCAGAGGAAATTCTCTGATAATCTTATTTTCCTTTCTGAGAAAGCCTGTCCGAGCTTATAAAAGAACCCGCTGTCAACCCCCACACTCTGGCAACGATCTGCGTTTTAACATCATTGGCGAACGGAAAAGAATATGAGATACAGAATATTACGACTGTTGAGACCAAATAACATTCTCAGGCAAACAAAGAATTCAATATTGGCAGAAAATATTGTATCACTCATTCATTTACTCTTTTCTTTTTTTCCATTCCACAAGCATTTATTGAGAACCTACCTTCAACTTGACATGTTCTAGACACAGGGGACAATAATGAATCAAAGAAAGTCACCGCTCCATGGAACCTTCAATGCAAGTGAGAAGTGGGGAGACAGACTGCAAATGAAACACAAAATAAAAGAGAAAATAGCAGGCAGTGGCTAGGACTCTGATAAAAGGAAAACACACTTTATGGATCGACTGGGTAGGGTGGTCAGAAAAGTTCTCTCTGGATGACGTGGCATAAACTGAGACCTAAATAACCAGGAGGAAATAGCCTGTATGTAAATCTGGGAGAAAAGCATTCCACACACAGGGGACGTCTGGTACAAGTCACACATCTCTCTACTACGCTTAACCTCTCTCCTGAGAATTGCACAAAGATTTCTATAGACAGCAATCGCACTGTAGATATTTTTTTAGAATATTTAAAAGACAGACCCAAAATTTTAGAAGCTTGTTGGTTCCAGGATACCATCCATGGAACTTACAACTGATGAGATAAAATGTTACTTTATTCCCCCTGCCATTATACATGTGGTAGGTGATTAAGACCAAAAAACGAGAACTGCATGCGGTTTGGCTGTTTTCCTGCTGCTCAACTAACTCCTCCTTCCCCCACCAATAGCCTGAAAAGCCTGGCATGGTGCCAGCACAGTTTCAATGCCTCTATGAAAGGGACGATACTGACCGTCTATATTCTTCTATTTGCATTTCATTTTCTGAGCAAGGAGAGACTTGTTTGGGTAGATTTCCGTTCTTTCATGAATTCACGCTCCTCGTGGCAGCACCAAAAAGGTAGCAAAAGCCATCAAGTTTTGGCACCATCTTTTACTAGGTTGTCTTTATTCAGATTCTTGCCTCTGATTTTCAATAATTAGGGTCATATTTGGTTCTCATTTCTCACATAGAATTGCAGTAGACAAGGAGGGAAAACAAAAACTGGGAAGAGTAGCTACGTGTGCAGGGCCCTGAGTTTGTTTATGTCAATGCCAGTTAGTGCTGAGCTGAAAGCAGGCCTTGTGAGGGGAAGGGAGCGAACATTTTGTCATGGTCAGTCCACAAAGCAACCATGTGGTTTGTGGGTTTCCTCTGGAGTATTCTGTCTCTCTAGATACTTTGCTGTTGTTTCCTAATTTAAAACTCACCATTTTAAAATGCTCTGTTTTCCTCCTTAATGTAGAAAAATACCCATGTTCTAGTTTAATAACAATTTGTTATGAAAACATGCAAACTCAGAGTTTGGGAGCTTACCTCACAAACATCCAACATCCACGTCACTTGTAGTCAGCTTTTAGGACATTATTCCCAAAATACATTCCTGTTGTATGAATGTGTGATGGAATTCACCTTACCCAAACATCTCCAAATATCTACAGAAGTGATATTTCAGTGGGAGTTAGTCACCACCATTATAAGGAAAAAAACATTGTAAAACTCTGTGTTATCAGAGACAGGACGTTGACTTCCAAGTCCTCCCCTGCACTCATCTTGTACGCAAGGTGTAACTTTCTTTACTCTTCCTTACAACTTCCACCACAGTCAACTGACATTTTACAAGGACTACACATGAATTTCCTTCGGTTATCTAAGTTGTCCCTCTTTACTTGTGTGCCCAACTTCTGTCGCAGCAGTGACCAAGGCTTCCTGAACCCATGTAGAACTGGACCTTCTATAAGCAGTGACACTGTCTTGAATATTCTTTCCCAATAACTTCAGAAGACATTCATAGTACTTCTTGCAGAACACTTAAATAAACAGTCTGGCCACCCCCATTGAGTAATTCAGTTGTGTATTTAGCAATTACATATAAACCCAAAAGCATCCAAACTTACATCCTCAGTCAGTCAGACTTTATATGAATATTCAGCAACTAACTTGTTTACATATAAAAATATCCAGAATTTCCACATAGGGCATAGATACAAAGATTTCAATGCTAGAAAATTTTGAGAGTAATGACAAAATCTGTGATGAAATGCATAAAATTAATATCCAAATTAAAATGCAGAATTCAATTTACAGTATCAACATAGCTTCTTCATCGCCTCCATTTTAGAAATTTAAACACTATTTGGGATATTGCATTAACGTTCCTGTGTTTCAGCTGATTTACTAAGATCTTGGGCAAACCATTTTCCTTTAGAATACCTCGGCTTATTTCCATTTGTGAAACAGGAATGGAAACACCTCTAAACAGATCTGTCCATAATGCTCTGAAGTTGCTTCAAATGAAGGAGTTATGTAACCAGGAAAGGTCTCTGTTTTTGTTTTCATTAAGTGATTCCAGAGAAGTACTTTCACTGAGCAACACTCGGTCTATTAGACACTGGGAGACACTGTCAACATGGCTGGCTGTTGAATCTGTGGGATTGTGATCGGTCTACCTATCTCAATAGCTAGCAGATTACTAGCACATTACTTAGGGACGGTCATCAACTCTTTAAAAGGCAGTGATATACTAAATGGAAATTTAGTAACCCATGTGAGAAAGTACACTCTTTCAAGAATCTCAGCAAATAAGGAAAACACTGGATTGTCCTTGTGCCTGATCCTATGTTCTTGCCCTTGATCCTAAGCTACTTGTGGTGGTTCCTGATTGGGCTTTTCTCTGTAATTCAGGTTTTCTGATTCTTTTCCCAAGAATGTCTCAAAATGCCTAGATGCATGAAGCCTTTTTACCTACCCCAGCCCTGTCTTAAGGCTGCCTTCCAGAGTTCGCTTTACCCTACCCAGAAACTTGATGATCCAACTATGCAAATTGTGGATCAAAAGTATTTTCGTATTCGAATAATGAAGCTTTAATACAGTTCAAAATACTACTGCTCTCTCAGGCCATATGTATTTCCCACATATTATCAAATACTAATTGAGGATATGCAATATGCTAAGCACATATTATCATACAGAAAATTACTCTCCCTACTAAGTATCCATGTAACACTTCCTACCTTTCAAGTGGAATTTATCTTATTCATTGAGTGTTGAGATAGGCAGAACGCTAAAATGGCGCACGAGGACCCACAGTCTTACAAAATCCCTTTCCCATGAGTGTGGGAAGGACCTGTGAATATGTTGGGATATCACTCCCATACTTACTTAGGTCATCTTATGTGTCACAGTTGACCTAGTCTGACCTCATCGGTGGGGCCATAAAAGGGACTGCATTTGAAACACGATAAGGATTTGACATAAGGGAAATTTCCTGATGTTTGCTTTGAAGACGGACAGGGGCACACGGCAAAGACCTGAGAGTGGTCTCTAGGAGGTGAGAATAGTCCCCAGCAGCCAGCAAGAACAGGGGGTCTACTACCGCCGAGAACTGTATGAGCTTGGAAGAGGACCCCAAAGCTCCGGATGAACATTCAGCTCAGCCAACAGTGTGAGTGTGCAGCTCTGAGAAGAGAAGACAGCTGAGTCATACCCAGACTGCTGCGAACTGACAAATGGGTATTGTTTTAAGTCACTACATTTGTGGTAGTTTGTTACACAGCAATAGAAAATTAATATAAGTGCCAAATCCACTGTTAAACTGTAAATATCTGAAAACCAAAGCTTGATACACTTCTGTATATGTCTGAGGTACCTTTGGAAATAAATGTCCTAGGTTGACATTGTGAGGGCACACAAAAATATTTTCCTCCCATCTTAGTTCTTCTAACTGGGATAATAATTTAAGTAACATGAGACAGGTTAACTAGAGAAAATGTCGAACATGTATTATAGAGGGGTCCATGTGGATATGTCATAGATTATGAGACCCAAGGAGGCATTGGGAAGTTGAGGGTTATGTGCCATTTTGTGCAAAGGAGAAAGAGGCAGGGTCTGCAATTTTAAAGAATTTACAGGTAGATAAGAAAGGGTAAACATGAGGAAAAAATCTTGCTGGGTCACCCAAAACAATGGGACACAGAAGGAACTTCAACAAGCAGGTTTAGCAAGATTACTGCGTATCTGCCGCACGTAGTTTATGAGATGCTAGGGGGAATGTCCCCTTCCTGTAAACGCACCCTATCCTACAGCAAATCTGAATCCCTTTAGGCATGTAAAGGTGGTGAGTCAAAGGTTATTCCTGAGTCTTTGTCTCTTAATAACCAGCTTAAAATCAATAACCCAAAAAGTATGTTTTGAAGTAGCAAAAATTTGGCTCTGCTTAACCTTTTCCATGAGAATCACTTCTTATAATTTTTAACTGGCTTATCTATGGGACACTTAAAATCCTACTAGCACAGACTCATTACTTTGAAGCCTAGGTACTTGTTCTGGTTTCAGCAAGACATGGGTCAATGTTTTCAAGGATCAAAGAAGAGGTCATTAGTGCTTCCAAGTGCCACATTAAAAAAAAAAACAGAGGTGAGAGGCAAGGAAGTAGAAATTTTTCTCAAACTTTTATTTCTTCCCTATTATTGTTTTATTTGTTCCTCCTGCCAGTTGTGACATTATCTAGGAGATTTTGAAAACTCGGGACTCAATTGGGCATAAGAGTTAGTCAAGTGGAAATTAGTCGCAAAGAGGAGGAAGAACATTTGAAGAAAGGAATTATTTTGTGAAATATCTGGAGAAAGAAAAGAACAGACCTGTTCAAGAACTTCTGGTACAGCATTATGACTCTGTCTAGTATAGAAGAGGAGGGGGCAGATCTAGACATGAGAAATAAACAGGAACCAGAAGACTTTGGCTTTTCCTCTGGTTCTAAGCTCACCTTTTAGTGTGAGGGACCCAGAGGGAGAATTGCCATCCAATGTCCAATGGGGGGTCTACTCTGGTACTGTTACTGAGCCAAAGTGTGTGTACCCAATGCTTAGAAAGGCTAAATCTCAAAACATAGGAGTTTGGAGTAAGGAAAGCTTATTGATTGAGAAGGTGCCAACCAAGAATATGGGAGACCTAATCTTCGAATCCATCTTAAGAAGGTAAGGAGTTCAGGCTTTCTTGTCTGTCAAGGAAATGGAAAAATGGGAGAGGCTGTTTTTGTAAGAACTCAAGCCCCAAGCAGAATTCCTGTAATGATTAGCATGTCTAAAGCAGCAGCTATTTTCCTTTTAGCCTTAAGGCCATGGGAATGATGCAAGCTACAACAAGATAGAGTCAGAGAGACTGAGCTTTTCACTCTGTAACAGTACCAGATAAGAGGTAATGAGCCTGAGTTCCTCATGGGTGGGTGGTCAGTGTGAAGGTTTCTTGGGCTTTTGAAGATTTCAGGAAAAATATCTTACTTGGGTCCAAACAGCATTGATCAAAACTCGAGAACTGTTCTCAAGTGAAGCCCTACCTCGAGTGCCTTCTAAACTTGAAAATTGAAAGGGAGTAAGTGGATTCGGATTTCCAAGATCTGCCAGAAGTGCAAGAGCAGTCATAGGTTTGAATATTCCACTACCTTTAGAAGAGTAAGAACATGGAATTAACATGGAGAACCTTCTTTGTGTCCACTGAATTACCCATTGGGTGAATATATCAGAAGACAGTATATATGAGGCAGGGTAGTAAGAAATTAGGGAAACTCCTTGGCAAATAGAATGGGGAAACTGAGACAGATAGTGGGTTCACACAGGCCTCATCCAGCACCCTGACTTACCTGCCTCCTTCTCCCTTGCATGACCACTTCCTTAAGGATTAAGCTCTCAGAGCAAGGATCCATCCACATTAAATAATCTTAGGAACAAAGCCTTGAGTCTATTGACTACAGAGAGAGTTTTGGTCCAACTAGAGGTAACATTTAGGCCTCAGTTGTGTTTCAGCTCCAGGCCCAGAAAAGCAGCAAAACAAGACAAAGTGATGTCATGAGTAACATGGGGACCAGATGCAAGGACTAATGACCCCCTACCCTAACGCTGACCAATCAGTAGAGACCAGAATCCTGACCCTATACACTCATTTTGGTGAATTGGCATATTAAAGGACCAACCTGGAAAGCTGATGAATATTCTATTGAGATCCTCCCCTGAGATATCCCCTAAAATTTCTGCCTTTAGAAAACAGATAAAAACCTTTAAGGCAAAGGACCCACTACACACTCTCTCTCTAGAGCATGTCTGTGCCTTCTTTTCTCAGGCATGCATCTTTGCTTTCTTTCTCCTAAACGCTAAGGGTCCCCATGAGACTTGCAACCAGGGGAGCAGCAGACAGCAACAGCAGGTCCTGGGCTAACCCCCTGAACCTGTCTCCAAAGGCCCTCCTTTTGCCTCTGTAACTTGTCTCCTGAATCCTCACAGCCCAGCTGGCTCACTTCTTCTGCCTTTGTGACTTTCTTTCTGAAAGGCCAAGGCAGCTCTCCAAGCAGCCCGCTCACTTCTTCTCTTCAAGGGTACTTTCACTTTGTGTGCTAAATAATCTTCTTCTTGTGTTGGGGTTCTTGGCTCTGAATTCCTACTTGCCAAACTCAAGAACTGAGAGCCCACATTGCTAGTAACATATAGGTGCAAAACAAATTACACTATTCTCACAACTCCTTTAAAAATTCTTCTAAATTAGCCTAGTATGGAGATTTTTCTAGCTGTGTATACTGCTTTTAGCATTTCCATTTTTCTTAAGGAAAATCCACAATTTCACTGAAGAATGATTCTTATTTCTATGTTTACTGCAAGTGATAGTGATCTTTCTTACAAGTTGTTATTTTCAAGGGCAATTAAACTGCTCTTATCCTTTACAGAAAGAAGCTATTTCTGTGGTTTTGATTTCTAAATAAGGTTCTGCTCCTTGCCATTGCTAAACTAAAGTGGGGCTGGGAAGGTTGGAGTTAAGGTAAGTCAGTCAGTGAGAAGGCAGGGGGTAGAAGAAAAGAGGCTTTCTCTCCCGAGAGGTCTTTGACATGGAAATGTGCCCCTAAAGATAATGGAGAGGGGAGGAACCCTGCTGGTGCAGTTGGGGAAGATGAGACCAAACAACAAATGCCATATACCTCCCTAAAACAAACAGTAAGAATGAAAGAATTCACTGTTGTGCTCTTCACAAGCTCCTCAAAGGACAGAGAAGGTGTCAAGGCACTTGCTCTGCACCAAGTCCTGCAGAAAGGAGCTTTGAGGCTCCCCTCTCAAATGACAGCATCTCACACACAATTAGCACAGTGTAAAGTTTAGGTAAGTTGGATTTCTTACTTTTCACATTCAGATTGCAAAGAAAGGGGGCCCTGAGAGAGGAAAAATAGACTTCTGTCATTTTATCAATGGTTAATCAGTGAAATTCTAGAAAGAGTTTCCCACACTTCATTCCACCCCACTTAGGATTTTCTGGCTTTGACCAGCTCCTTGTCACTGTTGTTTAAATTATACTGTAGCCTGCTGTTTCTCTCCTTCTTCAGAAGGGGCCCAAATAATGTCAGTTGATGAGCAAACACAGGAACCGGCCAGAGGTTTCCTCACTTTCTCTTGTGTAAGTGTAACTGTTGCTTTTGTTGTTGGTTTAAAAGTCAGCTTTCCAAAGGAAAAGTTATCACAAGTACACAGGCTGTCAGTTATAGAAAGGCAAAGAGGGAAAAGCCTGGAAGTTGACCTAACCCTGTGACATTATTGATTGAAGTGGTTAGGATAGAACATGACACTTGCTAAGGACAGTTTCTTCCAGCACATGCACCCCTGCCACCACTCAGCACTTCGCTGAGATGATGGGCAGCCTGGTAGGGACTGGGATATTTCTCCAAGTGTTAGGAGTTCAGCCCATCTTTTTTCCTGCTAACAGGATGCTGGCAAGAAGTTGCGGGGGTCGGGGAAGGGATGTACAGGAAGCTTACAGGCACATGGAAGTCTGGGGAGGTGGAACTGCTCCTTTTCTAGATTGTTCAGTCAACCACACTCCGGAATCCTTGTTAGGGAAGAAGAAGATTGCCTCTCACTCCGCGCTTTCTCTGCAGAGAAAGACCACTGGAGAAAGCAAACGGGCAATGGGGACTGCATTATTTCCCACATATATTCACATTTACGTAAACCAGCTTCTGAGGGTTGTCTATGGAGGCTCCGGCATTTAAATTTGGGTTAGTGTCTTTCTTATTCTGAAAACGGAAAATGATATTTATCATAGAAACCAGAGAGAGGTAAACACACAAACACTCACATTATGTATAGTGCAAACCCCTCCACACCTGAGGCGGTGGCCATGGTTACAGTTGGCTAAGTCTCCTGATGCGCATGTTGATGTGTACGGTTGATTTGGTTAAGCTCACAAATAGAGATCATGCTATACGGAATGTTTAATACAGACTTTTGCACTTAGCCCTTCATAAACAAATTTTTCTGCCAGTAAACAGTCCTTGACATTTATTTTTAAAGGCAGCCGAGTATGAGTTAATCTCTTTCTGAAGCCAGATAATTCCTCGGCAGAGTTGAGAAGAGAGCATCAGAGGCATGTCGGATGCATGAAGTTCCAGAATTACTTTGTCTTTTCCATTGACTCACCTGAGTCAAAAGTGCATTTAGGGGAAGCACTAGCAAGGCAGGTAGCTCTCTGCCCCTCAAGTTCAACCTCAACCTCTGTCAAAAGTGGGAAAGGAGACAGCCAGGTGCCTATTGCTGAGTGGAGGCCCCTGAAACAGGAAGGTAAGATGGTGCCCAGAGAACAAGCTAAGGAGACATGAGTCACTAGAATACCCCACATCCCTGTTCTTCCCTTAAAGGTGCTTTGGTTATTTTTGCCATCACACTCACATTTACCAATGGTCCTTTTCTTAGGTCATGGATTGTTATTAAAGCCCATAGTAGATCAAGATAAACATTTTACAGTTAGATGTTGACTGCAGATGTCTATGTTATCACGGCCTTCACATTTGCAGTGCGGTCTGCACCATAGATAAGTCCACTTGAGACTGCACAGGAAACAGTAAAGAAGAATTGCTTATCTCCCCTCCCCCTCCCATTTTCCTTGTTTTCTTGGTCCTGGACAAGGAGAGTTGCCTCTTTGTTTTCTCTTGTCAGCCTCGTTTTGCCTTCTGCCTTTTCCCTCAAGGTCCCAGAGGGGAGGGGACCTAAAGCCACACGCAGGGCATCTGCAAGTGGTTCTCTCCAGCCCCTCTTGCTGCATCTGGGCAACATCTCCAGAAGAGAAGCTCCCTCTGTTCTACAGCAATGATTCCCGCAGCACAGGTAGAGCAGAGTGAGGAAAGAAAAGCAGTGAAGGGACTGGTGGATTATCGTTCTCAACTTTAATAATTATAGCTTTCCCTGCCTTGAAAGGGTTATGAAGCCAACATGGTTAAATCTGCAAAGGATCATAAGATCTTTAACTTCTCAAAGGTTAGGTGCAATGGTGCAATATAAGAAAAAAATAGATTTATTTTAGGCAGATGGACAGGCAGCATTCATTACAGCTAAGTCTGACCACAGAGTTCAAATGGCTCTATTACATTTTCAAGCTCTTTCTTAAAAATAATGTATGTCAGGGGCAACTTCAGATACTATCTCAAAGTCTGAGACATATTCGAGAAGAAATCAGTCACAAGAAATAAATAAAACTTAGTGTTATAGCAATAATTTGATTTTTTGTTTTGCTTATTAAATGGCAGAATTATGTTTAATAGGGAAATAGCTGAAAATAACTCCAATATAAATAATGACATAATTATATAGTATGATAACTTTCAAATCCACTCCTTATTGTCTCTTCTTACTACTGATTTGCTAATAATACGTAACATCATTGAGTGCTTACTATTTGCTAGACACAGATCTAAGCATTTTACATATATTAATTCAGTTACAACACTACGAAATAACTACTATTCTTATCCTTGATTTACAGAGGTGGAAGCTGAAGTACAAAGAAGTGAGAAACTTTCCCCAAGGTCAGGGCTTCTAAGTCCAGGACTTTAAGTCAGATGATCTAGCTTCCTGTGTGCCTTACCACATCTCTTCCTAAAAATTGGCTCCTATTCCTCTTCCTATTTCTTGATTGGTCCTCCTGCCTCCACTCTCTCTAGTCCATCATTACACAGCGACCAGTGTAATTATCCATATGCAAAATTAAATCATGTTTTCAGGCCTCTTTAAAGCCCATCAAGGATTTCCTTTTGCCTACAGAACAAAGTCAAGCCTGAACAGTAGGGACCCAGCATGTTTCATAGTCTCTCCTGAAATGTCCCTTTGATGCCACTGTCTTCCCGTCAGTCACTTGACAAATGCCCTCTGCAATTTCTTACCTCTATGCTCTTACACGGAATTTCCTTCCTCAATTTTTGTCACTATTTTTAGAATCCAGGTGAAATTCCAGATCCTCCATGAAGCCTCCCTCTGTTTCATAGCAAAGAAAGAACTTCTCAGTCCTCTAGACTCCCACTGTACATTATTCCTTGCTAATAATCTTTGTTTTTATCTTTTGCCACCTTCTGGATTATAGCTCCTAAAAATAAAAGACCAGGCTTGTGTAACTTTAAACTCAACTATTCCTTACACGTGCCTGGTACATAGTAGGTGTTTATTGAATTAAAATAGTTAGATTCTGTGTTGGGGAAGAATATCATCCATTTGCTACTTGCGCCTGTTTGGGCCCACAGGGCTTGGAGAAGTTCACTATGGGCACAGGGGAAGGAAAATTCCCTAAGGTCAGGGAGACCATGACTCAAAATATCAGATTACTGAGTTATCACTGTGGTTTCATATTTCTGCTGCATGAGTAAGAAGGAAAAACTGCTCTGCAGCAGGCACAGCTCCTGTTTACTGTTCTTTTCAATGGTCCCATCCTGATTAGGCCTAACTGATCAGTACAGCAATGGCTCCCCATTGCATGCAATGCATTCCCATTGCATGCAATGCATTTTGGTTGCTGTGGAAAAAGCAGATTTGTTCATGGCCTGTTCCCTCTTCTCCTTCCGCCTGTCCAAAATCCTCTTTGCTCCCATAAAGTCATTGTCTGCAAGAATGGCAAGCCGAATGGTATTAGAAAGAGAGGTATGTCACAGGTAATAAAACATCAAAACAATTTTTAAAAAGACAAAGAGAAAAAGAAGAGACATAAAGTTAAAATATTGGGCACAGAAATGAAGAAACAAAAATTAAGAAGTGATGCCTGGCTGGTGTAGCTCAGTGGATTGAGCGCGGGCTGGGAACCAGAGGGTCCCGGTTCAATTCCCAGTTGGGGCACATGCCTGGGTTGTGGGCTGGGTCCCCAGTGAGGGCCATGTGAGAGGCAACCATACATTGTTCTTTCTCCCTCCCTTCTCCTCTCTCTAAAAATAAATAAATAAAATCTTTAAAAAAAAATTAAGAAGTGAGTGAAAGCAAAAATGAAATGGAGTAAGACAACACTAAAGAAAGACAGGACTCTGTTTTTCCTTGAAACAGTACCCTGGCCTCTGCTGGTACCTAGAGCACTCCACACACCTGTGCTCCCTAAACCTTGCTTTCTCAGGTGTAGCCGTAACAAAGATTTATAACCTATCTGCCAAGGAGGTAAAATGCTTGTCTCCAAACCAGCAAACAGCCTCAAGAGAGATCCTCACTGGGCACGTAGTTAAGTCCCTACTTTATACTGCTTGTTCATGGGTCCACTTTGCACGGATATTGTGCAGATGAATGACACTTCCATTAAGACCATATGCCTGATCTTATTCTTTCTACCCATGTAAAATATTCCTCTAATTTTGTCTCCTGCCAACCATCATAGACAGTAGCTTCAAATATACAAATAAATTATAGTTCAGTTGAATAGCACTAAATTAGTCACCATAGATAAAATGTAGAAAAATCTCAATTACAAATCTTCACATTACACAATCCCCCAGGCACAGTTCAAAACATCAATGGTTCTTCCTAGTCATTCTCTTTAGCCTTTCATTTTTAGCCCAAGGACTCTCTAGGTCTTTATTCCAAATCGTACAGACTAGTACGTTCTAGTTCCACAGCCCAGACTCAGAGTGAGGTTATTTCCTTAAGCTCAGTCTTTACCGTTGGAATGTTTTGTTTCACTTTTCTTTGCTGTGTATTTATTTATTTACATTTCTTATTGTTTATTCTATTACAGTTGTCCCAATTTTTTCTCCTTTTGCTCCCCTCCACCCAGCCGTCCCCTCTCGCCCACAGTCAATCTCCTCTCCATTGTCCATGTCCACGAGGGATTCCTACATGTTCTTTGACTAGTCCCTTCCCCTTCCTTCCACCACTCTCCCCTCCTGCTTCCCCGCCCACAGCTGTCAGTCTGTCCCATGTTTCCATGGCTCTGGCTAAACTTTTCTCAGTTTATTTTGTTCATTAGATTCCAGTCATAAGTAAGGTCATATGGTATTTTTCTTTCACCAGCTGGCTTATTTCACTAGTATAATAGTCTCCAGTTCCAACCACGCTGTTACAAAAGATAGGACTTCTTTCTTTCTGCTGTGTAGTATTCCACTGTGCAAATGTACCATAGTTTTTTAATCCACTCATCTACTGATGGGCACTTGGGCTGTTTCCAACACTTAGCTATTACAAATAGTGCTGCTATGTACATAAGGATCCATAAGTTCTTTTAAATTGGTGTTTCAGGATTCTTAGGGTATATTCCCTAAGGTAGATGGAATTTGGTAGACTTCCAGCTTTGAGGAAACAGAACTGAGAGTCCAAGAAGGCCCACATAGTCAGAATTCACAGAACAGGTGCTAAAGAAGAAAATAATACAGAGAAAAAAAAACTTCTTGAGAACTTCAGTGTATCTCCATCAAGTAGTCAGTTGAGTATTGACTAGAGTTTACATGTGGTGAAACTACTTAATATTGGAAAAGGAACCATCTCAAAGGTTTAGAGCAAATAGTTCCCAGTGCTCACACTGGGCTGGGAATAGTGTCTGTTCCAATAAACCAGACTATAAAAGCATACAACTCATGGAGCATGGGTAAATTCAGAGGATCTTGACTCAATAATAGAGAATAAGTAGCCTCAGAGTAAATACTATTCTGGCTCTAACAGATCTTAAAAGAAAGATCAAAATGATGCAAACTATTTTCACATTACTTAGCTGCATCCCACAGAAAGTTCAAGAATATTTTTAGAAATACAAAATATCCAGTACCCAAGAAGGTAAAAATCACAATGCCTGACATTCAATAAAAGATTACTGAATGTGCAAAGAATAAAAATATGACAAAAAAATGGAGAAAATCCACTGAAACAGACTCAGGACTGATACAGGTACTATAATTAGCAGACATGAACATTAAAAGAATCATTATAAATGCATTCAATATGTTTTTAAAATTATGTAAAGACATAATCAAACTTTAAGAGATGCGAACTATAATGTCTTGGATAAAAATGCAATGGATAAGATTTGCAAACTTGTAGAAATAACAATGGAAACTTTCCAAAGTGAAATATGGAGAGAAAAAAGAATTGAGAAAAGATAATTAAAAATAAAACAAAAACAGAATGTCTGTAAACTATGACACAATTACTAGTGGTCCACTTCTCATGTGATTAAAGTCCCCAAAACATGAGGCAAAAAAGCATTTGAAGACATGAAGGCAAAAATATTTCAAACTTGGGAAAACAAAACCCACTGATCTAATAAGCTAAACAAACCTCAAGCAAAAGAAACATGAAAAAAATTACACCAAAGCACATCATAATCACATTTCTTCAAAACCCATGGTAAAGACTAAATCTTAAAACCACCTAGAGGAAAAAAGCAGTATCTTCCAGAATGAAGATAATGTTGAGATTTCTCATCAGAAACAATGTAAGCAAGAAAATAGTAGAGAGACATTTTAAATTACTAACAGAAAAACGGTTAATGTTGAATTCTGCACTTAGGAAAAAAAACCTTTAAAAACAATGGTGAAATAGTTTTTCAGACATATAAAAACTGAAAGAACTCATTACCAATAGACTCACATTACAAAAAAAGATGTTGAAGTCCTTTAGGAAGAAAGAAAAGGATCCTAGATGGAAATATGGATCTACACTAAAGAATAAAGAACACCAGAAATAGCAAGTACATGGGTAAATGGACATAATTTTTTCTTATTTCTTAATTTCTTTTAATGACAACTTACTGTTTAAACAAAAATAGTAACAATGTACTATGAGATTAAAAACACATATAAGAGTAATAGGCATAAAAGTGAGGGGGTGATAAATAAAAGTATATTATTTTCAGATCCTTATACCCTTTATGAAATAGTATAAAATCACTTAAAGGTAAACTACAATAAGTTAAATTGTGTATTATAGACTGTTAAGTAAATAGTTATTATTAATAAGCCAGTTATTAATGATAAAACAGTTATTAATAAGGAAGATAAAATAAATTATAAAAATATTACTCTATTAAAACAAAAGAAAGCAGAAAAAAAGAGTATAAGAGAAGCAAACAACAGATAACAACATAAAAAACAAATAACAAGGTAGTTTGAAACCAAATTATATTAATAATTACATTAAATATAGGTAGCCTAAATACCTCAAATTAAAGGGCAGAGATCTTCAAATTGTGCCAAAAAAAAAAAAAACCTAATTATATGCTACCTACAAGAAACACCATTTAAATATAAAGGTACAAATAAGTTATAAATGAAACTAGAAAAAGGCTAGAAGAAGTTAAACTATGGTAACTCTAATTAAAAAGGAAACTGAAGTAGCTATATTAATATTAAAGTGGATATCAGATTAAGAAATATATCTAGGGTAAAAAATGATTACTTCATAATGGTATTGAGATCAATTCATTCAGAGTATATAACAATGCTAAACACTTACACATCTAATAACAGAGCTTCAAAATATATGAAGCAAAATCTAATAGAATTGCAAGGAAAAAACAGATCCCAATTATACCTGAAGATTTAAATTCACCTCTCTAAATATCTGAGAAAACAAGAAGACAGAAAATTATGTAGTATATAAAATACTTGAACAACACTATCAACCAAATTGACCTAATTGATAGCTATAAATTTCTCCTCCTAACAACAGTAGAATATGCATTGTTTTTAAGTAGAATACGCATTGTTTTTAAATGCATATCTTATTTTTATCAAAATAAATCATATTCTGTGTCATAAAACAAGTATTAATAAATTTAAAAGAATGTAGGTCATACAAAGAGTATTCCCTGACCACAGAGCAATTAGAAATCAATAATAGAGAGATCTCTAGAAACTAACTAACAAACTTCTACAAAATGCCTAGGTAAAAGGAGAATTCAAAAGTAAAATTAGAAAGAATATTAATCTGAATGAAAAGAAAAATACAACATATCAAATTTGTAAGATGCCACTAAAACAGATTTTATAGAAAAGTGTATAATACTCAATACCTATATTAGAAAAGAAGGCTTCAAATCAATAAACTCAACTTTAGGCATGAGAAACCAAAACAGGGCTTGATAGACTATGGCCCTTGGGTCAACGCAAGACCACTGCCTGTTTCTGTACAATGAAGTTGTATTAGAACACAGCCACGCTCATTCCTTCACATTCCAGGCAGCCATACATGCCATGATGGCAGAGTATAGTACTTTGACGAGGACTATACGGCTCACTAAGCCTAAAATATTTTCATTTCGTCATTTGCATAATAATTTTGCCTACCCCTGAACTAGAAAAAGAAGAGCAAATCAAACTCAAATTAGAAGAAAGCAAATGCTAAAAATCATGGAAGAATACAGTGAGATTTAGAAAATATAAAATGAATAGAAAAAATGCATGGTTCTTGGAAAAATCTATAAAAGTGATTAACCATTAGCCGGATTGACCAGAAAAACAAGATAAGACACAAATTATCAATATGAAAAGTGATATAAGTTACATCACTACAGATTCTAAAGATAATAAAAATAAGAAAATATTATAAACTTTGTGCTAATAAATTCAACAACAGATTAAATTGGCAAATTTATTAAGACATAAATGGCAAAGCCCACTGAAGAAGTTGGTAATTTGAATAGCACTATATTTATTAAGGGAAATAAATTTGTAATTAAAAATCTTGTCATAAAAAATATTCCATGCCCATATGACTTCCCTGAAGAATTCTTCCAAAATTTAAGGAAGAGCTATTAACAATTCCACACAAACTCTTCCAATTGAATTAAAGAGGAGAGATTTTTTCTCATTTCAATTTGTGAGGCTAACGTTAACCTGAAACCAAAAGCAGACAAAGACATAAAGACTAGAAAACTTTATACCAATACCCTTTATGAGCAAAAATGCAAAAACTCTAATAACTCTTTAGCAAATCAAATCTAACAATATATAAAAAGGACAATACATCATGAAAGAGTGGGGTTTATCTCAGAAAAGCAACGTGAATGAACAATTTTTGTTTAACATTTGAAAATCGATCTACTTAATTTACCAGTTTAATACACTGGAAAAAAAAACATAATCATCTCAACAGAAGCAAAAAAAGACATTTGACAAAATCCAATGCACATTTCTGATAAAAACTCAGGAAACTAGGAATAAAAAGAGAACTTTCTCAACTCAATAAAACTATCTATGAAAACCTACGGCTACATCACATTTAATGATGAAAGATGGAAAATTTTCCCCTTAAGATTGGGAAAATACAGAGACATCTGAACTAATCATATCTATCTAACATCTTACTGAAGGTTATAGCTAGTGCAATTAGTACTGAAAAAGAAATAAAAGGTGCCAAAATGGAAAGAAAGAAGTAAGTTGTCTCTCTTGAGTCAAACAATAGCATTATGGTAAAAAAAATCCTCTGGAACCTACAAAATGAAGCTAGACCTAATAGTGAGTTTATCGAGGTTGCAGAATACAATCTAAAAAATTAATTTTGTTTCTATATACTTGCAAAAACTATTGAAAATTAAAATATAAAAATTAACATTCACATTAGTTTAAAAATACAAACTTCTTAGGAATAAATCTGATAATAGACAGGGAAGACTGGTAAATATCACAAAACATTGCTAAAAGAAATGGAAGAAGACCCAAGTAAATGAATAGATAGTAATCCTCCTGTAATATGTCAGTTCTCCCCAAATTGATCTACAGACTAAATGTATTTCCAATCAAAATCCCAACAGGTTGTTTTTGGAGATATTAACAAGCTGATTCCAAAATTCATATGAAAATATAAAGAACCTAGAATAGGCAAGGCAACTTAGAAAATGTAGAATAAAATTGGAGAATTAATCCTACCTGATTTTGAGACATCATAAAAACTACGATAATCAAGATGATATGACAGCTATATGAAAATAGACAAATCAGTGAAATAGAATAAAAAATTAAGAGATAGAGCTACAAAGATATAAATAACTGACTTTTAATTAAGTTTCAAGGCAATTTGGTAGCAAAGGGTATTCTTTCAACAAATAGTACTAGAATAATTGAATGCCCATATGCAAAAACTTTCATCTAAAGGTATATAAAAAATTAATTCAAAATTGATCAGAGATCTAAATATAAAATCTAAAAGTATAAAATTTGTAGAAAAAATCACTGCAGGATTTCTTTGTGAAGTTGGGTTAAGCAAAGATTTTATAGATTCAATACCAAAAAAATGATCCATAAGATAAATAATTGATAGATCGGATTTCATTAAAATTTAAAATTGCTTTCAAAAGATACTGTTAAGAGAATGGAGAGACAAGCCACAGACTGGGAGAAAATATTCGAAATCATGTCTGTTAGAAGAACTGTTTGCAGAGAAGCAAAACAACTCTCAAGATACCTCACTTTAGAAAGATAGGCAAAAGATCGGAACATATGTTCACCAAAAAAGATATAGAAAATGGCAAAAAAAAAAAAACATGAAAAAATGTTCAACATTATTAGTCATTAGAGAAATGCAAATTAAAACCACCATGAAATACCATTAAAAATCTATCATAATGACTAAAGACTAGTGTCAGTGAGGATGTAGCAAAAGTGGGACTTATGTACTGTGGGTAAAATTTTAAAATGGTGCAATCATTTTGGGGAAAAAAATGGCAATTTGTTTTTTTGAGTTAAATATACATCTATATGATCTAATGAATCCAATCCTAGTTAATTACCCAAGAATAATTCAATCTTCTTTCTATAAAAGGACTTGTACGTGAATGCTTTATTTGTAATATCCAAAAAGTGGTAAAAGCCCAAATGTCGATCAACAGGAGAATGAATAAATATATTGAGGCATGATCTGTACAATGGAACACTATTTGGCAACACAATGGAATAAAGTGCTGGTATACCGAACAACATGAATAGACCCTGAAATAATTATTCTAAGTGAAAGAAACCAGACTCTCCCATAAAGAATGTAGTATATACTGTATAATTCTACTTATATGAAACTCTATAAAGCACAAACTAATTTATAGTGACAGACAACAGATCAGTGGTCTTCTGGGGATTGGGGACGGGTGGAAGGAAAGGGAAAGGTATTAAAAAGGGCCACAGGAAACTCCTGTGGGTGATGGATATGTCCACTTATCTTGCCTGTGGTGATGATTTGTGGTTCTATACACATGTCAGAACTAATCCAGTTGTACATTTTAAGTGTCTTTAGTTTATTGTGCATTGATTATATGTCAATAAACTATTCTTTAAAAGAAAAAAAGAAAACGGATGGAATTACAAATTTTTTACTAAAAAAGAAGAAAAATTAAAGTGAATAGGATAAGCATCTTTAAACACTTGAAAAGCCATCTCTGGGCCAGCTGGCTCCAGAACATAACAGAAGAAAGATTGGTTCTATAGAAGTACATCGAACCCTGCTAAGTCCACATTCTATGTAGTCCAGTGTTAGACTGGTACAGTAATCGAGAGACATAGTCCAGCCAACAAAAAGCAACAAGAATAATTCAGTTTCTTTCTTTGCATTTCTTGCATTCCATGAAGTGTACAAACTCTAGTGATGCTTCTTACAATTTCCCTTTTCCCTCCAGTATTTCCCCCATACTATTTTTGGTTTTGTGACACATTTCCCAGAAATGCCTTCCCCTAGTCCATCTGCTTTTATCCTTTTTCTTACTCTTCCTGATTCTGCAACACAAAAGTCTGGCAACAGCATATCTGTCCACGGAATGCAAAGAAGGGGATGGGAAATGAATAGGAAACAGTAAAATCTTCATGACTGACCAAGGGGTGAGGAAAGTCTTGGAACAATCATTCAATGAAAGAATGATGAAGTGGTGAAGTTCACGGGCTTTAGAGCTTGAGTTTGGGGTCCTCTGTCCTACTCTCTTACTTACTGTGTAATATTGATAAATTTAACTTCTCTATGCTTCATTTTCCTCATCTGAAAAATGAAGATAATAATAACTTCTTAAGATGACTCTTTTAGCATTAAATGATTTAAGACATTTTAGAACTATACCTAGCACTTAGGAAACTCTCTGTAAGCACTAGCTATTCATATTGTATATTAATAATTTTGACCCCTTCACACAAAGGTATTTTGGAGGAATCACAGTTTACCCAAAACGGAAGGGGCAGCCTCAAGAGTCAGTAAGCTTCCTGTCTCTAAAAATTATCGAGCCAATGCTAGATGAGTGCTCCACAGGGAAATTGTACATCAGAGTAATTAATTTGATATTGACTAGACCAAGAACCACAGAAATGAGAGTCTAAATGAGAGTCTCCCTTTCAAAAATGATGGTCTATATTTCCACGCATCTTTTTCTGCATTGTTTTTTCTCCTGCTTCCCCAATTCATCCACTTTAGATCAGAGCATTTTGAATTCTCTTGATCCTAGACTTTTTTTTAGCTTGAAGGTGTTTTATAAAAAGACATTTTTCAGATGACAAAACTGACAATTTGTAAAAGAGGGAAACAAAAATATGAAAAATGTTAACCTCATAGGAAATCAAATATTTGATAATATGAAAAATGCACTGCCTTGTAGATATACAAGTTTTAAACCACTTAGAATTTTATAAAAAATGTGAAATGTTTTCTGCCAACTGACATTCACACAAGACAAATCTTTCCAAAAGATGGATAAAACCAGGAAACTCATGTGAAGTTAATATCTTCCAAATACAGAATTAACAGGTATTTAACTATAAAATTCACTTCCCTGTTTTCTTGTTCCCTGCTTCTTTGGCACTCAGAAAAATTATAAGTCAACAAATCACATTTTACCCTTGGGTTTAGAGGAAAATCACTTTCTAATCAAAGTATAATCAATAATATTTATCAAAGTTTGTTAGACATTTCCTCTAGCCCAAGAATGTGGGGTGCTCTTCCTTCAGTTAAAGTCCACCACCACCCCGTCCAAGAACTTGTCCACCTTTCTGAGCTCTGTAACCTTTCTCTGTTCTGACTCCCACCTCAACCTGCAAATATTCTTATGTTCTTTTTTTTAATATATTTGATTGATTAAGCTATTACAGCTGTCCCATTCCCCCCCACTCTTTATCCCCCTCTGCCCCCCCACATACACTTCCCCTCCTTTAGTTCTTGTCCATGGGTCATACACATAAGTCCTTTGGCTTCTACATTTCCTATACTATTCTTAACCTCCCCCCGTCTGTTTTCTACCTACCATTTATGCTACCTATGTTCTTCATATTCACTAAAAACCCTCCTGTGACTATGACCCGTCTCCATCTACCAAAACAGGTCATGTAAACACCATTGCTCATCTTGTCCTCCCCACTACCTGTTTCCTCTCCCCTTGAACTCTGTTAACCCTTACTTCTCTTTTTAGAATCATTTTAGGTGTTATTTCTCAGTTGTGACACTAGCCATCACCACCACCCCACCAAGAATGGCAGATAACCTTCAAGAATATCCCCAAATTCTCTACTGCAGTTATCATTTTATCTCAGTAGACTTGAGAGTAAGTCTACTAAGCCCGGCTCATAACAGATAAAAAGAGATATGTAGTAACTTTTTATGGAACGAATGAATGTCCGATTCTACACAAAATGCATAGGAAAAGGAACAGATGAGGATATGGTGTATAACTTCGATATGTACTTTGTCACTGGAGTTCTACAGTTTTTCAGATTGAAATGGTAAGTAGTCAGTAACTTCCTGGCTGTGAATTCTATCTGTGCATGCGACAACGTGTAAGCTCTAAGGTGGAAATACTAGTCATTTTCTTAGTGCCCCCATTTAGTAATATATTTTCTCTTTGGGCCATTTGTTCTAATCTCTATGCGGTATACCTAAGGTCACTTGACCTTTTCCTCTACATTCATACACCAGCCCACTGCATGGGCACCCCCAGACTCTCAGCTATTGGCACAGACGGAACAAGTGTGGTAATACACATTTTCATTGCCCGTATCACAGAATATGAGACATAGGGCCAGCTGGAGAAACAACACAAGCTTATTTCCCCGACATCGCATAGTTTGGCATTTTTTTCCCCTTTCTTTTCTTTCTTTTTATTTTTTTACTAAGAAAATCTCACTTAAGGGGAGAGGATGCAAATAACTGTAATTGAACAAAAATAAAATTAAATTAAAAAAAAGAAAATCTCACTTAGAAGATTTTGGAAGTTTAAATTTTTTTTGTTTTGTATGTCTTATTTTTTAAATCTGTTGCATTGAAGCTCATTGAGGGATAGACCTATCTTAAGAGCTTTGCATATATTTTCTCATTGAATTTTTACAACAATCCTATCAAGTTTACATTGTAATTATTAATGTTACCCCCATTTTATTGAGAAAACTGAGGTGTAGAGAGATTAGGAAAGTTCATCTAAGTCACATAGCCAGCAAACTCTTGAGTCAGGACATGCGATTTCCCCAAGCCCATGCTCTTAACCAGTACTCCACACTATCACATGGCAAATCGAAGAATTCAGAGGAAACACCGACCACAGAGATTCAAGTGTGTAGTAAAAAAGGGAATGAAGCCTGTCTTTATTATCAACAAGAGTGTGCAAGTCTTTTTAAATGGAGAATAACGGGAAAAGGAAGAAAACGAAAGATTTCAAAAATAGCACTTTGATCTAAAGATATTCCTCTAAACAAGTAGTAAACTTCTGAGCCATTAGTCATGGATTTAGATTTTCTTTTAAGCTATTGATAGCAAGTCAATTGGCACCTTACAACTTTAGTTAATCATTGCTCTCTTGGTGAACAAATTTTTCAATCCGTTTTTAAAACAGTGAGTCATAGAGAACTAAAACACATTAAGCCAAGTTGTCTGGGAGAGGGGACTACTGAAACACTGGCATCGTCGCTGGCCTAGTAGAGACCCTCTGAACGGTCTAGGAAAAGGACTCCTTGGGGAAGGATTTCTGTTCTCAGCAAAGATTCCAAAAAGCTTTATATTAAGAAGAAAATGCAAAGACAGTTTTCATACCAAAAAAATCATCCTAAATGCACATGAATTGATTACCTAAAACAATAGATAAAAATAAGATAGTTTAAATATAAGTAAATGGAGGGGAATTTGGAGTTGTTTGTTTTCCCATTCCACAACCCCATCTCCATCTTCTCTTTGATTTAATCATCATCAAATTGTCCTAAATCAGAGATGGCAGGGACGGCGGCTGGCTGGATCCCAGTGTTTCTCATTGTTTGGTTACACTGGAAATGTCTTTGGAATGAGCTTTATCTGAAAGACCTTTAAGCAGCAATTCTCTTAGACTTCCAAACAGCAGAGGTTTGGTTTTCGTTTGTTCGGGGTTGGGTTTGTTTTTTGTTAGTTTGGTTTTTTTGTTTTTTGCCTTTTGTTTTTTTCTTTTTGGTGAAGGAGAAATGAGGAGAGAAAAATGTATGTGATTACATTTTTTCTTAAATTGAAAATAAATCAGCATCAAGACTCTCCATTCTTCTTCCCCTCACCACACACACACACACACACACACACACACACACACACACACACCACCCCACCCCACCCCCACCCCTTCTCCCTCACAGAATTTCTGCTGTCTGGAAGTCTAAGAGATTGGAGAAAAGGGGTGAGGGTGTGGAGAGAGAGACATTTATTTTTTATTACATTTCTGTCCTGTTTGTTTTTTTTAACCATGTTTATGTGACATTTTTGGTTAAAATCGCTTTTTTTAAACCTGAACAAAATGAAAAGGCAAAAAGACATCACACACACATATACACACATAGAACTGTGTAATGAAGAAGGCAGAAGGGAAGGACAAGCAAAATATCTCAAGATGGCAATGTCATTTGTATTATTATTTGGCAAAAAGGCAAAGTTTCCCCTGAGTTTTAGGTTATTTTCTCTAGCTGAGGGCTGGGGGTGAGGGACAAGAACAGCAGATTTGCATCTGCAGCTGATTGGCAGTTTCTGTGAGAAATTATCCACTCCAATAAGGTTTGTTATTTTGGCAATTTCTTTCTGAGAATTGATGGTGCCCTTTACTTCCAGGTGGGGGATGGTGGGGGAGTGGGATGTTGTTTCTAGTGGCTGCTGGGAGAAGGGAGTGGGGGGCAGCTGTCTCACTGAGAGACTGAAAAGGCTCTGGGAGAATGGAATGTTGTTTCTCCATTTTTGAAACCACTCTTCTTTTTGATCTTGTTTACACTTTAAACTTTCACACTGTGGTCAAACTAGGCAAGGTATAATTTCACATGGCCCCCATAAACACAGAACAACTACACTTGTCCTGTGTGCACACCCGCACACAATTTTTACAGGCCTTTCAGATGGGCCTCTGGGAGGGGAATCTCGTTTTAACAACCAACACGTGACAGACCAATATTTTCAATGCAGCCTCTTTTTTTGCTTTTCCTATAGAGTTTTTCTATCCTTTCAACAGCATTACCATAGAAAGCTAAGTGATGCCCTTCCAGTTATAATTTAGCGTCACACTGAAGAAGAAAGTGATTTAAAAAAAGATAAAGTTAAAATACATATTGCAGGTCAAGCATTCTACTGGGCACTAAAAAGCAAGTTTTAAGTCTACTGACAAGGAATATTCCAGCAATTACCAAAATATTCCATAGCTATTAAACTTGCGAAACTATTGTTCTTCCTTTGAGCCTCGCTCATCATCTTTCATAATGACCTCATCACTAACCAAGCATTTATAAAAACATAGCCCAAGAGCCACTTCGATTGCTTTCATTGCACTGGCACACTATGTACAGGCTTGTTTATTGCCACCAATAACCTTATTTTTTTAATTTTAGAATGTGTTCTCTTGAAATCTGCTTTAACAACAACAATAAAATATGCTCTAAAATATAAACATAGCATGTATATAGGGCATCAATTTTCTTAAGCATGTCTTTATAGCATGTCATAAAAACATACTCAGAGAAAGGGAAAGCAGCAGTGGTGGATCTTGAAGAGTGCTGTGTCCAGGTGAGGTGGGACCTCTTGTTATTTCAGAAAGCCCTGCTCAGAAGAGCTATTCTAAGAACATATGGGTGTGACCTATGGACACTCATGACAGATAAACAGCTATGCCTCAATTAGAGGGGATCTGTCATGCCCTCACCAGAAGTTTGACCAAGTCTTTTAGGCTGGGTTTTGCTCTTACAATCATGTATCATGCATAAATACTGATCTTAAAATTCATGTAGTCCAATAAGGACTTCACAGGATTCCTTGGTACTAGATCCAATGCCCTTCTATCAGTCAGCTATTATGAAAACGATGTTGCATAACAACAAATAAAAACCTTAACATTTTAGTGGCTTACAAAAGTAAGAATTTTTAATGCTAATATATCTGTAAACATGGCTCAGTTGGATTGGGTCCAGGTCAACCGTCTCCTTTATGTACCAGTGGCCATCCAAGGCAAGCTCTTTTCCAAGCAAAAGGAGCACAAACCCAAAGCTCTACTACACATTTCAGGCACCTGCTCCTGTCACACCTGCTAACACCTCATTGGCCAATACAAATCACATGGCCAAGGTAAGCACCAATGAGATAGGCAATTATACTCCTCCCATAAAAAAGGAAGGAAGTAAAGATGGAAGCAAAACTTGCTGGCAACAACAACAACAAACCTCCCAAAACTCTCTTCTCTTTTTGTATTATTTTTTCTTTCTCTACGGAAATCAAACCCAGACATTTCCTTTCTGTCTATGCATGGATAATTCGCAAATTTATATCCTTAGGTCAGAATTCTTAGTTCTAGAGTTTTATGACCAGGGAAGCACTTGGTAACCACACTTCTAGATATTTCCAACACTTCAAACATAATATGTCTTAATAAAACTCATGACAACCCAATGGATAGACCCAAATTAGTATTCTCCATGTCATTGTATTCCACAACACCCATCTATGCAAAGCAGAAAACTAGGAAACTATAATATTCCCTTTCCTTCAGCTGCCAAGTCCGATTGATTTCTAAGACTCATTTTACTTTCTAAATGTATATTGAACTCTTCAGTTCTCTTCATCTTCATCAGCATCCTATTCCGCCACCCTACCGGTAATTCACACCTGGATCACTCTACTATCTATTAACCAATACTGACCCTATTTAATTTGCTTCCCATTTAAAGTACTATTTTTGAAATGCAAATATGATCATGTCAGTACTCCTGCTTAACACTCCTTAATGGTTCGCTTGTTTTAAAATATACCCCAAATGCTTTGACAATAATTTTTCAAAAGGTGGAGCCCAATGGTCCTCTCTTTGAATATTCATAGGAATTAGTGACTTATTTTTAACAAACAGAATGTGATGGACGTGCTATGTCACTGCTGCACTGAGGTGTTTAAAAGACTCTCACTCTCTCTTTCTCAACACCTGCTCTTGGAAACGAGGGCTGTCATGTATGTGGACACTCAAGCAGCCCTGTAGCGAGGTCTGCATAAAGAGGAGCTGAGATATCCTACTACCAGCCAGGACCAATCAGCCAGCTATGTGGGTGAGCCACTTTGGAAGAAGCCCCTTGGCTCCCGTCAAGACCCCAGGTGACAGCAGAGTTTTACCCAACATCTTGACTGCAATCTCCTGAAAGACCGTGAGCCAGAGCCACCCCACCAAGCTTTTTCTGGATTTTTGATGAGCAGAAACTGTGCAATACTAAACACTTTTTATTTTTTAAGCACTAAGTTTGCAACAAGTTATTACACAATAGACAAGTTTCTGTTGCTCTTAGGACAAAGAACCAAATGCTTCATATGTTTGTAAGAGCCTCTACCCAGCTTTCCGGCCCCATCTCAGGAGACACCCCCGCGCTGCCGCCTGGACACTCAGGCCTGCTCTCTGTCTTCTGAATGCGCCGTGCTGTTCTCAACCACAGCGCTTCTGTCCGTGCTCTTCTTTTTCCAGCCAAGATATTTCTTTCTAATTTCCTGAGTTATGGCCTATGTTTCCACTAATTCTCAGCAACCTCGTTGCTTCCCTGAGTACATTTTTCTACACATCACTGACCTGGTTAAATTCTCCTAGTATAACCCCTCTTAGGATTATATATCTCCCCCATCCCATGTACATATTTATCGTGTGATCATTTGATTTGATTTTTTTCCCACTAGACATCATGAGAGTTACGTTCACTCACCATGGGAGCACTAGTACCTATAACATTACTGGCACAGAGTTGGTAATCAAAGAAAATAGTTGAGTGGCTAGATTAATGCCCACAGATGTGCACAGGGCAAAAAAAAAAAAATAGCACAAGGCAAAAACCGGCAGGTTCAAAGTGGCCAGAGCTGGAAGGCACTGCAAGTAAGTTAGCAATAGATTGTCGAATTTGCCTTTTAGCTGCACAATCTCTGCTGCCTCTGTCTTTCCACTTTTCTTTTAGAAGTGGGCCTTTCCCTTTCTCCCTGCTTTACTTTAAAAGTCTCCAAAACTCTTATCTCTATTCCTGCTCCCCTATTGTCCCCCCACCAAAGGGTCAAATAAAATAATTCACACTAAGGTGCTTATTTTCAGTAGTAAATCCATTGTGCTGGAAGGCACTGGCGGAAGCGGAGGGAGAGGAAATGAGCTAGGAGTGGGGTAAACTCCAAGACCAAAGGGAGGCCAGGGAAGAGCAGGCAACACTAGAGTCAATCAGGGGAGCAGGGGTGAGAATAGAGGCGAGGGCCCTAGGCTAGTTCAGGCCCAGTGGCACTGCTAATCCTACGGAACTTGATCTAAGAGGGACACAGCTTCCAAGCTATAGGGTGAAGTCCGAAGTGCCTATGACAGAACTGGAAAATGCGTGGGAATGCCTGTCTGACTTGTATGAGCTAAGAAATAGGGGACAACAAGGTCAAGTACTGAGGAAAGAGGCCTACAGGAAAGAAAAGCCACCAAATAGCAAGCTTCAGTAGACATCGGGCACTGAGGGAAGCAGGCCTTTCCGTCTAGGGCACTGTGATGCATAGACTCACCATTTCCAGGGCCTTTCTCTGTCTCCCCCGGAAGGCTCAGAAGGCAGTTCGCAGCAGCACCATACGGCCCTGCCCAAAAGTCTTCAATGGGCTCCGGGGACAACAAGAGATGGTAAATGCTCACTGTCCATTGGTGGAATGAGGCTCATGGGTATACACACTAAATGACTAAGAAGATTTAGTTTGTTTGGTTGTTTTTTTTTAATATGAAAATATTTTTAAATTAAATAAATAGGCACTGATAATGGACTTCTAAACAAAGGATCCAAGAAGAGCTCTGCAGCATGCAAGAAGGAAGAATCTGCCTTCCTCGGGCATCTCTGAGTGAGGCCTTGTACCAAGCCACTGAGAGCTCCCTGACGAATGGGGTCAGGGTGACTGTCGGCCAATATCAAACAACGTTCAGGGAAAGTTCTAACATAGATTACAAGTAGATTTAAACTGAAGGTTTGACCCACCCTAACTCCAGGAGCACTTCCACCTTTGTGCCTCAGGAGGACTGCAAGCAATTCAAGATAGGATCTGGGCCATTTTACTCCAGGGTAAGAGGACCTCCGCCCAGGACACAGATAAAGACCACCTCCCAGGGGGAGAAATGCTGCAGTTTTTTAATCCAATTAACTTTTCCCTGAATTCCAAATGCCTTACCTACACTTTGTTCTCCTTCAAAAGTGCCATTTTAAAATGAAATTTAAGAAGGTCTGTTAGGGTACAAACCTACAGTTTTATCAGATTGCCAGCCATTTGAATAAGGTGCCCATATGGATTAAAAAAAACAAATAAACACATTTTTCACAAATTTAAAATAAATTCATTCTCTGCCTTTAATTTAGTAAACTCTAAAGCCTCTTAATGGTTTTAGTACAGTTTCTTTGTTTCACAGAAATATAAGCAGGAGCTCAGTGACAAAAAGTGGTGGACCACGTTACCATTGATGGGGAATTCTCAATTTTAAGTCTTAGTGACCAAAAAAAAAAAAAAAATCAACAAACAGTGCCCTCAATTCATTGATATTGGATGGATTGTGCAAAGATAAAAATGAGAAATTCTAAATTATTGGTTGGTTTTAAACAGTCTGGTTGCATGTATAGTCACAGCCCTTTAAACTGTAACATAAAGAGAATATTAACCTTGTCCAGCATACCCTTTCACCTTCGGGTCATGTAGGCTTACAGGCTCCAGGATAAAGGGCACTCTACTCCAGCTACCACTACTCCTTGCCTAATGGGTAAGTTTCTCAGCTACAACCTTTAATGCCGAAAGACCATCAGATTCCAAGGCCTCTGGAATTTCCCTCTGGGGCTCTACTAAAGTGCTAAGGCAGAGAGAGCCCTTCCCCCGCTTTAAAGAAATGTTGGGTCCAACCATATTTTTTTCATTATTACTGTTGGGAAATTAGGGGGGCAGTTCTGCTTGTCACAGTTTATGTGGCTGATGACACCCAGCATTATCAAAAATGAAATTAGAACGTCAAATTTATTTTTATTATTTGTTCCTGAAATGATGCCTTTAAAAAAACCAACCTTCTAACCTTCAGAGAATGTAAACTCCTTAAGGATGTCCTTGGCAAGCATTTGAAGCCAGCCTTTGTCAACGGCAATGAAACAACCCAATAGTCACCATCTATTTGAAATTTGTCATGCATAAGATGTAATTAAGTATAAGAGTTTTCAAAATACTTGCTTCTAAATAAATTAGATCAGATATAGCTTATTCATGCAATAATGTCACTCTCACTCATTTTCGTCCTCATTTGTTTCCTTGAAAGGAGAGGAAAATATGTAGATACTGTGGGGGGCACCCCACCATCAGCAGTTGCCAAATGTGCTCCTCTTCCTTCACTCTCTTCAGGAAAGCTCCCTGCGAGAGTGTCGTCAGTCATGTACATCGCGCGAGGAAAAAATAACATGATCTCAAACACCAGTGATTCTCTGACTGTTAAAGAGAATGGTCAATCTTTAGCTCAGCTCCCGGCATACCCTGAACTAGTGCTATATCACAGAACACACTGCCCGTGCTTTCGCTGCCTACCCATGACAGTGGTCATTTTATTTGACTCTGAAAATTAACTCACGTCTCTCTCCTCACTAGGACTGCACCCACCTTGACACTACAGATGTGTCTTTTTACCTTTGTGTCAAAGATCCAGCACAGCGCCTGGCGCACAGTGAGAATTCAATGTTTATTGGATGAGTGGATGGACAGACACATGGCTGGATGGCTTGATGGATGTTACGTAGAATAAATACAGAGGATAATGTCCACCTAAACCACAAATGCTGCCTTCTTTTATTGAACTTTGAAAGTTCTGACAATGTTTTGAGAACTAAGGTTAAGTTTTGACAAAACTAATTTAGCGTTTTGCGGAGCATAATTTTGGAGCCCAAATGACTATGTTTGACAACATCTCTTTAAGTAAAACTGCATTTTGTTTAGACCAAGGCATCTTGACTGGCAAGCTATGTGTTTTCTTTATTTGAAAGTTTGTGTAGACATGTATGACTGGACCAGCTATGGATTCTTCCCGGTTCCTGCTGCTTCATTTCCTTGGACTAAAAGGCCTTGCTTCCAGGAGTGCACGTCTCACTGGGTTTCCCAGGATCCTTAAAACGCTATAAGAGGGCAATAGAACATGAAGTCTGCCAAAATGATTTTGAACAATATGAGTTTTAAAATATATATTCTTTAAGGGAAGAGACTGGAAGCAACGCCATTTGGACCCTGGGCTGAACCACGGAGAGGGAGGTGGACATGCTTCTTTGAGGAAGGGCAAGATTCATAAGGTATTTCACTAAACTCCATGCAAGCAAACCATATGACTCTGCAAATTTGTCTATGAATGGAGTCATTTGTTCCAATTTAGTGTTTCAGACTTTCTGAGAATAATATTTCCAAGAATACCCAGGAGACTTTGAAGTGAATAATCCCAGATTTCTCTCTCTTTTTTTAAACCAAAACCTTTAGATAATAAACAACAAATTAAAACATTTGCATTTTATGGTTTAACACAAACTTATACAAATTGATTGGTTTGTGGCAAGCTCTGACTTGAAACCTTTAAAGAAAATGAACTCCGACTTTACGGAGGGGACAGTGCCCGTTAAGTAAATGGAAGGCAGAATTTAGCTTATTGTTTGGCTTTAGTTTCTGTTTCCTGTGCTATCTTTGTAAAAGGCTGTAAGTAGCAGCTTGGAAATGCTGGAGAGATTTTTATTTTTCTTTCTTTTATTTAAGGAGAATTTGGCCAGAAACTTTGTTATTTGCATATAGTAGGAACTTGACATAACCTGTGCTTTATCTCGTCCACGTTGTAAAATATGACTAACTGTGGACTTTAGGATTTAACACAAATCAGCAATTACTGAACACTGCGCTGAAAACGTAGTCATTCCAAACTGAATTATCATCTCTGGTGACGTTCTCCTCTATAAACTCTAAAAAGTTGAAAAATGGTAATACAAACCACATGGTTGCTTCATTCCACCACCACTCCTAGCAGAGCAAGTGTTGCCTGGCAACCATGCTGTCAGCTGGGCCTGTGGTAATCAGAGCCGTCTTGCCCTGTAGTTAAATCAAATGCTTTCTTTCTGAGAAACCATCAGTGGGTGCTTTTTCTTCTTATCAGTCTTCTGAGTAACGTTTGAAAAGGGCTTCTGAGGGTGAGGAGAATATGTCCTCATGGTGGGAGCTGCTGAAATAATAAAACAGAAAAAACAACAAAATAAGTATTCTAGTGACTTTGCAAGGCCTGCAAAGCCTGCCTGCCTGCCTGTTGCTTTGGACTTCGGCCCCACAGACGCAAGGACCCAGCCCATTGCTCCCTTGGCTCCCGTTTCTCCCCTGGGCCCTGAGCCTCGCTCCCTGTGGAAACTCGCACAGCAAGGATTGAATATATGGAATTAAGAAATTAGGATCTGAAGACAGAAAACACAAATGTGGCCTTCTTGCATTTGGCTCTAGAGACAATGACACTATCTTAATTCCATCATACTTTGGAGGGAAGCATGGATTTGGAACAAAAGTGCTGATGACAACATCCCTTTAAGTGGGCCTCATGGTGACTGCGATGACACAAATTCGCTGTGATAATTGAGCGTGTGAAAAGTGAAACTTCCAGGAAAGAGAGATCAGCAAAGCAGCCATAGCCACGGGGACAGTGTCTAATGCAATGTGAAAGTCAATAAGAAATTGGATTCACCCGGCAGAATGTTACTTTACTTTATAGCCAAATTGCAAAAACAAAGACATTATTCAACTCCCTGTTAATTAGACAAAACGATAACACATAACGTGACTGGTAGAGTTCCTGCCATGGTTGGCACTTAGTAAATGTGAGTCGGTTCCTCTCCAGTCAGACAAGTTTCCTCTGAGATCCCTGGATGCAGACCCTGAAATGCTTGCGATGCTCTCAGGGGTTCTGCAGGGCTTCTACCTTCCTTCGAGCACCTTCCATTGCTTCATCTTCTTTTCTGAAACCCACCATGCCTCGGAGAAAGAGGCATACTGTGAAAAGGGGTTGCTAAATCCAGCTCAGGCCAGCTACTTCTTTGAGTAAGCCCTCTACAAGTGAACTTTTCTTATGCCCTTAATCTCAGGATACTCAAATCCCAGACCTTGGATGGACTTAATTCTAAAGCTGAGAATATTATGCCCCAGAAGGAGTAAATGACCCCAAGGCACATAACCAGAGGACAGCCTGGTGCTTGTCTTCTGAGTCAAAGGGCAAGGATCATATTTGTTAGCTCACTTTCTAAAGTGGTTAGAGGTGGTGCTTAGTGAACAGATGAGAGCTTACACTTGTGTCTGCAATGAACAGAATTCATACATAAGAGGCTGTACCACAACTAAAAACATATACTGTATTTTTCGGACTACAAGACGCACTTTCTCCCCCCCCCCCCCAAATAATGGAGGAAAGTGCGGGTGCATCTTATAGTCCGAATGTAGCTTACCTGGCCATTCACATTTACGTTGGTGAACTATTATGTTATTTATGTTATTAAATATTTTACCACATTTTTTGCTCCAAATTTTTTTTTCCCTATTTTCCTCCTCTAAAACCTAGGTGCGTCTTATGGTCTGGTGCGTCTTATAGTCCGAAAAATATGGTACATATTTTGGATTTCCATTCTAACGGGCAGAAAATGATCTGGGCTTTATTTGATGTTCCTATTCTAGCCTTTTTTTGCCCAGGTCCAAATCCTGAAATACATAGAAATCTAATTACCCAGCACAGCGGCACCACTGGGCACACACAGGCCTTCTTCGTTGCTCACAATCCCTGTAATCACTCTCTGTTTAAGTGTACAGATTTAACTTTCAGGGACATCATTTGCCATTCAAATAATAAATGAAATTGCTCATATTTGCATATGTTCTAGAGTTTTCCAAGTGTTTTACACTTGTCATCTTGTTGGACTGTCACTTCTATGAAGCAGGCAGGGGTAGATATTATTGTCCTTATTCTTGCAGTAAGGAGACCAATATAGAGGTAAAAACGTCTCAAGGAAATATACTTGAAGTAGACGGTCACCAGGTGATGCTTTGTTTTGTTTTAAACTAAAGTTCCTGTGATGGATATCCATAGACCAAAGTTAAAACTAAAATATATATTTCATTATTTCAGTTATACTGCATTTTGAACAACTTTTAAATAGCATACAGGCGAATTTTTCATACATAGCTTTCTCAGAATCTGTGTCTATTTATCACTGTTTAACTTTCTTCCTCCCAGAGACTTGATTAGGCTGCTTTTTAACTCCACGCCTCTGTATCCATTGCCTTAAAGCCAGATTCCTCATAGGCTTAACCCCAGGTGTACCTCTCACTCGATCTGGATGTGGTCTCTTTCCCCTTATTAGCTTGCTAGAAACAATTAAGGACACAGCTTTCATTTCCTTTTCAGCCGCTGTACATTAGCCACAGGGCTCTGTTCTGTCTTGAAATGTCTCTCCCCAGATGGATGAAGACAAGTCGGTCACTGACACGTAGGGTGTCCCTGTATTCCTGCAGACCCCTCCTCCCCATCACCAACTCCTCCCACCAGGAAAGCTTTCTCCTGGCATTGTTCTGTCCAGAATATGAGAGCAAGCTTTTCCCCCTTCTCCTAATTCCTTCTGTGATTAGCAGCTGCAGGCTAGGTATAATGACTTTCAACTACAAAACATCTCTGCAGCCTGTTGCTACCAGTAACACAACATACAACTTTTAAACAGCTCTGTCTGATACAAATTGTTCCAGCCAAAGAGTTCCTCTGAATTGATTTCTAAAATGAAAGATATTCTTCCAGAACAAAACATTTTATGCTAGATTTTTAATAGTGATTTAAATCATTGCCTGACCCATTTATTCTTAGAAGCTCAGCTTCTTTCTTGTTGCACAGCTCAGTTAAATAATAACTTCTGCCCCAGTAGTAGTGTAAGGGTCTCCTCTGACTTCCACGAAGCTCAAAGTGCTTTTGCATTTGGTATTAGAAACCTTCTCAGGGCCCTGGCTGGCGTAGCTCAGTGGATTGAGCGCGGGCTACAAACCAAAGGGTCGCAGGTTCAATTCCCAGTCAGGGCACATGCCTGGGTTGCAGGCCAGGTCCCCAGTGGGGACCACGTGAGAGGCAACCACACATTGATGTTTCTCTCTCTCTCTTTCTCCCTCCCTTCCCCTCTCTAAAAAGAAAATAAATAAAATAAAAAAAACAACAAAAAACCTTCTCACGGTCCTTTGTTAAGGGGGGAGGCGACAGGTAAAGGCACCTGTATAGATTTGCAGAAGAGGTTGTGAATGGTCAAATACTTTTTTAGTGGATTTTAGCTTTATAAAGATTTTAAACTTATTTCCCTAGAAAATTGTGTGAATATCTTTTATCCTACATTTCTGCCACTTCCATGACAATTTTTTGGAACTCGGGTACTCCCTTCTTCAGGTCTAGCATGGGTAAGTAGTTCTCTCCCAGGCTTTTGTTGTTTACCTTCTTTATACCTCACTCGTTTTCCTAGATCTGTACTATCCCATACGGTGCCTGTATGTGACTATTTAACTTTAAATTAATTTTAAAAACTAAAAATTTAGATCTTCAGTTATACTGGCCACATTTTAAGTGCTCAATAGCCACATGTGGCTAGTGACTACTATATTGAACAGCATAGCCATAATATATTTCCTTCAGCACAGAAAGTTCTACTGGACACCACTGCTGTAGACTGTGTGACCCATAAGGACAGGGACTATATCTGTCTTTCCTATGGTAGCACAGGGCCTTGAGTATTTAGCAGATAGTAAGTGCACAACAATATTTGTTGAATAAATAATCCATTCGGGAAGATGTTTCCTTACCCCCAAAGGGGGAAGACAGAGAATGGGATTATTAAGAGAATCCTCCATTGGGGAAAAAAATGAGTGCTAGCTAAAAACGGCAGCTGATAAACATGGACAGGAAGAATGGTCATAAGACAAAGACAAGTGTGTCCTTATTCAGTAACTGCAAAGAGATTAATGTTCACAATGAGTTAAACATCCATTCAGCCCTCACATTAATTTTTTTTTTCAAAATCTGGCTACTTTATCAAAACTAGGAGTTCAAATCATTGATCTACCCAGTTCCCAGCAAGCATTGTAACCAAAAATAAACAAAGCTATCAGTGGGACTAGAGAGTTCTCCACTGAGCTCTCCATCAATTCCACACTTGCTTGTATTCAATATGCAAAGAATGGAAAACAAGAAAGCGGGGAAGATATCACTAAGGCACCCACCACATGCAAACTTCTCTATGTAAAGGCAGCCTAATGAGAACAATGTACTTCGCTTCACGAGTTTACTGATAACTTCTTTGTTAAAATCATCTTTCCCATAGAAACAGCATCCCATGAGGCGAGTCTCTAAGAGCAGCCTTCCCAAACTAATGTCATCCATCCTATAGTTGAGGGAGCCGGTAAACACTCCACTGTGCACCACTGAATCTGTGGGGAAATACATTCGAAGTTCTGATTCAGAGTGCTTGGCTACACGCCTCGCCTATCCATCACTGCCTGCCTTAACTCTGAAGTACTGATGGGGCTTCTGTGGCCTTAGGGAGGCCCAGTAGGGTAGAAACCAAGGTGAAAAGAAACAGAGACCCAGACTGCAGAGGTGGTGGGGGCCCTAGAGTAAGGAGAAGGGCGAACAGGGAGAAAGAAGCAGAAACAGAGCATTTGGGAGGTGTCGAGGTGAAGGTACAGTGGGGGGAGGCAGTAATGGAGGGATGCCAGAAGACATGCCTTCCCCCTTTAATGTTGCCCATCAAACTGCTGTGACTCCACCCCTCCCTCACAAGCACCCAACGCTGTGATAAAACTCTTACTTGGTTTATGACTTCCCAGTTCTTTTAAAACAAAGACAAGACTCCTATGTTGACCTCAGGACTAATTCGGCTCCTCTCATGAGTCCCCTGTAGCTGTCCTCCACTTTTCTCCCCAGCCACACTGACCCCCTCTACCATTCCTGCCCCCATCCCACCCACCGCAGCTCTTCAATATGCTGCTTCCCAATATACTGGGAAGTTCTTTCATCTCCTTCTGGGGTGAATTAACTCCTCTTCAAACATCATATTCAACTTTTCCCACTTGCTCAGGAAAATCCTTTTTGAACCCCTGGATTAAGTTCAATTGCTTGCTCGTAGCATCATGTACAATAGTTTTCCCTCATTGCATTTATCAGAGCTGTGATTTTTAAATCTTTCATGTAATTGTTTGATAAATGGTGTTTTTTTCTCTTGAGTCTACACTATAAGCTCCGAGAGGCCTATCTCCAGGGTCTGTTTCTCTTACCACTGTGTTCTTAATGCCTCGTGTATTGCCTGGCACATAATAGGTGCTCATTAAATGTGTATCGCATGAATGTATGAGTAAATGAATGAAATGCAGTAAGTGAGTAAATGTATGAGGAGAGATGGTTCCAAGCCTTGAGACTAGGGACGTTAGGGGTTGGCCCTCCCTGATTATGGGGGAGAGGACAAAGAGGGACAATGTTTCTGTGTACACCCAGCTGTTCCTAAATAAGGGTGACCACAAGTGAGGAACTGCCTGTATTCATTTGAAAGTTAAAATGTTTACACAATTCAGTTTGTTTTTCCATTCTTTCTCTAGTATAATTGAGAAGACAGGAGGTTCTCTCGCTCCATAGAACACATACTTCCTCTCCTTAAAAGAGAAAAATACTTTAGAAAGCTAAACTGTTCACAGATTCAGAATTTTCAGAAAAAGAATTAGATGAGAAAGTCGCTTCTTTGCTTTACTTCTGTGGTTACAATTAAATAACAACAGATCAAGAAAATAAATGTGCCTAATTGTGTAGTTGGTAGGATCTGGAGGGGTTTCATGACAGGCAGCACTTGTCTTCCTAAATGGTACCCAGTCTAACGGGGTTAGCCTTCTGAGCACATACTAGTATTTACGCTCTGTGCTTC
The DNA here is from genome assembly GCA_004026765.1 of Micronycteris hirsuta. Lineage (NCBI taxonomy): Eukaryota > Metazoa > Chordata > Mammalia > Chiroptera > Phyllostomidae > Micronycteris > Micronycteris hirsuta. The sequence continues at coordinate 57,630 of PVJI01000428.1, forward strand.
TGACCTAGTGGGTTAAAATGGAATGCGGTAACTTTCTCAGTACTCATTTTGTTTTGTCCTGCTAAAGTCAAAAAGAATCGCTTGTAAAGGCAGAAAATGTCATCATTTTTGCACTTGCCCTGACCCCAGCATCTAAAAATACAAAAGCTGGAATTTCTAAAGCAGGTGACTTAGGAAAAAAAAAAAAAAACTTAAAGAGGGCTAATTGTTTAAGGTCTAAATGTAGTCCACAGAAAAAGACAAAAATAGGGAGGTGTCTCTCCAAGTGACCCAGCCTGTATAAAACTGGGCACACAATTCATTTGAAAGACTTTTTGTCCCTGCATATTTCCTCAGAGTTAAAGAGAAACATTTCATTTTCAGCATAATGGATAACAGTGTCATCTTGGCTACCTTCTGTCTACAAGGGGAGTTAATTTTAGCCTGACCCTCATTCTCAGCACATGGAGGAATTTATATTACTTGTCAACCTTTGCTAGAAGCCAAAGATAGCCTTCAAGTCTTGAAGAAAGTATCTCCTGTTTGAAGAGATTTTCCCACCACGCGTTAAAGCCGGAGAGGCTGGTTGTGGTTTTAGAAAGCGCTGCACCTGTTATTGTATGTCATTGTATATATCATTGTCGCCACTGCCAGCGTGCCTTTCACAGCTTAACTTTTCCTTTCCCCTTTGAGATGTGCTCTAGTTCTTAGTTTAAATACACATTTCAAAACACTTCCTTTTGGTTCTAGAGTGAAGGAAATTGATCGCTTTTCAACTGTATGTTTTTAATTGACTTCCTCCTTCCTGGCTAGGAAATTAACTTGCAGTCTTCTCTCATTTGATCTGTTAAACAGTGTGTGACACCTTCCCAGAGAACAAGATTCATTGAGATCCTAAATGCTGTAGACTTCACCTGATAGAGGAGCCTCCACATTTTCACGTAACTTTTAAAGATATAACCATCACACTTACAATTGAATTCTACTGCAAAGCATACCGACTGACATCGCGGTCCGTAAGATATTGAAACGGCCAGCTATTGTTTCATTTTTCTCTGCCAGTAACAAGTCACTCTTTAAAACTCAATTGCCTTCTTCCTGTGCAGGGTTGCTAAAAGTGGGTATCTGATGCCTGAACTCTAAAAGTAGTTCTTTTCAGCCTTATATCGTTGTTTTCATTTCCATTAAAATTGAAATTTAATGTTTGAACTAAAAAGAATTAATATCTGAGAACAACCATGCCCAAATATTTCACAGTTCATTGCAAGAGGTTGTTGTTGTTCACGCTGGTTGTTTGCCAAACTGCCACCTGGGCAACCAGGTCAGTGACCAAACAGGTGACAATGTTCTCACAGTCCCACAGAACACACACCCAGCACTCAGATTGCCACACTTCAATTCCTGGACTTCAAGTGCTTTATAGATTTTTCTATTGTCCGTGTGGTTATCACCTACCGGTGAGAAAAACAAGCTCAAGAATTCCAGATTTCAGCCTACAAAGGCAGGGTTGACTTCTCAGAAGACAGCCACCCCCCAATCCCAGATGGCAACACAATTCCACCATCAGGGAATTCCACTGCCTACAACAGCTTATTTTCCTGAGAAGGAAACTTCCTAGATTGTCTTTGCAAATACTGTTTACCATGGGGAAATTTTGTGACTCTGACCGCCTGGGCTGCTCCATCACACTGCTTCTGCCAAACATAAAAACATACTTGGTGGCACGCATGCTCCATGTGTGCATCCGCTCTGACCCCCAATGCTGGACTCTTTCATGGAAATACATTTTTTCTTAGTAATCAACTAATCAACTTCCCTGGAATGAATTCAATTAACTAGCATCCTCTTCCTCAACTATTTCCTTCATTTACCTGTCTTTTCTCTTGCCAAAGTTCTGACCTACTATTTATTTTTTAAGACACATAGACTCTTTTGCTCTCCTTACCGTCTTTTAGTATAATGTCATTCTCTTTTCATCTTCCACGTCATATATTCAGTTTTTTTTTAAGTAGCTCTTTTAATATCTTGGAAACAAAGGGTCAGTTGAGGAACAGAAACAGGGAAAATGGAGCCTGGTCATGTTTGTAAAAAAGAAAAGATGAAGCCAAATAAAAATGGCAAGATCTGTTACTTTAGTGTGTCCATAATTCTCTCCTGACCGAGTGTAATACTTCAGACTTTCTCCCTCCCTGGTTCTCACCAAGCTGACACACTGCAGGTGCCACAGTTTAGATTCGACAATGAAAAAAGTCCATTTCTTTTCTAGCTCCGTGGCAAAGACATCACAAAAGATAGAGTTATCATGAGCTAATTACAGTCCTTGAAAATTACCTTTGTACTTTGCAAATATGCATTTTTTTCTTTGCTAGTGATGAAGAAGTTGGCAGTTTAAATAAAAAACACTATTTAAAGTAACAGAGTACAGTTATATAACCTTTTCACATAAATCACACAATAACTCTTTGTGCTTTGTAAAAAAAAACTGCAGTGCTTGTTAAGAAGATTTATTTATATAATAATTTATGCAAAAGATTTTTTTTCCTTTTATAAAAGTGGGATGTTCCTTTTTTTAACCTCTGGAACTTGCAGACTAGAGGGCAGAAGTGCCCTCCAATCACCGCTCCGAGTTGGCATTACTATGCATGTCTTCATTTCTAAGTACACAGAAATCTTAAGGAAAACTCTGTGCCTACTAATCAATAAAGATGTAAAGTCAAAATCCAATCCAGTATGAGGACTCCTTTGCATCTACGAATCACAAGACCTGAGATCATTTTTATCATTTATCATTTTTCAGGAATACTATTTTTTCAAGCATGTTTTAATGTGTGAGGGGCCATGAAATCCCTGGGACCGTTGAAGCCTTAGAGTTTCTCCACTGATCCTCCATGGAGGTCTTCTAGCAGGCCCTTGTTTCTCCACTCAGCTTCCTGCCCATCCCTCCTCTGCTCCCCTTGACTTTATTTCCTGACTTCAACATAGAAGCAGTAGCCTTTCGTTATTTACAATGGCATCCCGACCATTTAAAATATCCCCCACATAAAATGTCTTGACATCAAATTGACCTTACCACTGACCAGCCCACCCTGAACAGCCAGGGTGCATAAGTTGCTAAAGGCTAAGCTTAGCTCAAACCGACGTACTTAAGGAAGAGTGATCCTTTCATGGAGATAAGCCTAATAGTGGCATTTTATTGGTCAGATATATCTATTCTAACTCTTGCTAAACAGTGGGGTTTCTGAAGACAGGGAAACCCACAAGGGCTTTCTTGTGTGCCCTTATCTCAGTGCTCTCTTGTGTGCACTGAGATGCTGATCTAACTTTTAAACGCTAACTCCATGGAAAATTCTGGGCTCCACTCCAAAACCAACCGGTAGGAGGCGGCTCTCTTAATCAGCGGCTGTGTTCCGTCCTTATATAAACAGGGTAAGCCAGCTGCCAGGGCCTCCGTGACCAACTTCAGCTCACGTTACCCTCAGACAGAAAGACAGGCCTGAACCAAAGCTCCATCATAAAAGCAGAGGACTCTACCTCTCCTGGCTTATCGCTAAAGGCCTGATTGCCATATATGGTGACTAGAGTCATCAGCAATTTCCTTTTTTTTCCTCAAGAAAATGAATAAAATGCAGCACGTTTATTGCCAGAGTAGGTAAGGTTTTACCAACCTGAGAATTAGAGGTAATAGCTTCAACAGGAAAGAGGGCATCTGATGATTCCGATTGATACGCAATTCTCAAACCACTCATTTTCCTAATGTAATGGTAAAATAATAAGTAGGATCACTCTTGGGTCCTATGTGGAATGGAGGGATCGGGTGAGATTTGTTTAACTGGAAAGACCTCCTTCCACCACAGCGCCCTCACGGCTCAGGATGAACTCAATGTGTAAAATCAACAGGCACAACTAATACTGAAAAGACACTGCGGACAAAATCTGGTTCTTTCCTCAGATGTCCATTTCTCTCCTAAAAATGAGTTACCCCAAGGTAGCAACAAACTGCATGGAATAAAACCTAAATAACCAGAATAATAAAACAGGCTTCTGACCTATACTTATAAATGTTGTCGAAAATTGGTGGGGAGAAAATGCAGCCAACTGTAATTGAACAACAATAAAGTAATTAAAATAAAATAAAAATTTTTTAAAAATGTCGGCCGAAAATAATCAAGGCAGAAAAGATAAACCATCATGTCCATTTGCCAAAACTAAGTTAAAGCTTGGTATAATTTAGTCATTACACCAGAAGCATTAAAAGAAATGAAACAAACAGACAAAAACCTTCCCATGCCATGGGTTCTTATAATGTATTAGTGAAGAATGTTCTGCTTACATTAATCATTATAATGGAAATAATTAGGAATTCTGGACCTCTCTTCTGAAAGAAATGCTTTCCCAGAGAGAGTATTTTTACGTGCGATCCCTTTGATTTAAAATCACTGAATTAAGGCCACTCATTTATAGGTCAAGCCATATCTGAATGGCTGAGAATAACTTTTTTTTCTCTTTTCCTGCCGGAACTGAATGCAAAATATGTTAAGGCCCTTATTCTGATCTTATTTCCAAACACACTCAACAGCTACTGCAATTCCTCTGTTTTTTTTTATTTTGACAGCATAACACTACACCCATGGGAGCTGAGCTTTTCAGGTGTCAAAGAGGATTTGTTATAAGAAAATGATTATAATAGGATTTAATGTAATTGAAAGTCAAGGTACAGTAGCCATACAGTGTATCAGAGAGAGTGTCAAAACTTGCAGTGAGGGTGGAGTGGCTTATGCTAAGTAAACAACAAAAGTGGAGAGAAGAAAATATTCTACGCACAACAGGATCTGCAAGGCTGGCCAACCTGAGAAGCCGGCCCTACCACAGTGGGATCAAATCCACAGATGCTACAGGCCTTCCCTGACAAGAAGGGTCATGAATCGATGCGACCTTTCCACCCCACAAGAACGTTTCAAAAACAAGTTATATAATAACCCAAATTCTTGTCTAGAACTCAGGCAACAACCAATATCTCCAGGAGGGAAAGGCCCCTCCCTGAGTCGCTGCCCTGGCCCTTCTGGTCTCACGAACTACTGTCACTCTGAGTCTCTCCGTGCCGTTTTAGGTCTGCCAACCTGGTTGGGCGTGAGCACCCAGGTAAAAATTGGTTGGCTCTCCAAGCATTCACTCCTTTTTTTGACAATGCCACTCTCTCTCTAAGAACAATTGTTTATTGAATATTAGAACACTTTCCCATGAAGATAGGCCCAAGAAGAATGCAGGCATCATACAGACTTCAGGCATCATAAAATAATTATAAGCTCTCAAGATCAGAACTTCGGGGCAGCAAGTGAAAGTGGGAGGATAGCTGAATGTTATTCCTCCTCTCTGTCATCGTGGGGCCTCCTTCTTCCCGTGAATCGGCTTCCCTGCCATTTCCAGATGTCATTAGACCATCTTGACCATAACTACTATTAGTAGCTATATTTTGGTTGACTTTTTACTGCTGCCTATGATTCCATAGACAGGCCAAAGCAGGACCTCAGGCAAACATCTGGAGAGCATTCTTTCCAGTCATTGCTGCTAGTTATTTGCTGCTGTGTGGCATCTCATAACAGCCTTTGGAGATAGAATTAATGCAGCCCACACCAGGAGCTTTTTATCATTGCTACTAGCATTAATATTATGTATGTACAATATATGTTGCATTTCTCAAGTATGAAAGTGAGTTACAAAATGACACATGATGACGGCAAATGGCACGCATGGACTTGTGAGTCAACTGTTTTAAGGTGCTATTTCACCTAACCAAGTGCACTTCCACCTGCATTCCAATATCTGCTAAAACTTTAAACATCTCTATACTATTCTTTTAAATATGAAGTTCTTTTTCTTCTAATTTTTCTGCCTCCAAATTATCAACAGGCATCTCAGAAGATTCATATCACACTTAAGGAATTTTTATCCTTCTTTATGCCTCAGTTCTTTGTATTTTTTAAAAAATGTTTTGGTCCTAACATGTGTTATCTTTTCCCCTCTGGAGGATTTCCTTTTTATCTCCATGCTAGTAAATTCTCTAGACACACCAATGTAAAGAACAATAGTGATAAATAACCCAAAATGTGAATAAGTGCAAACATTTATTCACTGGACAGCATGTACATACATATATTTTTAAGTTATAATTGACATTTTAAAAATGCTTTTATACTTATATCAGAATACATATTTCGGTAATTTAGGAATTAATAATAGTTCTCCATAAATCATCATGCCATCCTAAGAACTTTTTATGCAAAGGACCCGTACAGTCACTCTGTTGGTTAGGGTGTTCTGTGTAGTGACAATCTCAGTAAGTACTAAACGTTAACCCTATGTCACTAGTAAAATGAATTTGTATGAACCAACACAGAAATTCGAATATTCACTCCACCCTTCTATTGACTTTCCTGTTGCTTGTTACAACTCTTCCATTTGGAACACATTTCTTTTATTCTAAACCTGCTTCCCCAAGCCTCATGTAGGATTATTCTACATTAAACACAAACGTGACTTCCACTTCAGAATCCTTAATAAAGTTCTGTCGTAAACCACTTGTTCCTTTGATCACAGTTCTACCTGTGTTCTTTCATGCTCCACGAACTTTAACGTCAGTTAATTTTACTTTGTTCCTTCTGCACATTCTCATTGCTAAGAATTCTTACCTGCCAGTTCTCCTACCGCGGGCAACCCACCAATCAACAGCTGCCAAATATCTGTCTTTCCCTTCCTTCACCCTCCCCAGGAAAGCTTCCTCTTCTCAGAAATGCATGCGGTCAAATTCAAAATCAACTTGAGTTTGTTCATTGTTTTGCCTGGAATTATAACATGGACTTTAGACTCCAAATTTAAAAAAGAGCATACCAATGTTTTATCTGTGAAGATCTAGTATCATCATCATGTCACAAATATTCAAGATATGCTCCTTTTGGTCAAAACCAAAATTGCAATCCTTCACTCCCTGTGAATTTTCGGCGTAATAATGTGACTTGTATCAGCCAATGAAACGAGTGAGCACATGTAGTTCGCCATAGTCCCTACTCCAGTCATGCTGAGAGCGTGAGTCTAGATGGAGCTCACAGCAGCCTGCGTGATCATGAGGAGCAGGGCCCCCACCACTGGCACTGACTTGTAGCACCAGCAAATCTTTGGGGGTTTGAGTTGCCACAGCAAACCATTATCATCTTGACAAGTTAACTTAGAGATAGTGGTTTGTCCTTTTGCTTACTGTCACAGCAGGGCTCATCGTCATCATAACATCGCTGCTGTATTCCAGAGCCTGCAAGCATGGTTTATTACTTATTTTCAAGTATTTTTGTTAGTTTCCCATTTTCAAGTTTTGAATGGAAAGCCTAGACATAAAGAAAGAAAATGTTCTCTGTCAGTGTTTTCTTAGCAACCATTTCTAAACGCAGAATTAGAGTAGATCTGATGTCCAGCCAGTGTTCTCTGCTCTGAACCATAAATTCCAAAGAAATTCAGGTTACAATCTGCTGAAAGGGACAGTCACAGAGGCATGGACTATTAAAGCTGAAAGCTTCACTTACCTGATCTAGGAACCTTGGTTCAAGAGGAGGATCCTGAGGCCTAATGGGTTTAGGTGAGTATCGTGGCTAAGACGACACACCACCTAGTTAGAGACTACAAAGTACAAACACTTAGCTCCCTTATACCAGTACTTTTCTGTGATAATGTATGTACCCTAAATGAAAAGGATTCTGAGAACTTGTAAGCATATTCCTAGATATCAGATTTACAAACTTAATGCAAAATTTTTGGATATACCTTTCATATCTGAGGTATTGTTATAAAAATGTTTGGCTTGGAAAACTGAATAACCAGTTGCAGAAAAGTGAAATTGGACACCCATCCTATACCACTCACAAAAAAACTAGAAATGGATTAAAGACTCAAAGGTAAGACCTGAAACCATAAAACTCTTAGAATAAAACAGGAAGAAAGCTCCTTGACATAGGTCATGGCAATGATTTTTTTTAATATAACACCAAAAGCGCAAGCAACAAAGGCAAAAATAAATGAATGGGACTACATCAAACTAAAGCTCTGCACAGCAGAAGAAACAATCAACAAAATGAAAAGGCACCCTGTGAAATGGGAGAAAATATTTGCCAGCCATATATCTGATAAAGGGTTAAATTCAAAATATGTAAAGACTCATACAACTCAATAGCAAGAAAAAAAGTCCAAACAATTGAATTAAAAAATGGGCAGAGGAACTGTGCAGACATTTTTCTAATGTATACACACAAATAGCCAGCAGGTACCTGAGAAGATGCTCGACATGACTAATCATCAGGGAAACACAAATCAAAACCACAATGAGTTATCACCTCACCTCTTAGAGTGGCTGCCATCAACACGACGAGAGACAGGTGTCAGAGAGGATGTGGAGAAAGGGAACCCTGTGCGCTCTTGGTGTGACTGGAAACTGGTGCCGCCACTGTGGGAAACAGTATGGAGGTGCCTCAGAAAGTTCAAAGGAGAACTATCATATGATCCAGCATTTCCACTCCATGTAACTGATTTCCTTATAGACACTCTTAGTAGACATTGAGAAAAATAAGAGAAAAAAGACTATAGCATATTTTTAACAGGTTAGAGGAAATGTTCGTTATCTTCAATAAGTATAAACACTACCTTGCAACCTACACACACTCCAATTCCAAACCTGGCATATCCACTAACTCTGGAGTTTAAGTCATTATGGAAAAGGCATGTTCTCACCCTCCAGTACAGTTTGTCACGAACCAGGATGCAACTCCCTGGCCCAAAATGACAAAGTAGGAGCCACATGCCAGACACCGTATATGGACTGGTGTAATTCATGGCTCTATGTCTCCAGTTACAGAGAAACAAAGTTTACAAAGCTATAAATCAATATTTTGCTCAGGTTCCTTAGCTAGAATATAGTAACGGAAGGCTTTGAACCCAAGTCTGTGTTAGGAGTAAGGAGAATGATGGGATTACCTTACTACAACAGGTTGCCTCCTCCAGCCAAGCACCTTCATTTTATGTCCCCTGAGATTGCAGGTCTTTTAGAGAACTGTCACCTGACCATCGTTATCTTTATCAAGAGGAAGACTTGGTGTCTAAGATCATCACTTGCATTTTCTTTCGTTCCTACCAGGTCAAAAGTGAAAGGACAACACAGAAGAGAATGACTACCTCTAATCTTCAAAGTATCAGAAAGCCAGAAACACTTTTCCTGGTTCTCATATAATTCTTATGTGGGTCAAATTAAATTCAGCAGTTAGCCTAATGAGAATCCAGCCTTTTGTTATTCTGGAACTATTTAAAGGTTGATTTCTGGTTTCTGTGGTAAAGTATGGTGGAGTCTGACTTTCAAGTGTAGTGGGTGGGAGTTGAACTGGCACAAATAAAACCAAGAAATTTTATCAATCTTCTGATCCACCTCTGTCAGGTAGAAGGGAAGCTTTGAGGTTTACGCTGAACTGTGTTTGGAGGCTCAATTTTTAAGATTTCATATAATTCACCGCGTACCATTTCCCAGTATTTTCAACACTGTAAACAGGGGACAGCTTGAATTAGACAGGCGGCGGTGCGAGCAGACTCCCTCTGCTCTTCCATCCCTCCTCCTCTTGGGACGGCCTTTCTGCTTCTCAACGTGGATTCGAAGAGACTGAGGCAGGGGGTGGGGAAAACTCACTGGAAGTTACAAATAATTTAAGTACATGAACCGAAGAAAATTGGTATCAAACATAGAAGTTTTCCACACTGAGGGTTTAGATTTAAAAAAAAAAATCAACTGTATAAAGGAAACTAGCTATTTTCCCCCTGCTATTATTAAAGGAAAGATGAAATAATAATACGGGCTCAAAATCGTTCTTGCAGACCTGGTATTTCCACTTGTCCAACTGTTTGATCTCCACTACAGAAAGGAAGCACTTCACCGGCATGCTTTTTTCTCGAGCAAACTTATTTTCCTAGTACTTCCTTCTAATGGATTTCTGCACAACAAATTTATCAAGACATTTGAACACAGGCTGCCTTTCATGTGGTGAGATGGAGAGACCCTTAAGGAAAAGAGAATGGCCAGGAAGCAAATAGATTTAGGTTGGAAGCAAGCAAAAGGCAAAGGACTAAGAAGAAATTCAGAGACCTGGGTTTGGAGTAGCCCACCACCAACCAATCACAGAGGCCATGGTCTCAATGAAGGAGGTTGGTAACAACCGGAATGATAACTACATGGCCTTGACTTTCCCACCTGTCAGGCTCTCTGTTAACCTAAGTTCTGTAAACTGATTATCACATTTATTCTTCATAATCCCCTATGAATAGGTACTATGATTATACCAGTTTCATATATCAGGAAACTGAGGCTAGAAACACTGCATGCTTGCTTGTGCTCAAACAGCTACTAAGTAAAAAGAAAAAACTTAAACCCCGGTTCCAGCTGAACACTATTTATACGCTCAGTCTATAACCCCAGTCGAAAATTCATCAGACCCTTGTGTTCACAGATGAATTTAAAGAGTCCATAAATCCTTTGAAATTGCACAGGAAATATTATGTGTAGTTTTGTTTTCCAGGGGAAAGTGCCTGCAGGCTTTACAGGTTCTCAAATGGGTTTTTCACTGTACAGAGCATTCAGAGGCTGGCTCCTAAAACTTCTCCCTAGGTGCATGATTTTGCACTGCTAATTAATACCTCTGAATCTTCACTTCAGATTTCAAAGTTCTCTTCCATCTTTAAAACGCAATGGTTCTATTATCTTAAATGTCCTCATGAATAGTCAAGACGTGTAAGAAACTTCCCTTCTGCCTTTCATGACCCCTCCCAACCCTACATGCACCCCCCCAACTTTACTCCCACCCCTTACTATGTCACCTGTTTTTATCACTCCCACAATCAAACAGAATATATCCGATTGCCACAAGCATTCTGCATAGACTTTCCAAACACTGGTTATATGATGCATGGAGTATGAGTCAGGCTAGAGGAAAGGGGGCCTCTTTTAAAGTTTATATGTAACTGTGAGAGCATTCAAGCATGTGCTGGCATGCCAACCCTCCGTTTTTTGTTTCTTTAAAGAAAAAAAAATAGTGTTCACAGTAATGTTTTCCTGCTCAAACGTGGTTGAGAAACATCAGAGCCCTTGAAAGTGGTGTGCGTAGGGGAGAAGCGTGCACACGCTCAGGGCTGTGGGGGACACTGCAACCCACAACCCCTTCTCCACCTTCAACATCTGCTACAAAAACGTTCTCCAGCCTCGTTCTCCTCTAAAGCCAAAAGCTCCAGTTTAAATTCTTTACTTGGAAGGTCATTCATTTTCTCATAGCCAAAAAGCCCGTTTGCTTTTGTCTTCCCACTTACTTTCAGATGAAAATATCAGGCCACAGATCATCTTGCTTCCCTGATTCAAAAATTAATTACGTCATGTCCAGAAGTGAAGGTTGCTGAAAGTCATTAACATATTGGTTGGGAGCACTCTGCATTCCAATAGCTTTTACGTGAACGCACAGATGCTTGTTCTCAGCCTGACCTGATCAGTTTCTGGATGATGAGAGTCAAAGCCATGGTCACGTATCGTCCACTGCATTCCCTCAACTGTGCTCATCCAAAAGCACACTGTCAAGTGCATTTTTACTATTGTAAAATGTATTTATTTATTTCCCAGTGTTTGCCAGCATGCCCTCATAACCTTCCCAATTCTGACCATTTCTATCTATCAACCATTACTTCTACTGCCTTGTGATTCTAGTAGACCTTAAAATTAGCACTGTTTTTTTTTTTCCATTTGTCATTTCAACATACCAGCAATGGTATGCCAAATGTATTGGCTGGACAGCAGACTACATGTCATACATAACCTGGGTACCTGTCTCTGCCACCCCGGGCAGGGCTCCAGCAGGGCTCTAGGATTCCCTTATGTCAGCAAGCTATCACTCTATCAAGAAAAAATAAGGGCCCTGTTGTTCAGGGAAGGGCTCTGCAGATGTGGGGGCAATAGTGAGAGCTGAAAATTTTTGTTAATATTTTTATAAATACATTTAGAGATTTTTTTTTTTTTTTACCAAATTAAAACACCAGTCTGGATGCCTAATCCCTCAAAATTTAGGATAAGGCAAGAAATGGCTAGGCATGAGCCTATGATTACCCAGGATTCTCTGCATTCCTCTTGGAGCCATCCAGATATAGAAGGCAAGCTCAGAGACCAAAGATTTGGTGAGGGGGTGACAGGTTTATTCTCCAGCAAAAAAAAAAAAAAGAGAGACAAAAGGATCAGAACACAACATGACAGACTGAAAATTTTAAAGCTTGGTCCTTCACAGGTGGTCTGAGATACACTGCTTGGGCATATTAGGGAGGTGTGCTTCCCTTGGACGTGGAGGAGACCAGACTAGGCTATAAAGTATCACCAGGAGTCATTGCAGTTAGAGGAACTAAACTGTGGCAACCTGGGACAGGGGCTGACTTCAGGGGCAGAAGGACCTGGTTTGAGTTCAGAATGTGTCTTTTGGAATTGACCTTTAGCAAAGAATTTAACTCTTGCCCACAGTCACCTTGTCTGGCACACTCACCTCTTCTGCAGCCCCTCACTATGCTGTCTCGCACCCATTTTTCTTGGTGGTCCAGACATGACTTCCTTCTTTAGATTCTTCTGACACTCCATGTGTAGGTGTCGTGATCGTGGCCCAATGTATTCAACTGTGGCATTCGCTCCACGGCACATTTCTATGTAAACATGCAGTCCAGTCTGCCTCACTGGGTTCCCAGCTCCATGAGGGCAAGCACAGTACTCTTTCTTTTTTGCACTGTTTGATCCTTAGCACCTAGCATTGTACCTGGCTGGCATCAGTCAGTCTTTAAAAAATAAACAGATGTTCTTTAAATATCTCTAATTTTTCTGTAAAGTAGAGATAAGGCTGAAGAAACCTGCTTCAAATGTTACAGGAATTAAATGATGTAGCATGTTTGAAGTACTCAAAATAATGCCTGGAACATAGCTAACAATCAATGAAGATTTGCCTTCATTAATATTTAGAACATTCGTTCATACTCTAGGGACCTGCCTTCAAATTAATGAGTTACGTGAATCATCCGAAATTCTGTGCAAATTGTGAGTGTACATTTTTTATGAAAAGAAGACCCTTGACATTCAGACTCTCAAATGGAGGACATTACTCCATCATCCAAAAGAAATTTACAATCACTGCCACAGAGACTAACAGTGAATATTAAACAATAGAGCAGGGGTCCCCAATCCCAGGGCTGTGGACCAGTGACATCCACGGCCTGTTAGGAACCAGGAGGTGTGAGAAGCTTGTTTGAGCTCCGCCAGCCCCCACTGCTCTGTAGCCAGTGAAGTTCACCTGAGCTCTGCCTTCTGTTTTCCCCCATCCACAACAGGCAAGCATGAGTCCCACCAATCCCTCCCCTTGCCCCCCCTTCCACAAAACCGGTCCCTGGTGCCGAAAAGGTTGGGGACCAAAGGCTGGGGACCACTGCTATAGAGAATAACACAGCAGCCCATTTCACTTGGGTGTAGGGACTACAAATTCTAATCCTCACCCAGTCTTAATTTGCTCTAATGCTCAAATTACAGAGCACTGAACTAAGAACCAGGGCACATGGGCTCTCATCCAAGTACTTTCACTTTGCTGTCTCTGTGATTGTGGTTAATTCACTCACCCTCTTACTTTATAAACTTTCTTGCCATAGATCGGGCAGAGATAATGCAAGGAGGAATAATTTTTTTTTTAAGCTTAAAGATATAAAAATAAAGAACTACATGAAGAATATGGGATCTACAAGTCAAAAGATCTCTTACTCGGAGCATCCTCTTTCCTAATCTGTAAAATAAATGAATTAAATTAGATAGCATTTAAGATCTCTTCTCTAACTGCTCTCCACAATCCAAAGACTATAAATATAACTAGCCTCTGTTCTAGGGATTTGTTTTCTATTTGAGTTTTCACTGTACTAATTTGCACCCTTGCCCACATCAAGGCCACTATTTTTACTGGCCCATTTGCAAAACTGTGGTAGGGGTGGGAAAGTAAGAGCCATGTTCTGCTCTTGGCTGATTTTGATTCCATATACTTAACAATGTGGTGGGCTTTCTGGACTTGAGCTAAGTGAGGGTAGCTAGAGGAACCCAAGAGTTGCAAAAACCAAAAGGACCAAAATTCCAGCTCAAAATATCTTCCCCAAAGGGCTCAGCAGATCACTGATGGGAGATGAATCTAATCCTCTATTTGGAGCTGTAAATTCTATGTGTCCCTCGCCCTATAAATGCATGAATTTTGCACACCAAGGTATCAATGGTTTTTCTGGAGTGAAGATATATCTTAGGAAATATGAGTTCCTAAAGAAGAGAAGAAGGAAGAAGCGAGTGGAAGGCATTAACTTTCAACAATAAGACTTTTGGAAGTTTCATACAGGAGAGGTCAAAAGCTCTGAATGCCAAGAGACAGAGAACATGCCCCTGTAGGTCCTTTAGAAGGTCAAGGATCCAAAAAGGGAATGGAACCAGGACTCTGTACAGTGGACTCTGCACAGTGGTTTTCCATAAACTACTTCTGTTGGTTAGCTCTGGAGAGTCCACCTAGGCCAGTATGGACACACGTTGCAAGTATGAGCTCACTCTGGCCAGCTGGGGCTTTCCAGATACAATTCAGACTAATGAATCTAGTCACATCCAGATCACTCCCTGAGGTCCTAACCACTGTCTATTCATCCAGTTCCTTCTTCAAAGTCCATTATTTGGAAGCATGTGGATAAATTTAATATCATCTCAGGTAATGACCAACCCAAATGTCTGAACCATGAAAAGAATTTTCTGTTTCTGCCCTGATTTGATTCCTATACCATTTCATTGCTGACAGCTCAGCTCCTCCACAAGGAAAATTCTACTCTGAATCATAGTTGAGCCTGGAGTGCAATGAAATCACATTGTCTATAACTCACACAGTCTCACTGACCTGATTTCTATAAATAGACAAATTTGCCAAGGAAAAGCACAGGATCAAAATCTAAAAGCAAACTCAGGAAATCATTCATTTTAGACTTTTGCCTCAGGTCAAATTAAAATTTCAATCATCCCTAAAACCCATGATTCAGATTAAATAAGCTTCCTCGATAACTTCTAATATATGATCAATGTTTCTGTCATCAGAGTTCCTTTTTACGAATGTGGTAGAATAGATGAGAACTGAATAAATCTTCTAGACTGTAGTGGATGTCATTTTACATCAGGAAAAGATAGCTGACTTTCCTGATGTAACATATGCATGTGTTCATTCATTCAACCATTGATTCATTCACTCAACATTCACTCGAAAAAGTTTATTGAATGCCAATTCTATCTAGTCACAGTTCTAGAGATATAGCTTATTAGTTTGCTAGGGTTGCCATAAAACAGCTCCATGGCTTAAACAACAGAAATGTATTGTCTCATAGTTCTGGAGGCTAGAAGCTCAAGATCGAAGTATGAGCAGGATTGGCTCCTTTTGAGAATGGTGAGGGAGAAACCGTTCCATGCCCCTCTCCTAGCTTCTGGTGGCTTGCAATCTCTGGCATTCCTTGGTTTGTAGAAGCAATGCCCAGATCTCTGCTTTTATCTTCATGGGGCCTTTT
The DNA here is from genome assembly GCA_004026765.1 of Micronycteris hirsuta. Lineage (NCBI taxonomy): Eukaryota > Metazoa > Chordata > Mammalia > Chiroptera > Phyllostomidae > Micronycteris > Micronycteris hirsuta. Next base: position 73,251 of record PVJI01000428.1, read on the forward strand.
CCCTATGTGCATGTCTCTGTCCAAATTTCCCCTTTAAATAGCACCATTCATATTGTATTAAGACCCACCCTATTTCAGTGTAAAAACATCTTAACTAATTACACCCGCTACACCCCTATTTTCAAATAAGGTCACATGGTAAGGTATTGGGGTTAGGACTTCAATGTATGAATTTTGGGGACACAGTTCAGTTCATAACAAACAAGAATAAAACAAAATCCCTGCAATCAAGAAGTTTACATTCAAATGACAGGTGGCATATTGTGTGTGTGTGTGTGTGCGTGCATGCGTGCACGCACACACGTGTATAACACAGTGAAAAATGCTAGGAAGAAAGCAGGGTAGGGAGTATAGTGAATGATGAAGTTTAAGGGATTGCTACTTCACATATGTGTCTCTCTGATGAAGTACTTTTAAGTTGATGTGACTAAAGTGAGAGGCTGAGCCTGGTGAAAATCCAAGAAGAAACACGTTCCAAGCAAAGGGCATAGTGAGTGCAGACACTGCAGAGGAAAATCTCTCACTAATGCCTCTCTCTCTAAAATGAGCCAGGGAGTGTTAATTATGTCAGAAATGAAATATTCTGGAAGATATTTTACTACCAGCTCCTAATCCTTTCCTCTCCCTTTTGAAGATTCATTTTAATAAATAGTTATGTAATATCTATTTTATTCTAGTCATTGCTTGGAGCTAAATGAAAATCCAAATAGGAATCATCTAGAGTAAGTTTATAAACAATATTAGATTGGCTGAACCTTGATAACTCATTAAAATTTCACTTTTACCTGACTTCTAAGAGTGACTTCTGAGAATTCTCTTGGGGAATTCTTCCCTTGATCAAGCATTAAAACGTCACAACAGAACACTTAAATGTATAAAGCAAATATTAAGGGATCTTAAAAGAGAAATAGACAGCAGTGCAATAGTAGGAGACTTTATTACTCTACTTACATCAATGAATAGATCATCCAGGCAGAAAATCAGTAACAACTAAACTAATCTCGGTGATCACTTCACAAGTTATATAGATGCCGAATCACTATGCTGTATGCCTGAAACTAATATAATACTGTATGTCGGCTATAATTGAAAAATAAATAGAAAAAGATCAATAAGAAAATACTGGCCTCAAACAATATACTAAACAAGATGGACCTAATGGATATTTAGAGCATCCCATCCAAAAGTGATAGAATGCACTTTCTTCTTAAGGGTACATGGAACATTTTCCATGATAGATCATGTGTTAGACTACAAAACAAGTCTTAATAAGTTTAAAAGGATTAAAATCATACTAAGCATCTTTTCCAACTACAATGATACAAATCTAGAATTTAATTATAGAGAGAAAGCTATAAAATTTACAAATATGTAGTGAATAAACAACATACTATTGAACAATCAATAGGTCAAGAAAGAATCAAAAGGCATCTAAAGACACCTTGAGACAAGTGAAACTGAAAATGTAACATAACAAAGTTTATGGGATGCATCAAAAGCAGTTCTAAGAGGGAAGTTCATAGCAATAAATGCCTACTTCAAGAATAGAGAAGTCTCAAGTAAATAACCTAACTTTACACCTCAAGGAAATAGGAAAATGAGAACAAATGAAGCCCCAAGTTAGTAAAAAAAAAGGAAATAATAAAGATTACAGTAGAAATAAAGACTAAAAAACACAATAGAAAAGATCGATGAAACTAAAAGCTGATTCTTTGAAAAGAAAAACAATATTGACAAAACTTTAGCTAGACTCACAAGAAAAAAAAGAAAGAACTCAAATAAATAAAATCAGAAGTGAAAGATAAGATATTTCAAAACTGATACCACAGAAATACTAAGGATCATAAGAGACTACTATGAACAATTACACACCAACAAATTGGACAACCTAGAAGAAATGGATACATTCCTAGAAACAAATAACTACCAAAACTGAATCATGAGGAAACAGGAAATCTGAACTGACTGATTACTAGTAAGCAGATTGACAGTAAGTCAAAAACCTCCCAATAAACAAAAGTCCAAGAACATATGGCCTAATTGGTAAATTCTACCATACATTTAAAAAAGAATTAATATCAATACTTCTCAAACTCATCAAAAAATAGAAGAATAGAGAACTCTTCCAAACTCACTTTTCCAGGCCAGTAGTACTCTGAACCAAAACCAGGCAAAGACATCACAAGAAAAGAAAATTACAAGCCAACATCCCTAATGAACATAGATGCAAAAATCTGCAACAATGTTAGCAAACTGAATTCAACAATATATTGAAAGGATCAGATGCCATGATCAAGTGGGATTTATTCCAGGGATGCCGGAGTGATTTAACATCTACAAATCAGGCCAGGTGATACACTGCATTAACAAAATGAAGGATAAAAATCATATGATCATCTCAATAAATATAGAAAAAGCATTTGACAAAATTCAACATCCATTTATGGTAAAAACTCTCAACGTCACAGGTATAGAGGAAATGTACCTTAACATTAGAAAGGCCATATATGACAAGTCCACAACTAATGTCATACTCAACGGTGAAAAGCCAAAACCTTTTCCTCTAAGATAAAGAACAAGACAAGGATGCCCACTCTCATCTCTTTTATTCAAAAAAATATTTGAAGTCCTAGCCAGGGCAATAGGCAATAAAAAGAAATAAAAGCTACCCAAATTGGAAAGAAAAGAGTAAAACTGTTACTATATGAAGATGACATGACTATATTTATATATACATAATATATAAGTTGAATATATATATATCCCTAAAGACTCCACCAGAAAACTGTTAATAAACAAATTCTGTAAATCTTCAGGATACAAAATCAATACATAAGTATCTGTTGCATTTCTATACACTAATAATGAACTGTCAGAAGAAAAATTGAGAAAATAATACCATTTACAATTGAATCAAAAAGAATAAAATACCTACAAATAAATTTAACCAAGAAGGTGAAAGACTCATCTATTGAAAACCAGAAGACATTAATGAGAGAAATTGAAGAGGATATAAATAAATAGAAAGATATTCTGTGTGCATAAATTGTAAGAATCAATATTTTTAAAATGTCCATACTACCTAAAGCAATCTGCAGATTGAATGCAATCCCTATCAAAATTCCTATGACATTTTTCACAGATAGAGAACAAACAGTCCCCAGATTTGTATGGAACCACAAAAGGCACTGAACAGCCAAAGCAACTTGAGAAAGAACAACCACACTGGAGGCATCACCTGCTTTCAACCTGTATTTCAAATCTATAGTCATAAAAAGAGTGTAGTGCAGGCACAAAAACAGACCCACAGATTGATGGAATAGAATAGAGATCCCAGAAAAAAAAAAGCCACACATATACAGTCAATTAATTTATGACAGATGAGACAAGAATAGACAACAGAAAAAGAACAGTCTCCTCAACAGTGTTGTAAAAATTGGACAGCCACATGCAAAATAATGAAACAATCTTATACCATATGCAAAAATTAACTCAAAATCAATTAACGACTCAATGTAAGATCTAACACCCTAAAACTCCTGGAAGAATACAGAAGCAGAAAGCTACTTAACATAGGTTTTGGGGACTATTTATGGAATCTGACACTGAAAGCAAAAGCAACAAAGGCAACCGCAAACAAGTGAGACAGCATCAAACTGAAATGCTTCTTCGCACAGCAAAGCATCAACAGAATGAAAAGGCAACTTACAGGATGGGAAAAATATTTACAAATCCTGTATCAAATAAGGAGCTAATATCCAAAATATATAAAGAACTTCTATAACTCAATAGCAAAAAAACGAACAATTCAAATATAAGTGGACAGAATATACGAATAGATGTTTTTTTCTAAAGAAAACATGTAGGTGGCCAACACGCATATGAAAAGGTGCTCGACATCACTAATCATTGTGGCAGATCCAAACCACAATGAGATATTACTTCCTATCTGTTAGAATGGCTATTACAAAAAGACTAGAAATAATAAGCGTTGGCAAGGATATGGACTAAAGAGAACACTTGTGTGCTATGGAAAACAGTATGAAGTTGCCTGAAAAAAAATTAAAAATAAAACTACCATATAATCCAGTAATTTCACTTCTAGGTATTGTTAAAATAATGAAAATACTCATTTGAAAAATATATGTGCCTTCATGTTCACTGCAACATTATTTACAATAACCAAAATATGGAAACAACTTAAATGTCTATCAATGGATAAATGGATAGAGAAAATAGAAAATATGATATATATGATATACATAAATGTGAGATACATAGTGATATATAAAAATATGAGATATATAAGATATAGATTATAGATATAGATAGGTCTATATACATCTATATAAAACATATACAGGTGTATGTAGATAGAGAATATTACTTAGCCATAAAAAATGAAATCTTGCCATTTGCAACAACATGGATGGAACTTGAGGGCACTATGCTAAGTGAAAGACTTTAGATAAATTATAAAAAATAATCTCATGGATACAGAGAACAGATTAATATTACAGAAGCAGGGGGTTGGGGGAGATGGAAGAAATGGGTGAAACGTTTGGGGTTTTTTTGTTTGTTCATTTAAATAAATTCAATTTTTAAAAAACTTCACAACAAGACTCATTCCATCAGGAACTGTGCAGTTGTTAGAACTGTTCTTTATGTTTAGCCAAAATCTGACTTTCTGATATTCATGTCCATCAGACCTAGACCACCACAGAACAAACATTTTTCTTCTTCCACATGATAATGCTTAAAACTTTGAAACAAATTAGAATTATTACTCATTTCTTCATTCCCGTCCACTGCTATCTGTAACCCGTGGTTTCTACAGTACATACCTGCCTCTAGGTAGGTACTTTGTTAGTCCAAGTTTTCAACAAATGCAAGGCCCAAGAAACATGTGTATGTTTTGAAGAAGTGACGCATTCAGCAAGAATACTGCTTCTAGTGATATAGACATTGTGCTTCCATTACACCAGGCCAGGATCAAATGAGGATTATTAGTAATGGTAATGAACTGTTGGCTTACATTAAACATTGCACCAAAACATACTTTTCACTTCAGTGCTAGACTTCACATTGATCGCCTTCGTGTTTCATCTTAATGACTGTGATCTAGCAATTGCATGTCTCGATATTATTTCTTATCATGAGTACATATCTGTGGCAGGGTGACAGAAAACAGACGTTTGCATATTATTCACCAGATGACTCTGATCTAGACCTTTGATTTCCCTGAATCTCAGTTCTGTCTACTGTAAAGAGAAATGTGTCAGTGGGGGAGGGAGTGGAGTTTGGAAGCTAGAAACGTCTCCTTTATAGAGCTGTGAGGACCAAATGTGAGCAGCGAGGAGAAAGTATTCTACGAAATGGGACACACTATGCAGAAGTTCATTAATAGAGTGATTGGCTTTCTTCTTGATTTTGTCAACTGCAGAAGTAGTACGTTTTTTAAATCTTTATCCAGCTCATTGATTCAAATGTTCAGCAGACTAAGACAAAATTATTAACCGACATGCTTTAGGTCTTTTCTCAACCTGCTGTGAATGTATATGAAGGTAATGTGACCCAACCTGTATATCATTAGTTTACCTTAGCCTCAAAGATCTCCTGCATGTCAACATCATATGCTGTAGTTACCGTCAACATCTTTGAGTTGGATAAATATGGCTTCAGTTTCAGCTCAGGCACTTACTTGCAACACGACTTTGAGTAAATTATGTGCTCTCGCTGATCCTCTGTCCTATCTGTAACAAGGAAGATTAAGAGTATCTACCTACTGGGACTATTGTGGAGTAAATGAAATAAGGCACATAGGACCTGGTTGCAACTTTTATGATATTATTGTGAAAATTAATTCTTCCTAGTCAATCCTCTGATCCATTTCAAAAGCAATAGAATAAATTAAACTAGCATAACATGACTTTCCTTAAAAGCCTATGATCACTTCTAGTAATCATCATATTCTTTTGTTAATACTCACAAACCATTAGCTTAAAAATCCATTCTTGCTTTTTCTGGGGTCTTCTCTCAGAATAGCTCACTTGTTTATGGATTGGAACCTCTTTTTTTTTTTTTTTTTGAAAAATGGATTGACATTTTTCTTATTCATTCATCTTTTGGTCTCTGCAATATCTCAGTAATTGTTAAGGTTAATCCTGAGCTCATAGTCACTTGTTCAAAAAGAGTATTTCGAGCATCTACTATTTGCCCCACACCTCAGGTTTCTCAGTAGACTGGCATAATTTGCACCCAATGCAGGTAACTAGAATTCATGAAAGTGACCAGGTTTTGCCTTACTGTTCACTCATTTACATAGAGTTGCAGTCAATCCCCTTTTGGCATTGTTGTGAATGTGGACAAGTCATTTAACGCTGAATCATGATTTCTTTCTGGGGAAAGGAGGATAATAATAACTGTTGTGACTACCTCACGTGGTGAAAATACAATGAGACAAGCAGGAGGAAAAAATATCGTTCCAACAAAGAACCACCCCAAATAATTCAAGGTATTATTTGTTCTTGACCTTCCTGCAAACCACTTTCCTTGCTGCAGAATTTAAAAGAAAAATGTGAATTTAATAAGTTTCGTTATCTGTTATCATACACCATCTGCCCCTCGGGCAACTGGGTGATCACTTCCTTGTTCTTCCAGTTTCAAACACAGAAGAAAAGCTTCTTTTGTGGTCTTTAACATATTCAACAAGCCCAAACTTTATTACTTATTTGTTACTTATATCCCTGTGGTATTCTATATTAGGATACAAATACAATCAGATGCAACAAAACCAGTAAAAGATGAAGAGACCAAGAATAAAATGTGGAGATGGATGGGTAAGAAAACCTCAGCTAAATATTGTCTGTGCAATGGAAGATATACTTAGCTTTACTTTTTGGAAACAGATTTAAAAAAGAACTGGACCGGAGTGTAGTACAAGAGCAGGTACACAGCATTCTCTGGTAAAGAACCGAAAGCGTAACATGAGACACCCTTGGTTGTCTCTCTAAACTCGGAGAGAGATCACAGACAGAATTTTACATAAAGAACACAAAATAATCTAATGGAAAGTGTCTTCAACAGCAACTTTACAAAGGAAATATGTTCTCCAGCTGGTCACCTTGATATACAACCCTTAATAAAAGATGAGGGACTGGTGTCAAACTGTCATTCTGGGAAGGTACCTCCAAGAAAAGGGAAGGTAACATTGTACATGCACAAATGTTTTTCTAACCTGGCTTGATACAAGGCTGAAATGTTTAAAATCAAGAGTAATGAATTATTATTGTGCCCATGAAATGATCTCCCTTATCTGCGTTTCAGCCAGAACTTGACAAGTGGCCTGGCTGTTGATATAGAGAAGTGGAGGCTAGACCAAAGCCGAGAACATAGTTCTGTCTTATTGATGGAATGGAGAGCTCCATGCTTTAGATAACTGGAATGCAGGTAGCAACGATCTATTTCAAAAATTAAGATATTCTTGCCTAAAAAGAGGGCCTTACTTTCATCTTAAGGGGAGTAGGCTATCAAACCAAAATTTTCTCTTGGAAAATAGTTTGGAATATAGTATATCATGAGAATGTTAAACAAGGACTTAATACCACCACCCCCCTCCCACCCACAGTTCAGCATCACAAAGGAGAGTCAGCAAACTACAGCTCATGGGCCAATCCCCTGCCCCCTGTCTTTGGAAATAAAGTCTTAATGGACCGCAGCTCCACCCATGAATTTATGGATCAGTTATAGCTGCTTTTGCAATACAATTGCAGAATTGTACAGTCACAACAGAGAACATATGGCTCAAAAAGCCTAAAAGATTTACTATCTAGCCATTTACAGAAGTCTGCCAACACCTTCCAGAAAACAAAGAGAGATACTTCCAGTTTACAGGGGTTTGAGGGCTATAGTTACTTCCCCATCATCGATGCTCACTATAAAGTACCTTAACATTGCTCTTGTCCATTCTTTAATTTAAGCATCACAACATCATGAAGGACTCCCTGCAATGAATTTGCTACACTATTCACTCCCAAAAAGTTCATTGAACTCATTTTCAAGTAGTGATTTCAGTGGAGTAAAAACAGAGACATGTGCTCTGACTGATCTTTTCCTTTTAAATTGCAACTTCATAAATAATGCTACTTTTCTATAAACTGAATTTCTCTGGTTCTAGAGAACAGGAAAATAGACCTTCTCTTATAAGCAGGCACTGCGTTTGGAGAGTGGCTACAGATGAAGCTTGCTCTGATCAATGCCAAACAAGAAGGGTTCCACATGAATGGCTCTGAAACCAAAGTCGTCCCTTTGGGTAGACATCGCCTTCTGCCCACGTGATGTAGTTAATCATCTGGCACAGTTGGTTAGTCCACAGTTCTGCAAAGAAGAATTTTAGAGCTAGTTTCTACCAGGTAGTACACCACGAAATTATGTTTCTCCAAGATGCCAATTTCATGGATACTTGACTGATTATTTTTTTAAAGATTTTATTTATTTATTTTCAGAGAGAAGAGAAGGGAGGGGGAAAGAACAATGTATGGTTGCCTCTCACATGGCCCTCACTGGGGACTCGGCCCACAACCCAGGCGTGTGCCCCAACTGGGAATCGAACCGGGACCCTCTGGTTCCCAGCCCACGCTCAATCCACTGAGCTACACCAGCCGGGCTAATTTTTTTTAATCCAAGCTAAAATGATGGTTATTATGCTCAGTGTCAAGGTCTCTGAGGCCTCCACCTCCTATAGCTGGTGCTCTGGGCAGACTCAAGTTGTTTCCTGAACAGGATATTGTTGGAACCTTCACTTAAGCCCTATTTTGTATGAACAGTAAAATCCAGAGACATACTCAGGGGCCAACACTAATGAAGGGGAAATACCTTCCAGAACACAATGAGTCTCACTCGTTCCTGGTTTTATTTATTTTTCTGAGTCTCATTTTCCTGTTGTCCTACTTGCCTCACCACTTATTTTTCACTTTATCTTGTGTGGTATTAATAGGTAATCCACTTTAAATCCTTTCTGGAACAAGGCAGAGTGTAAGCAAACACATAAAAATGAGCTGATCTATTGAATAGAGTTATTTAGTATTGTCCATCTGAAAACTGAAAAATAAACACGTATCTGCCAAAAACAACTATTTTGTTTTGGCATGGTAGCCACTGAGGTTTTCTTTCAACTACAAATTGCTCAACAGGTTCAGGGGCTTCATGTTGCTCCTATAGGCGCATGATATTAGGACTTTGCACTAGACAGAGGGGATGCGCCTCCTGCCCGCTCCTCTGGCAGAAGGGTGGGCAGCCCAGTGCCATTGCTGATGCACAGGTAGTGAGATATTGAATGCTAACATAATCTCTCCAGTCTCTCTGAGGGAGAAAAAAAACCTCAGTAATTAGCATTTGAATAGCGCTCTACAATGTGCAAATAAGTTTGCACATAGGGCATTGTACTCAGCCCTCGCTGTAACATTGTTCCTTTGGTTTGTGACACTGAGACTTCAAAAAGACAAGTGCGGTGAACGGAGAAACCAGCATTGAGACCTAGGATAGGAGGTCGAGTCGTTATTTCTCTGTGCTCCCCCCATCCTTCCATCATATTTCTAATCCTTTCACCCAGGCACACAAGGTCTGAAAGTGTGCTACATGATAGCTCATAGTGAAAGGCTTTGGAGTTAGACCTCAAGTTTAATGTCAGATTTTTCATTTTCTAGAGTTTACTTTAGGTCACTGTATTAGATTCTTAAGACGGTTGTAACAAAGTACCACAAACTGGGTGGCTTAAAACAACAGAAATCTATTCTGTCACAGTTCCGGAAGCCAGAAGCCAAAAGCAAGTGTCATCAGGGCCACAGTTCCTCCAGAGGCTCTAGGGAGAATCCCTTCCATGACTTTTCCAGTTTCTAGTGGCTCTAGGCATCACTTGACTTGAGACCATATCACTCCTGTTTCTGCCTCTGGGGCCTCGTGTCCCTTCTATTTGTCTTCTCCTTTGAGTGTCTATCACATAAGGACACGTGGGATACATGTAGGACCCACTGAGGATGAGCTCCTCCTTTCAAGATCCTTCACCGAATCACATATGTTGCCATGTAAGGCAATACTCCCGGGTTCCTGGGATCAGGATGTGGGCACAGCTTTTCGGTGTCTACCATGCAACCCTCTAAGGTCACCAAGCTGCAGGCCTCCCTTCCATGAAAATTACAATAATATCATTTATCTGAAAAATGAAGATTAAATAAAATAATCTAAATACAAGTGTCCAATATAAAATAGATGCTTTAAAAAAGGGGGTTTCATCCCTTGTTCTCATCAAGAGTGCTGCCAAGGTAATTGCACTACTTTTTAGGTGATTTCTCTCATTTGTCCCATTGGAATAATTTCCAAAGATGTGCTCAAATTCCCTCGTTCTTTCATTTTCTCTTTAGATTCCTTTTCCTAATAAGCGCGACTCCTTTTCAAGACAAAGAGCAAGTACATTTTTAAAATATATTTAATCATAAATTAGGACAGTGCTTCTCAAAGCATCTATAGTAAGGGATTCATTTTAATTTTGTAAAATAAAATTTAAAATTTTATGATAATGTAAATTGTTATAAAAGTTTCCAGATACTTACTTCATCTTGTTGCAGACCAAGAACAATTCCGAAGCCACACACCCCTGCCCAGGAGCCTCATTTTGAGAACCTGAGGGCAAAGGGACTTATGTGACCTTCACAATAGCCTAAACCCCAAGATTCTGGTTACTGCTTCATTATTATTATCCCTGAGAATTTCCATACTGACATTTACCTCTCTTGTATTCTCTCGCTTTTTTAGAGTTTAAAAATGTCAACGTTAAAAGTTAAGTGCTGACCAAATACTTGAATTTTATCAAAATTAATTTTCAAAAAAAGTCAAATTATCCATTGCCACAAAAGGCTTCCTACCAAAATTTAACACCAAAAACTTAACTATATTTTTCCTCTTCCTAAGTGGACTGAACTATATTCTCATGGCAGTATAGTTGGTTCATTTCTCATGTGCTTTCTTTGCTTTGCCTTTGTTTACATCTGGATGTATGCCTTAGCTGTACATAGCACTATTCTATTTCCCTTCTCTCAGGTAAGTTTTGAGTGAAGTATTTCTTTCTCTTGATATTTTTAGGCTGTTTTATCCCATCAAATCTCAATGTTATCAATAACATCATATTTATTTTTTTGCTTTAAAACTTTGAGTGATTTTATCACCCCCTACTCTGTGTTGACATATATAGTTTCCTGAGGTCATAAATATTATTCTTTGAACTTCTCTGTTATTTGTTGAATGAATGAAAGAATGATAATTACTAGGGACCACCTCCACTACACAAATTCTTTCTCTGTCACGCCCACTGTTTTTATTACCTACGTGGTAGTTGGTCTTAATTTTTCTCCCTCCCCTTCAACCATTTATCCTTGTTAAATATTTTCTCCACTTTGATCCAGTGCCCTTTTCCATTTTCAATAGTATATCTTCTTGACATTGCTGTCATGATCCAGAAGACAAATGCTTTCCTTTGGATGCCTTCTATGTAATCAACTATTACCACCTTTCTCTTCCAAAGTCATGACCACAAACCGGAAAAAGAGAGAAAAAATTTCACCCGACCACTAAATGTTTTCACTTTCCTACCTAGTCCTAAAGATGCATTGAGGAATCTGTATAACTGCCACATGGTTCCCTATATAAACCATGAAAGCAGAGGAGATTGGTGAGTTTGGTGACAGTGACAGACTCTCTAAAGTCCTGCTCCAAGAAGGTCCAGCACATGGACCCATGACCATGCCAGGCTCATTCATACAAGGCCATCTCTTCCAGCCAGCAGAGAGTACATTGCCAAATTGTTATGATGTGTATGTTTTCATTTGATTGCGATAATACAGTTGCATCATTTTTCAGATGCTTGGGAATCTCTTGGAAGCTGAGATAATGCCTCTCCTTGAATATGTCTGAAATTGCCCTTCCAGAGAAGAGCCTCATAAAACTTCCATGCAGACGAATTTCTTCTTGCCTCTCCTCAGCTCTGTCACAGTCCTCCAAGCTACTCTGGAGATAACCATGAGTCACTTTATAATCCCAAACATCTTCCTCTTAGAGACCACAGATACATAATCTTGTTTTTAAAAACAAACAAACAAACTGCCCTCTCCTACTCTGTACTATGATTTGTTTCTCTTCGAGGCAGGCTCTCCCTAAGGTAGACAACAGAGTACAATGTGATGCTCCCACCTCCTCCCTTTCCTGTTACACCTCAGAGTAAGTACACAGGCGCTCCCATTTTAAGACAGGATTAATCACTGTGGAGAATTAGACAGAGATAATGACAACAAAGGTAAAACGTTATCCCCCAAAATCAAGAAATCTAAGAGGTATTCTAGTTCTTTTCCTTGACATATATTTACTCACTTTTTTATCTAGCATACTCAGAAAATGGGGAGGTATTGAAAATTTTTAGTATCTTCTACAACTTACATTCTAATATCTGTCCCTGTGTGGGGCTTCCCAAAATGACCAATCTGGCATTCTTAAGGGGTCCCTATTTGGGGACAAAGATTAGGAATACCTAAAGATGTCTTCTCTACACTTCAGGCTACAGTCATACCTCAGTACTCATTGGCTTCAGACCTCAACAAACCATGTACTCATCGCATTTTGACAAGAAAAAAATGCCTCAGCACTCTGGCGCTTGCTAGGGACTCCTCACACTTGCTAGAACTTGTATGAGTCACAACACCACCCGCAAGAGAAAAAGTTTCATCGTTTGGGACTCCTCATTTCAGTGTTCATCACGAGTTCCAAAATGAATTAATGACAAGTACCACTAAAGGTGGTACTAAATGTCACTCAGAGCTTGTATTATGTCCTCACTCTTCCTGAGACTCTCCCAGTCTTCCAAATCTGTAAGTTCTCTTTTTTGTCTTTCCTGTCACCAGAGGAAGAAGAGTCCTTCCTTTTGTTCCCTGAAGACTCTTCCCCAGGAGGATGCCTGCCCTTTTTTCTGACCACCAGTCCTAGTATTCACCATGCTGGGAATCTGCCCTATATAGTGCTTGTAATGTACTCAGCAGCCAGATATAAAAAAAAATCAGATCCACTTCCAGCCTGCTCTTCACCTGCCGTTCTCAGATATGATCTGTGTCCATCTTTTCTGATCACGGCCCTTGTGGGTCCCATCATCTTCCTAAGTGCCAGGACCGGCTCTCTAATTTGCAGGACCCAGTGCAAAATGAAATTGTATGGTGCCTTGTTCAAAAGATATTAAAAATGTCAAGACTTCAACAGGGGAGCACGAAACCAAATGCCTAACCCTCTGAGTACAGGAGGCTGCCATGCAAGTCCACGGATTGCACCCTCACAGAGCTGGCCAGGCTAAAACATGTCTTTCTGGATTCTTGTTCTTGTGAGAGTCTTCATTCAATCTCATCTGATCTTCCTCGTGCCAAGGTGTCCTCTCTGGTTGACTTCACCATATTCATGTTTCAGATTCAGTCAACTTACAGTAAGAAAGGTTGGCATCTCTTTATCAGTCAATCATGTAGTCCCCCTCAGGTCGGGTTGTAGGTTCCACTCCTTAATTCTCTGAGATAACTCACAAGAGTATCCCATTCCCTGGGAAGGTGTTGTTTTAAAATAGAAATGTTATAATATAACTTCAGTTATTTAATAATCACTTTTTGAGAGTCAGTTCTGTGCCCAGCAGTATGCTTGCTGCTAGTGATAGAAAAATAAAGAAGATGCATGTCCTTATATATTATAATTCACAACCTAGTGAGGGTAGCCAGTCTTAGGGAAAATAATTATGAAACAACTAGAGCAAAGCTCTAATAGAAAGATGCAACTTAAAAAACAAAAGCAAAACAAATTATGAATATGCCTAATTTCTACCCATGGAAAAAGATATTTAATTCATTATACCTACTTGTTGACATAGAGTTTTCTTCTTATTCTTCTTCTTGTTTTTCATCTGGCTTACCTTCCGTATTCTTCAACACATCCTTCTCACACTGTGGAATAGACAGAGGTGTTCCTCAAGCACTTTCACCTTCTCCTTTAGGAGAGAAACAAGTTATAATTACTGCAAGCATCATTGGCCAATCCCTCAAGAACAAAACAAGCATATCTACCTACCCCACCACAGATTGCAAGAGTCCCTTTGTCTTCAGTATGTCCTTACCCCTTAGAGTTAACAGTGCTTCTGAATTGGCTATGGAGAAACCTCCTTCTTAGGAAATGTTTTTTACACCATGGATTGTGTTATAAACGGGCACTGTCCTTCGGCCCTAGGTGAGGATCTGCAATAAGTAAAGGAGAGGTAAATTACTGACACTCCAAGAAAACTTCCTCAACTCCAAAATTAATCATACAAGTTTTAACCTTCAAAAAGCTTAAAAAATAAACATGGAAACAGCATTAGGGAAACTTCATCAGGTTCTATTGGCACTACGGCCAATCAACAGACTATTTTTTTAAAATGTGCTACCTTTTTACACTGCATTGCCTAGGCTGATGGTCTTCATAATTACTCTTTCTTTTCTAGAAAATATTTTTTATCAAGTTACAATGGTTAAGAGAATCATCTTGGCCTTCCTCTAAAGGCTGAGAACCCAGGTACAGGAAAGAAAATGCCTCCCACCCCACCCCCACCAGCCTCAATATAAATGACAAGAGTTCCCAATAGATAGTGACTTGGAAGATGACAGAGGCAAACATGCCAGCAAAAGAACTCTTGGTTTTTCCCAGGGGCACACTCTGGTCAAGCACCTTTCAGTCATCTGCATTAGTCTTCTGCATCTCCCCTCAAGATTAGCTTACACGTATATGACCCAAGAATGGGTGATCGCCTACATACCATACATCAAAAGATGTTAAGAAACCTCTGTAGCCCTGAGATTTCATCTTCACTGGCCTGAGTTGATTCCTGAAATTCCACCACTACAGTCATTCCAGCAAGTGGTGATGTCATTGATTAGATGCTTTCCAAGAGATAGCTCATCAGAGCAGACTGTGTTCAGGGGAACATGGAAAGAGTATGACAGGCCAGGGTGCCTGATGGAAGGAGAATTTGCACAATAGAAATGAAAGGCAGCACGCCTACTATTTTACAGCTGCACTTAGAGCCAGAACCACTACCATGCCACTGAGAACTTGTTCTGATCTTGTCAGCTGAGGTTGTGTTACTCAATGGCCTATGAAAGGGTCACATTCTGAAGATCACAGGAAAACTTAGGATGATGTGAGCTAATTTGACTATATCCCATACAACAGGGCTTGCATGACTTGACCTTCTCCTCACCCTGAACACTTTGACATTAGCTCAAATTCTGGAGTGGCCTCTCTGAGCCGCCCATTTTCCATAGGCAATGTAGAGAAGGGGAGAAGACACTTTGCTCATCTTCAAGATGCCTGAAGACATGGGTCAGCCAAGGCAATGGTCCCCCAGCCGTGGTTGACAGATTATTAGAAGAGTGAGTATCTTTTGTAAAATGGGCCTGTCTACGTAAGCAGCAATGGTAGATATCAAATCAGCCTTCCTACATATTGGATGCAATAGATTATAACAGAAAAGAGCATGGATTTGGAGTCACATACACCTACTGGTTTTTTGACATTAGTTAGGTCCCCTACCCTCTCTGAGCCTCTGTTTCTTCATCTTTGAAATGGGATAATGATGCTCCCCAACTCCCACACCCAGATCCCTGCATGCATATGGGGAGAATACATATAAAGCCTGATATAGCATAGGCTTTCAACAAATGCAGTATTTCTCTATTTGAACAGAGCATATAAAAGTACAATGTTCTGCACTATTAAAGTTGTTCATCTCAACCCAGAGAAAAAAGAATCCTCTTTTAAAAAAATTTACATGTATCCTAAATATTCTAGTTCAACTGTAGTCCAGCTATTGCAAGAAGTCATGTCCCTTCCAGAACAGAGAATAAATCTGAAGCCCCTATTGCTCAACACGAGCTGTTGATCTGATCTCTGTGCTTGAAGGAAATTACAGTTTTGTTCTGCATGAAACTGGAAATGTGGGTTTATTATAATAAGTATTTACTTAGTTCCCCCAAATCAGTTATTCTCATTTATTCCAAGAATTCCCAACAAATGAATTTATAACATTCTTTGAACAACTTTTTTTATTGCTCTAGAAACATGAGGGGGGGGGGATGAAGGCATCCCCTCAACTTATTATGTGAATATCCACATAATGCTTAATGTTTTATGGACACACTAGAAAAGTGTTCCTTGCCTTAGCCACGTAGATCAGTTGATTAGAGCGTCATCCTGATATGCCAAAGTTGCAGGTTGCGAGTTCAATACTCAATCAAGGCACAAGGAAGAATCAACCAATGAATGCATAAATAAATGGAACAACAAACTAATGCCTCTCTCTCTCAAATCAATAAATTAATTTTTTTAAAAAAGAAAAGTGTTCCTGACAATATGCCTGCAAAGATCCCTCCCCCAAAATGCTCAAATTTATCTATGAAGCTCAAAGAATAAAAGTTTGCGGCTATAAAAGAAGCCGTTGAGACTGTCTGAAAATAAAAATCAGTAGCCTGGACTCAGCAAATGAAAAGACTTAACCCAAGGCTCCAAATTCCTGAGGTGGGAGTTTTCCATAGATCACAGCAAACTGATCATGCATAGAAAGGCTGACACAGCAAAAGAGTTGCTAAGGAAAGGAAGAGAAACATGAGGGAGGAATGAAAAGGCAAAGAAAGGAAGAAAAAGTGTTACTTTCTCCTTTTTGGCATATATAATTTCTATGAAAGAATTTCTGAAATTCTTAACCTTAGGTAAATATTCAATCAGACAATTACCTCTGAAAAGCTTTTCAAATCCCAAATAGTAATGGAGTTGGGCAAAATGATGTTTATTTGGGGCCCCCAATGAGACATAATAAATTCTTGGTGATTAATGGCACTTATGTGCTCTTGGCCATTAAAAACATTTTCTGCTCTTGAGTCACAACGGAAGCTACAGCTTGAATTTTATTGTTCAATTTGCTTTTTTCTTTCCTGGGTGAGCCAGCACTGGATTTAGGAGTTGAAAGTTTAGAGAGTCAGCAGGACCCCAAGGGAGTGAAAGCTAAGCTGAGCCAATGAGGATAATGCCAAAGATTATCTACCCTCAGTGAAAATGTGGGATTCAGAAAAGTAAAAGAACAAAGAGTGATTATAAAGACTGACAGTCTGTAACTTAGACAAAATTTCTTGGCTAGGTTGGCAAATTTTCTTTTTTAAAAAACAAACAAACAAAAAATTTCCTGGTTGACAGTTTTTAAACTCTTCCTTTTTCCATTTTTGGCATGCTGTCAGAGGACAAACTGCCCTCCCAGAGGACTGGGGAGTGAGTGAGTCTTCAGAGGGAATGGAGCAATGCTGGCTGTGGAAGCAGAGGGCTGCGAGTCAAGGAGTTTCAGAGGGTAGAAAAGAGATCATTTTGCTCAGCAAATGATTGGTTTTGTTGGTTTCGTGTTTTATTCCCTATGTTCTTTAAAGAAGTCCTCTATCTTGGGCCTTGAGCCTTACCTAAATAGGACAATATATTTGTGATCTTTTTCAAGCACATTTTAGTTACGTTTTAAAAAACCATACTTGTCATTTTTCCCAGTCTTGGTGATGACTGAAAATAGAGCAAAATACAAGACTTTCAGTTGACCATACTGAAATCTAATATGGTTTTTGCCAAGCTGGTGCATGGTTTTCTTTAATCTTAGGTTTCCCATCTGTAAAGTGGAGAGGACTTCAAAGTTTATAAAGACAGCAAGTACAAGCTATCAGATTTGCACAGACTGGAAGCTAAGGTTTTTTAGGAATCTGAAACAAAAATCATATATATGTGATTATAATCTCACCTCTCCTAACTCCAAGGACTGCTACAATCCAGGAGTTTCTGTGAGGTCCACAAATGAAGGTGTATCTTTTTCCATTTAGTAGTTCTACTGAAAATATGGGTAGGTTCTGCTCTATTTTTCTGTGTCCCAATTTCCTGTAAACGATCAAACTGTAAAACAAAAAGTAATAAGATCTGAATCTTCCTGCTGGGGACTTGATGAAGATGAATTAGACACTGACAGTCAGAAAAAGATGGAAGGCTCTTCATGACAAAGGCCAAACTAATTCAAAATGAAAATCATCAATTTGACTGTGCTCACATGTTACTTAAAAATCAATGAAGAAACAAAGTGAGGGACCCCTGAAGCCATTTTAGCACCCCTGCTTTTGCATTCAACTCTAACTTAGCAGCCTTGAAAGATCTTGGCTCTGAAAACCCAGTCAATCATAATTAATAATGATATTTTTATAGCACTTCAAAAATTGGAATTTCCAGAGCTACTTTGATAGATGCCCTGTCACTACCTTGCCATTTGCGTAATTTTTGCTGGGTTGTTTTGGGTTTTTTTTCCTCCTCTATTTAAAAAAAAAAAATTGACAGACAAAAAAAAAAGCAACAGGAGGAATTTCTTTGTATAGAAAAATTCATAAGAGATGGCACAGCTTCCCCTTGCTATGAATCCATTACTAATGGGGAAGGTAACTTAGTGAATTGTACAAGGATGTTCAACTTTAGTTTATTTGAGGAGTTAAAAACAAATGCCTGCCTGTTGCCTTCAGATTTGGAAAAACAGTTCAACAAGTTTGCACAAAGATGAAAAAAGATTAGCAGCAAAGACTGGGTTGTTGTTTTCTCTGATACATAACCATCTCCTCTTGAGCAATTTACCTGTCTGCTTATCCCACCATGAACCACAGAAATTGTATAGTGTGTGTCTAGTGTGACTGTCCCAGAAAATTCACAAATATTCCTTCAAAATATTTCAGTTCATTTGTTACATTCTCATCTTCTTTTGTCTCTATTTATCTGCCTCTCTCTCTCTTTCCCCCGCTCTCTCTCTCACACACATGCACACACACTCACACACACATCACTGAGTTTTCCTTGCCTTTGAAAATGCAGGTGAAATTCCTTATTTCTGTTGTAACTTCCACAAAGCTATCCAAGCCCATGAAAGACCTTGGCAGACTCCAACTTTGAAAAGGAACTCTAACAATTCATGTTTAACCTCTGAGTAAAAAAAAAAAAAAAAACCCTGAATCTTTCAGAAGTTTGTATGCATTGTTGCTGCTGTTTCCTCGTAGCCTCTTTTATTCTTTTCCTCCAAAAGACAGCACAAGAATTCTGATCGCCATTGGGAGCCTGGTACAGGTAGCGAAAAAGCGAGTTCCCATCCTGGTGCTGAACTAAAAGGGAATAAATGTCTTGGATGTATCGGGTTTCTTTGTCAGGCAAACAAAAACAAAGGGATCTAGTTTACTGGAATAGTTTCAGTGCTCATTAAAATTGATGACTTCGAAGATTCTGTGCCTCTCTTCCTTTAACCAGGGCCATCGGCCAAGAATCTGCTGTGCGGTTAAAAACATCGTGTTACTGGGGTGTGTAAAACAGACCACTGCTGTTGCCTCTGCTCACCCTTCAGGTTGCCGTGTGACAGCAAGAGCAGCTTGGGATGACTAGAGGACTATGGACATAGCCACTTAGCCAAGGGACATCGATGGGACCTAAGATGCAATCTGGCATTTTCTGTCCATGAACATCATGTCTGACAGAGAAAGGAAAGGAGCTGGATTAGCATCAGGCTGAATTCAGTTTTTTCTTAGAAATGTGTGACTCTGCAAAAGTGCGCCTTTATTTTTGGCACAAATTGCTCTAGCAAATTACACAGCTTATCAGATGTGGTTTTGGGGGCTCAGGGGCAAAGCCACTGCAGAGACTATTACTCTTTGTTGTTTGCTCTTCATGTGAATTTGGGATGTATCAGGGTCTCCTTATCAGGGACAGGCTTGAATAATAAGTGCTAACAATATTTGTGATCCAATTAAACTCACATTACTCCAACTTAACAAAGTAGGCCTTGGTTCTGAAAAAGATTTCCATTCTGCCCTAAGAGAGATAAGATACAATGCCTGAACCTATATGACAGATTAGCAAAAAGTCCCACGTAAACCTTGAGGGGAGTGAAACAGACAGGGTCAGACAGAAAGTGGAATCCAGCAATTAAGAAGTTCGAGACAGGACATTCTTTTCACAAATCCTCCCTCCTATTTTTGGACCAACTATATGGACTCACCCTTGTATGGCAGAACACCCAAACAGGATGTCTTTGATCTACTGATAATTTCTATCTTTTTGGTTGCTGAAAATGGAGAATAGACTCAAAATATAATTTTATAAACAGAAATGTTCCACTAGGTGAAAGAACCATAGAGTGCCTATAGATTTATTCATTCATTTATATCAAGGTAAAACATTTTAGGGATGCAAAAGAGATTTAAAAAAAAAAAGTAGGGCCCAGCTGGTGTAGCTCAGTGGATTGAGCACGGGCTGGGAACCAGAGGGTCCCAGTTTGATTCCCAGTCGGGACACATGCCTGGGTTGCAGGCCAGGTCCCCAATGAGGGCCATGTGAGAGGCAACCATATGTTGCTCTTTCTCCCTCCCTTCTCCTCTCTCTGAAAATAAATAAATAAAATCTTAAAAAAAAAAAAGGAGTAGGGCTCAAGGAGGCATAGTTATTAAGAGTAGAATACAAGGCAATTGCTAAGCAAGGACAGTATTGAAGGCAGAAGGAAAAGTCAGCATTTGGGGGAGGGGCTTTATAAGGAACAATATCAGTGTGAAGCTGAATCTTGATGGAAACTTCAATGATACATAGATTTTCGAGTATGTTTTCACTTTTGACCCCTTTCTTCAAATGCAGTCTTACCCGGAAACCCAATGCAGATAGCAATGAGAACAGAGCCCACCTCTCACCTCAGTCCACCTTTAATATTCCTCCCCTGTTATTTCCCTCTCTTTAATAAGGGTTCACAGTTTGAAAATCACTGACATCTAGAAGGTGCAAGGTAAAGAAGAGGCGAGGAGGGAGGCTGCGCTCTGGGTGTGGAGGACAGCAGGCGTAAAGCTGAGCAAGGTGGCGGTGATAGAAATGCTTTGGATTAGCGCAATGAAAGTGTTTAGGCAAAGGAATCTGCTTTAAGTCCCACTGAAGATTCTTAAGTTGGGGAGTGAGTGATAAAAATGAACGCTGAAGAATATTAACATGGCAGCCATATGCTGATGGTCTGCAATAGAAAGAGTCCACCAAGGATCCAACTGCAGTAATCCAAACATCAGAAATAGAGGTTTCTGATCTTCCCCAATAGGGTGAGACTGTAAAAATGGGGAAGCAACCAATAGGTCATAGTGACTGGATACGGAAGTTAAAGGAAGTGCGGCCTGGAAAGTCATTTTTGGACTATTTTGACTAACTGAGGTCTTTATACCATACACTTGTAGGAATCTATAGTTTTTCCATGGCCATTATCTTTATTAGTCATTATATAGTTGTATTATTATTTTACTAATACATTTATACAACTGGGCTTTAATACTCCAGAGATCAGCGACTGTGTCTCTTTGGTCACTAGACCTTAGCATAATAGATATATAATAGGCAAGTAAATATTTGTGAAATTAAGAAACTCAGTAAGTGATGGCATCATTGATTTTATCAAGGAAACCAAGAGAGTTAAGTTCGATTTTTATTGTATTTTTCTTACATGAGAAAAATAGGACTAAATGCAGACTCCTTACCCCTGATTAAGACATGGGGCTAAAGAATAGTTGAAATGTCAGTGATGGGTGTAAAAACTAGGCCTTAAACAGCAGTCAAAGCCATGAGAATCAATTAGTTCATCCAGTGAGAGCAAATTTAAAGGCAGAAAAGCAGAGTGAGCTGAGGATTCTCATACAAAAATCAAATGGAGAACCAGAACAGTCAAAATTAAAGAATATTTCTCTGAAGGTAAATTTGGAATAGTTTGCCATACACCCACATTTTGAGGCATTTATAAACCATAACAGGAAGAAATCCTCTTTCAAAAAGTTTAAAACATTAGGATTTTGGAAGTGAGAATAAAATGTACAACTGATCAAGAGGAGTCCCACCCATTTTTAAGTCCCTCTCCGAATTCTCATTGTCTTTGTAAAACATGATTGGACCAAATATCCCTCCTGAGAAATGCTGTCTCAGACACAGAATTTTTCATTCCTTGTTTTTTTGTCTTCTTTTTTACTGTCTCCCACTTTCTTTTGGTAGCAACACAAAGTATCTCTTTCCTGGAATTGCATAAGCCACATGAAATTCCACAATCTCATTTGCTGATCTAATTTTGGTAGCATTCTACCTAAATCCTCTGTCCGTTGTTGTTTTCGTTATCGCTTCTGCTATTGTCGTGAGTTGTTTCATTTTTACAGTTTGTTCAGTTTGGTTTGGCTTGGTTTGGTTTGCTTGTTGGACAGGAGAGAGAAAAATGCTTGAAAAACACTATGACTCTTTTGTAATCAAAGAAGGTGACTGTATCCCCTTTCTTACTCAGACCAAGTGACAAATAGATCTTTCTTTTTTTTATATAAATAATGATAGCCCCAAGGACATTCTATGACAAAATTAGAATGTGTATTTTTTCTATGTAATACTGTCTTCTTTTATCCCTGTGAGAAATTACACATATTTTATTTAGAAAGTAAATAGATATAGATTTTTAGCTCACATGCTAAATGCTACGATTTATGTATGAAATATAAATGTTAAAATTCTAAAGGTGTTTTAAAATTACATCTAATATTAATGGCAAGGAGTCTGAAAGAATAAAACTCTGGGACTAAAAAGATCCTGCAACCACCACTAGCATTTCCTGAACGAAAGGTGTACAGGTACTTCCTGGTCTCGGGCCCCAACTAATGGTTTTGTTCGAAAGGAAACATCAAATTACCAGAACTTGTGATGGGCCCAGGGACATTACAGAGCCACAGTGATTCTCTGTTAAACCTGGAAGTTAGGCTTCAGAAGACTCTGGATCTGCTACCTATAATCCATGTAGCCTTTTTAGAGTTTGTTTGTTTACTTGTTCATGCACACGAAGCTCTGAATGAGTGTCTCCAGCATGACATTGGGCCAAAGGAATATGGGGTGCAGTCAGTACCCCAGGCAGCTCCTGCTGATGGGAGTTTCCACGTGGGCCATCTTTATCATCTTCTCTTCCTCACCTCCTGAAGACTCGGCAGGTATCTGACTGGAAGCAGGTGGCTCTCTTTGTTTCTCTCAGTTGTGTTACAAGACAATAAAAACCTTACATAGCTATAACTTAACCTCATTCTCAAGAATACCAGCATTTTTTTGTATTTATCAATACATTCATCTGTCCTCTCACTCTAATTCTAAATTGTTGATGCAGCCCACATACCTGTCAGGGATTTGTTTGCCCTCACACTTAGCAAGAAGCAGGGGGCATCCAGGAGTCCTCCTCCAGAACCTTGCGGAAACTGTGAGGAGGAGAGCGAATCATCAGCAACCAAGGGAAGGAATTCTTAAACTGTCACCAGGAGTCAGGCTGAGGAGGAATACATGGAGCGGCATGATCCATGAACACAAAAGAAGATGAGCAAGAGGATTTTTTAAAAATCACTGAACACATCATCCTTGCTTTGATGGAGCAAGATCAAAATAGGACGAGCAACCTGCCAGGCAAACAGGAAACACTGTGGCACGCCGCCTGTTCCCCGGCTGCAGGGCCTCTGATGCATCAGGCGAAGCACAGTCAAATCATGGTTTCAGGTTTTCCAAAAGCTGCTCTGCACATACACCAACCTCACAACCACGACACCTTCAACAACACAGAATGTCACCATTTTTTAAAAAGGCGTTTTATTCCTGAAACACAAAGCTCACCTATTCTGTAAAAGATTTGTTCTCTTTACATGTGTGTTTTATCCTATAATTAGAATGATCTTCTTCTGGGCAAGTATTTTCTATGCTCTCTACTTTCTTCATAACCTTCCTTGATACCTAACACACCAAAACCACCCAGTACATGTTGTTGATCAACAGGAAATTCTTTACAAAGAGAAAGGCCAGGCCACACTGTATATCACGTGTTAATGAGGTGTCCCTGGGCATTGCTCATCGCAGATGATGTCTTAAGAAACAAGAATTCATGAGCAATGGCCAAGTAGACTCCATTGGTTTGCAGCCAACGGCAGCATTCCTGAAAAGGCTGCCTGACCCTTCGTTGCTACCCAACCAGTAACCACTGGCTCGCCATTCTAGCCAGGCTGAGTTTCCTCCTACCTTCTCAGCATTCCTTTATTCTTGTTGCTTCTAGTTGGGATTTCTTCCCCATTTCAGGACATAGTCATTCTCTGCAATCCTGCCTATGAAGCACAACTTCTGTGAATTTCTCAGGTCCCAAAGGACTCGAATAATTCTTAGTATCTACAGACAATGATGGCCTGAATTTAGCAGCTTTATTTACTTTCCATCTGTACTCTGGGCTCTCATATTCTGGGCCCTTGTCTTTTCTACGTTCTTGTCTAGATTCTAAGCACCTTCGAAGTTCATTGCCTCACAGCATAGTATTGTGATTTATAAGTGATCAACAAGTCATCTGTCGAATGTGTGGCTCCTCAGTGAACCAGAAACTGGGTAACAGCAGCACATGCACAGAGATACATGCATAGACACACAGCATCATCCTTGTGTGCTACTTACTTTGTGTGTCATCCCATTTAATACAGCAACCCACATAAGTAGGTACCATTTCCATTTTACTGATGGGGAAAATGTAGCTCAGGAAATCACATATTTTACCCAGCATCACCAAGTTAGTGAGGGTACCAGACGGTACATTTTGTTGTCTTCTGACTCAGGACAGTGTCTCCTGTCCCACAGACGTAACCACAAGAATGTATTAGCGAGAGCCCTTTATAAAAACCTTGATAAAGTACAGCCTGTATCTTCCACTCACCCTTGCTTTATTCTTCTGAATCTTTCCCTTTTTCTCATGAATAATGAATAACCTCCGCATATGGACATTACCCAGAATGCCAAGCATAAGTCAGGAAATGTTGCTGTGAAAATAATAACAGGATCTTCTTCTCAGTGTCTGTTAGTGAAAAAACAACACCGCACTCTATATTTTCCAGCAAATGTGTCATATGGGTCATTCCACTCATTGGCATGTGGACTTGCTCTTCCTGCCTCCTGAGTCAGTCAGAATTGGAACATTTGAATGGATGTGTGTCAACCTCTTGTGAAGGAAAAACATCGGCACAAGCAATACAATTTGACAATATTGAGAATCATAAGGTTCACAGCCTATTCATGAGGATTATGTCACTTGATTCTGACATCTCTGAAATGTACCTAACTCACACAGTATAACTGTCCCTGACTCACAGGTGAAGAAATGGGAGCTGAGAACTTACATGATTTACTAAAGTAAGTGGCAAAGCCTCCACTGGAATCCAAGTTTTTGCTTATTTTTGTTCAAATTGTGATCTTTCCCCCACATACCAGGAGAGGAGGAGCTGAGTGGAATGAAACTAGTCACATGACAAAGCCTGCACAAGGGTAAGCTTGCAGGAGAAGCTAAGAGCCCTCAGCTGTGTGGAGAGAAGCCCCCTCTGTAACAGAAGGAAGACCCGACACAATCTGGGTGAGGGACAGAGGCAGGGACCGGAGAGTGGCCATGTGCAGCACGGGAGTTGGCAGGAGAGACTGTTCTCCAATGTTCTTGTTCAGAAAGTAAGTATATTTGAAATGCTGAGAACTCCACATATATTCTGTTAATAATTTACCAACTCAAACCATTAAAGATGTTGACAAAAGCTTTTCCATTTACTATGGTGTCTATGGGTGATTTGAAACCACTCATTACCTTTCTAGGCTGCCGGGTTATTTCTAAGTGTCCTGGCTAATTGGCAGCAACAAAAGCAGCTTGGACTGGCATCATATGGGGTTTTCATTTGAGCATTCAAAAACCCTGATTGCACACTCAGACATTTTGCCACTAATTCACTGAGAGACCTGTTGGCCTAGGCCTCTGTAGGCAACTTATATTTGCCAATAGATGAAATTTATAGTGTAACTGGATATTCCTGCATGAGGAGCTCAATATTAAAAAATAAATACGTATTCCCTGAAGAACCCCATCAAGATGTCACCAGAGTTGAACGTCCAATGGAAGCAAAGAAGTTGAGCATCCTTATAAGCAAATATTTTTATTATTTCAGAACCTTCTAGGTTTATAGGGACTAATGTTCCCAAAGTAAAAGGAAGATACTTACCTTGCAGGATGAAGGAATTATTTTAAGCTATTATTTGTAAATCCAAACCAAGCAGTATAGTACTTGCTATTGTCAAGTTTTGGATTCTCGTTCTACTTCTGACATCTTTAACTCCCTTGGATAAGTATATCAGTTAGGAGGCATTTGGTTACAAATATCAGAAAATGCAACTACCAGTGGTTTAAGCAATCAGGGAGTTTACCATCTTTCATATCACAAAGCCCAGAGTTTTGGAAGTCCCAAGGTGCTTAAGTTGACAGCCCTATTACTTGTGTTCATCTCTCTGTTCTAGCAGGCATTCTGGACAGGTTGTGCTTGTAGACTAGCTCCCTCCATGGTCCTCAGGTGGCTGCCGAAGTATCTGTGTTACATAGAGATGATGTGATTCAGAGGCAGCAAGGGAACGCCTACCAGTTGTGCCCCCTTTTCAAAGTGAAAGAAACTCTCCGAGAAGCTGGATCGGATCATGTCACACGCCTAAGCACAAACCCAATCACTTAGCAAGGCTCCTAAGTAAAATCTTCATCACTGTCTTACCCTAATCAAGAGGCCCTCCCAGGGGCTGGGGAGGGGTCTCAGCCTGCCTTTGAGCATGTGGCCACTCAGTGGAGGGTAAAAAACTTAGAGGAGGAAAAGTTGATTTTGCAGGCAATGAGGATTATCAGCCATATTAAGGAAACTACTGTCTTCTTCATTCATTCATTGTCTCATGTCACTGAGTAATATCTAGACTAGAGATCACCACTAAAATTCCTACAACTGCTAAACTTCCATAATTCAGAGAGGAAGATGACTCTATAACCCTCCTTAAGTGAAGAATCTATATGATCTAATGCAACAAGATTTTCCAGAAAACAGTAGAGGTTAGAAGGAATGGATGAATATACAATATACCAAACAAATGACCTCACTCTTAAAGGGTACCATCCATTGGTCTCATATTTCTGGGAGATAAACAAGGCTCACTGATGAGGAAAGGTCAACTTAGGCAGGGAGAAGAAGCATAATGAGAAGCTCACTCCTGCAGTTTCTGACTTTGTCCAAATCATTCAGTCACCAGTAGGGCAAGTGGGAGAGGTCACACTGTAGTGCTAACCTCCAGACCAGAGTGTGTTGTCCACTTAGGGGCAACAACGATCCATCCAGGCCTGAGGAAATAGCTTTGGAATTCTTAGGTACATTTTTATCTCATCTTTTAAGTTACATGTGTGATGTTCTATAATGTACATGATGCGTTAGCTTCGTAGGAGTATACACATATAATTTATGCAGAAAGAAAAGATGTAA
The DNA here is from genome assembly GCA_004026765.1 of Micronycteris hirsuta. Taxonomy (NCBI): domain Eukaryota; kingdom Metazoa; phylum Chordata; class Mammalia; order Chiroptera; family Phyllostomidae; genus Micronycteris; species Micronycteris hirsuta. The sequence goes on from PVJI01000428.1 coordinate 100,721, forward strand.
GCTGATGCATTTTTCACTTAGAAGAGTACACAGTTTAAAACATTGGAGACAATTGGCATAGACCATGCGAGCATTCTAATGGCTTCAACTGCACCACAGAACTGGAAGGAAAACACAGGTGCAGAACCTGAGACAACTGGATTTGTGAGTGCCCCACACTGATTAAGCAAGGCAGCCCTGAATCTGGGTTTAGAATACTCGATTTACAGTAAAACAGAGATTCCCAGCTTATTATTATTTGTTGATCCTTTCAAAGGCTCTTTCTTTGTTTACCGGGAGACCACTTCTATCATGGTTTTCCTCCTCCCCCTCCTCCAAAGTAGCTCCTGTTTTAAGAAGTGTTATGTTTGGTCCATCTCGCTCAACATGAGTGTGGCTTCCCAACACAGTTCAGGAAGTTAGAAGAGCTTTGAGGGCTCCCACAGTTTGTTTGCTCAGTCAATTAACAATTGTGCATCTATCTATTAAGTGCTAGACAGCAGGCTACAAGGATTTACTAAAACTCCTGGAGTCCCACGTCTAGGAGGGAGACAACAAGAAAGTTGAACAGTAGTGTATTAGCCAGCTACAGAGGGGAGGACGCAAAGCAGGAGACGGAAGGGGGAGTCGGGAAGTCACAGGTGGGTAGGAGTGGGTGTCAGGAACCCCCTCTGGGAAGAAATACCTCTTATCCCTTTACTGAATCTTGAAGAGGAGAGGAGAAGTCAAGTGCCACATTCCTTTCATCAGAAGAAACAATGGCAAGACCCTGCACCCTGATCTGAGGAAGGAGAGTCTGGCGGACAGATAGAAGGGGAATTTATCTGTTCCCTTTGTGAACCTTACCTCTGCCTACCTCTAGCCTCACCTGACTCTGAGGACATGGCCTGGGTGGGGACCTTCCACTCAAGGAACGCCACTTCTCCTGGAAACACCGAAGCTGCCTACCTAGGGCACTTAAGGACATGGGAATGCATGGCTCCCCCAGCAGCCCAAGTGCTGGGGACACCAAGGCAAATGTGGTTCCAGGGCCCCTTTGCAAAAAGAAATTAGGCAGCAACAGTTTTGATAAATGCAGAGGTAGGGGTGGAGAAGGGGCAGAATTTACTCTCTATGTGTATATGCCATGCAACCAGTTAAAAAGGATTTATTCAATGAAATTAATCACAAAATCTGCTAGAAGAAAATTCTAACTTGAGCCTCAGATTCGTTTCAATGAGTCAGCACTTTTGAACTGCACCCTGGAACAAAGGGCAGACTTTTTACTCACAGAAAGTGTTGTTTTCCTTCAGCACTTGTCCCTTCTTCCACACTTCTGTCTTGCCAGGGTCTGGCTCAACAGCAGCTTAGACTCAGGCTTCCTGCCTTAACTCAAAATGTTGGGGTGGTATAGGAAAAGTATCTATGTCCTGACTCATTCAGCATAGGGTTCTGAAAGCCACTTTTTGGCTACTTTCAGAAGAAATGTAGTAGGATTGCTTAATTGCTCCTTCCTGAAACTTGGAGGGAAGGGATGAAGGGAAATCAAAATCAGAAGAGCAAGATTAGAGTTATATTAGAAGCAGAGAAAATCTTTTTGGTAAGAAAAACAAGGGTTTTTATCATCGAAGTAGGAAATCTATTAAAGCACTGTGGTGCTTAGTCCCTGGCCGTCAAAACAGCTGGGGGGCGGGGGCAGGGGACGGGGCTGGGGGGGCAGTGGTGAAGAGGGAAAGAGGTTAATCTATATCCAGAATTCTTTCATTAGATGGTTAAAAACAAGGCAAAACAAAATAAAAAGGGGGGAGGGGCTTTATAGTAGACTTCTGAGTGTTGTTCAAGTGGAACAAGGAAACTGGAATTTGAACTTTACTTGTCTGCCACCCCAAAGGAGGTGCCCTCCCGGAGGAAAGCAGTCACAAACCCTTCTGGAGCCTTCCTTCACTGCCAGAGAACTTTACCTATCTTCTCTAAAATAGATGTTAATTTTTTTTTTAATGTGAAACATTTGGAACAAATAGGCATTTTGTCTCGATATAAGGGTTCCACCCATAATGTAGTGCCTATACCACTTACGGGAGTCTAGATTCAGCACCTCTGAATGGAGAGCCCCCCCCATTCCTTTTTATCCATTTCCTCCTTCTCATTGTTGGATACAATGTGTACCCAAAACACGTTGAAACCAGCCCAAAAAAGACAAAGGTAAATGCAAAGAAGAGTTCAGAGAGATGAGCTTGGTAGTTTTTTGGTGATGGTGAAGAGTAAGAGGGGAAAAGCTGCATGCTTTGTGTAACCCAGAGGGGACCGCCATGCACGTGTAGCGGCCTGAAGTTTCACTAATGTAGTATAAACATCTCAGTTCTGATCATCTCTCTCTCTCTCTCTGTCTCTTTCTCAAAGTACACTTTAATTGGTAGCTGAAGTTCGCCGTGATATATATACTTGGTTAATTAAAAACATCCTTTTTTAAAAAATATCTAAAGCAAACATGGATATGGACTGCACTTCCGAGTGGCTTCCGTCTCAGAAACCCTGGTTAGAGACTCGCAGGAGCAACAGTTCCAAGGAGTCTGGGGTGACGAGCCCTGGGCTCCAGGAACACGCCAGCTAAGGCATACAAATAAAGAAGTTTTAAGGCATATAAATAAATAAAGATTAAATGACACTATGATATTCTTCAGTGACCTTTCATTCCTTTTTGTGACTGTAGCCAGAAAATATGAAGCTGAGGTATAGACAAAGAGAGGATGGGGTGAGCATGTTTTATTGTCAATATGTTTTCAATTTTATACATTTTTCCAAAGTTATGTCTTTTAAGGTAGATGTCAGTTTATAAAAATAACAAAGCAGTAGTCATAGTCTCAGATTCTGATCAGCTATTTGCTTTCCACTATAAATTGTTTTTGGCTGGTGGCCCCTTTTTAAAATCATGCCTCTATGGACTTCTTTGAAACTATAAATATGATGGAAGTAGAAATATGTAACTTCAAATTCTGAGCAACTTCTTTTTCCTGTTTCTCTCTTAGGTCAATCCTAACTGTTGTCAGTGAAAAAGAGTCACCTGCTCACAGAACAAATAGAAAAACACAATAATAAGACCAAAAAATGACACTGCCCAGAATGAGAAATGTTGTTAAAATTCAGGGAATCATTTTATAAATTACAATTTTCTGGGCCACTGTCATAGCTGAATTCCCCAGGGTGCAGCTCTCCACGCTGACTGCTGACCTTGCTTTAGCAAAATAGACATCAGTGTCACCCACAGGCCCAGGTCCAGGTCACCTGACACGCCTGGTCGAGACGAAACGGGGCAGGGACTGAAGTTCTGGGTGACATGTAAGTCATAACAGGCACACACACTGTGTCCTTTACGCAGCTCATCATTTCCATTGCACAAAGCTTATTTGAGAATTGTCGTCACTGCCACTTACAGTATGTTTGGCCCCTAGACTCAGGCAGGGGCTCTCCATCTAGCAGATAAACAGCAAACTAAAGAAATCCAGTCTCGCGAGAAAGGCAGACACACAATGTCATTCTCCTTTCACCCTACAGTCATAAAAAGATCATCAGAAACAAACCAAGTAACCAAAACAAATTCCCAAAAGAAATATAGGAAATCAATATGTCATTGAAAGCTACTAGGGAAAGGTAATCAAGAAGGAAATATCCAAGCTGCTGTCACTTGTAAGAGAATGTCACAAAAGTATGTATTTCCCAAGATGAAGGGAGGTTGCAGCAATTTCCCATCATGCACATTGAGATACAAACAGAAATCCAGAGCTGAGCCTCAGAATCTCAGCTCAGGGTAAAATAAAATAGAAACCCTCAACATCCTCGGCCTAACGGAAGAAAAAGGGTTTTTTGAGCACATCGCACAGACACACATGGGGTCATCTTAATCATAATAACAGCCGACATTTTTTCAGTGCCAACTATGTGCCAAGCCCAATTGCCCAGTGAAGTATGACTATATGCAGTTGGCAGGTGAGAAACTACGACTCGGAGGATTAAATAACTTCTCCGTGAACCGTGCAGGCAGAACTTAAACCTGGGTCTGTGTGACTTCAAAGGCACGTTTGACCACTTCGGTTCCGTTTCTCTCTTTTATTTTCTTGAGAAACACATGGCTGCGTAAGGCCCATGATGACCTTCCCTGGCATGGCGCTCATAGGCTGAAAGCATCTCTATTTTCAGTAGTTGTTTTGTCATTATTCTAAGTAACTTGTTAAACACAGCAAGAGATGTTACATATTCCGCCCACACCAACACTTGGGGTAACAATGCCACGGATCTGTTACTAAACGAGGGCAGCGCAGCATCCGCTTCACGCCCTGTATTTACTTTGCCACCTATTTTCATGACAATTTTTGTATCTGCTTCAGTCCCGTCAGTTACGATTTCATAGATGCTAATCTCAGCCATCTCCCAACCTCTATTCCTAAAATAAAGTCTTTCTTTAAAATTCCCTTTTCATCTTTTTGGCTATTTTTTTTATTGCCAATTTTATTCTATTGATTCCCACTTATATTAATTTGATCAGAATTGCCCACAAAAAGGCAGGTATAAACACATCCTAATTATAAGCCAGCAGAACAACATTTGGCTTGATTTTTCAGCACTTTTCCTGATGCTCTGTTGTGAGATTGTTTTTTTTTTCTTTTTTCTTTCTTCCTGGAAGAGTTTTCTCAATGAATAATATTCTGGATCTTTAATATCTTTCCTGGTTTCTATTCCCTTCTCTTTTTATGTGTTTCATGGGGACCCGTAGAATGGTAGGAAGGCACGCAAGTTTTCAATCAGGCTCCTTCGGTTTAAATCCACCTCCACCATCTACTATTTGTATAATCTTGGAACAGTTAATTATCTGAGCTCCATCACTAATGAAATGAGGATAATAATAGCACCAACTTTATACAGCAGTTAGGAGGCTAAGAAAAAATAAATAAATAAAATAGATGTCAAGTGTTTGGAACCGTAGCCAGTACCAGGTGAGCTCTTGATAAATATTATTTCTTGCTATTACTGAAAACCTCTCCAATGTTCTAGTTGCCAATTTTATCCCCACTTACACAGATTTATTGGCTTTCTGCATTTACCTTTCTTTTCAGCTTGCCTCCCAACCCCCAAAAAATTTTTTCAAACCATCTGATACATTTAATGATAAATATGATTACTATTATGCTTCATGAAATTTAAGAATAAATGGTAAGCACTGACCTTTGGCATTGAAGTATTTGTCCGTTGAAGGATAGTATTAATGTAACCCCATACGTTAATACTATTTTTATTAACAGTGAAAATGCTACTGAGGATTCAATATGTTACACATTAGTTTCTATATGAGTACTATGGAAGAAATTTCTTTCTGTTCTTGGTATCTGGAGTAGTTGTACTGCTCCTGAACTATTGCTTTGTTTACCTTTCAAGGACCCTGTATCTTTTTCCAAAGAAAGTTGTGTCATCGGCAGATTTAGAAACTAAAACTCATTTGTAAATACTTTTTTCTAACAGGGGCTTATACATTGCTCCCTTTCCATTTCCCGTCTGGAATTGTTTACTGGACTTTACATTGCCTGTTTTCAAGTTGGTTCCCCAGCTGCGACTAATCATCCTCTCTCTCCCAGTAAGAAAATTGTCGGGGTACTCCGCTGAAAATTGAATTATCAACTACATTATGAAAATCTATATGTACTCCACCCACAGTTTTTTCCTTATCTATATGCAAATTCACATCATACTACAAGGCAATTAGGGCTCCTAATTGCTTAATGGAGAAATCCTTTCTTCCTCTTTTCTAAATGTAAGTGTTCAATGACCCTAGCTTTATAGTCTGCCTAAAAGGAGGAGAGTCCGAGATCATTGTCTTCTGGGTCTGTGCTAGATTTCTTCTTGGCTCCGAGCATAAGCTATAATCTGTTTACCTGTTTGATAGGACAGTTGTGGCCAAGCAGTTTCTCAGTTCCCTCCTTCAGCTCCTTCAGGATGCTAGGGAATCCCTTTTATCAGCATAGTGTTTTGGGTTTTGTTTTGTTTTTGACACAGGTCAGTTTATATTAGCCCATTTAAAACAAAGAAAGAAAATAAGTTCAGCAGCATCCCTAACAAGTAATAGAGAGGGGAAAGGAAAAAGACACCCTGGGAAAAACATCATGCAAAGAATCCTTAGGCTTTTTCAGGGACCAAGATAGCAGTGACTCAGAGATGCTCTCGCCTAGCAACCCTCATCCCACCTCAGCAATGCACTTTACTGGGTCATCCACTCAGCACCTGCTGGAGCTGGGCACGGTGCTAGCGGCTGCAGATGCAGAAAGGAACAAAAGAGTACAAGTCCTGACCTTCATGGAGCTAAGATTCCAGTGGAGAAGCATAGACAAAGGAGAAGAACTGAAATGATTGAAGATGGTGTTGGTGATCAAGCAATCAGAGAAATGTAATAAAGAAAACTAAAAACCCTTGATTGGGGAAATCTACCACCAGGTTTTGAACTTGGAGACATTTGAAGAATAACTGTCTCCACTGAATAACACAAGGACTTTAGACCTAATAGGATCTCAAAGTCACAAGCAAGAACTGGCTCTGATCAGAGCAAAAAGCGGCACCAAGTAAAAGGCTAAACTTACAAGTCAAAATGTTACTGTCAGAGCAGCAGCATTAAAGTACACAGTTGGCTTAGTCAGCCCTGGCTGCCAGTAACAGAATGTCATAGCCTGGGTGGCTTAAACAACAGGAATAGTTTAGTTCTAGAAGCTGAAAGTCCAAGATCAAGATGCTAGTTGATTCAGTTCCCCAGGAGGGCCTTCTTCCTGGGTTGCAAGAGAGAGAGAGAGAGAAAGCTCTTCCTACAAGGGCACTAATCCCATTATAAGAGGCCCCACCCTAGGGCCTCTTCTAAATGGAATCACCTTCCAATACCCCCAACTGCAATACTATTCACACTGAGGAGTAGGGCTTCAGCATGTACATTTTGATGAGACCCATACGGTCCATAACATCAAATGGGAACATCCTGCTAGAGCATGACTGAAAATAACTTGTCCTGTATGCAAAGAGCAGAGCTTCCCCACCACACTCAGCGGTCTGGCTCTGACGGTGAGTATGGTCTTGGCCTCTCCCCTGGCAATCCTCTTCCACAGCAGCCTGCAGAAGGGACTCCACTGTACCCAGCCTTGACTACCAATGCACTGTGGCCCTAAGTTTCTATGACAACTCTCTTGTCACCTTCTTGTCAATTCTTCCTTGGGAGAGATTGGAGATGCTACATATAATTTCTCTTTTCATGTCACAAATGAGGAATATTACTCTCAAGAAACTTCTTTTGTAGATGACTGAGAAAAGAAAAAAGTTAATAGTGTTTTCAATGAACTTTAATATAGTTATAAAGCAATTTAAAAGCCTATTCTTCTAATCCTAAGAAATACTAATCTAGGTCAGGTATGTTTCTGTGCTTTTAATATAACAAAAGGAAAAAAGACATCTTAGTACATCGATAATTGCAGGCTTGATTTTTAGGTGCCCATTTAGAGCTCTAAGGAATGTTTCAGTGTTGCAAGATCAGGGACAAACAGTAGAACACTCAATTCTTTGTAAAAACTGATGATAAACCCTTACACATAGAAAATCTCCTTTTAAAAAAAAGTAGTCATCCTCTGCTTGTTCATTTTCAGAACTATGTACACAGACTAAAGATAACACCAAAATTATTACCCTCGGAGAGTGGGAGTAGTAGCATACAGATAGTGCAAACCAATTACTAATGACAATTCGAAGTGACATGGTGAAAATGGGGAACAATATGTCCTCCTATTAATGCTTCAGAAACTATTTATGGTCACTATTTAAAAAGCGATTCTAAAATAAATGTTGTATGTCTATCACAACCAAATTTTCAGAAGGTCTTAAAAAAAATTGGACCATGTATAAGCAAACCAGGATGTATGCAAGTAAGAATCTGCAAAGCGGTAAAATCCAACTGGAAACTGAAAGAGCCTCTGACACTCTTAAATGCTTCATGGTTGTTGCTGCCAGAAATACTACCCCAAAGTAGGAGTGGGGTGCAATTGGAGGTTGGAGACAAGGATGACAAATTTGCAGATATGAACCCCCAATGATGATGACCAATTGCCTGGCACTTGCAGAAAGCTGCCTTGAATCACCTCCTTTCTTAATATGTTTTACTGAGGCTAAATAAAAGAGACGAGCTCAGCCTCTCTTCCCCAGAGTATTTGTGAATCATAGCACCAATTAAACCTGTCATCAGAATTGGGCAGGGAGCAGTGTGGAGGTCGTGATGGGTTGTAGTCTGTGTGCATGCACCAGTATTTTGTTGGAACTCTGCATATTGGTCACATAATATTGAAGTTTTCTTATAAGCTAATATGAAACATGATTTCAAAACAGGGATACCAATCTGCACCCACATAGAAGAAGTCTAGCTGGTGCCAGCAGAGACCTCTGTGATGGCCAAGCTCCATCACAGAGGTCTCTGGTGGGAGGAGTAAGGTGTGGTCCCAGATCACCTGGGTGGGAAACCTGCTTCTACCAGTAGTGACCTGTTTGAGTGGGAAAATCACATAATATCCTGGACTCGCACTTTTTGTCACCCAAGAAAGGGGGTTGGCTGTCCCTACTCTTCAGAGTTGTTATGAGGGGCTACCATTTTCCAAAGAAAATCTGAGATTTCACCCATTCCTCTTGCTAAAAAAGAGGCCAAACAACTTTCAGGTAGCAAATGTTTGAATGGAAGGACCAGATGTTATCAAATTATTTAAAAACTGTTTTTAAAAGAAGCCTCTACTACCCTAACCCCAAAACAACAAAACAATAATAATGGGTGTTTTTGGGGTGAAAAGCTAGACGGTATGGGACAGTGGCCAAAGGAAACTGACCTCTCTCTGCACTCCTATAAACTGTGTGCCATGCATGTGCTGAACACAATCAAAGAAAAACAAAATGCTTTTCTAAAGTAGCCTTTGAAACCAGTCCCACTTGTGCATTTACCTTTATTACAAGGGGAACAACGACTTCGAGCTTTACTCTGCTCCTTGGCCATCATTTAATCTGAAAGGCATCCCATATGAAAGTTACAAAAGATCATAGGTTCCTACTTGAAAGATAGAATGAAACCCAATAATTATCACAATATTTCTTAATAGGAAACATGAAATGTGTTAACATGTACAATCTTGATGTTTTATAATTGATCCATCCTACCCTAAAAGAAAAAACATTTAACTTATGAACTTTCCCTTCCTCCTTCTCCAGTCAGTCGCATTTTATCTAATCAACTGCCTGTTTTTCTCTCCAATGAAAGCACAGTCACACACCTCCTCACTTTTTCTCATTTGCAAGAGAGAGAAAGAATCGGTGTTGGGGGTGTGGTGTCGAGAATAAAAAGGTAAAGTCTTTTAATTCCCCTTATTTGGAAAAGAAAAATAAAAGCTACAAAATCAGGCTGCCAGCCATGTTGTCTTTTAAACTTGAAGTTTTCAGAGGAGAGAGTGATTTCCCGTTCTTCAGCATCTCTTAACAGTGTCAAGTTTACAGATGTTTAAAAATAAACATTGTTTGAAAATAATGTCACTTATTCCTTACATGACCAGGGAGCTATTTTGTGTAACAACTGACTGCCCAGGGAAGCAGAGCTCACAGTGATGTTTCATTACACCCGCCCCCTCTCAACCCCCTCTGGATCACCACCCCATAGGCGCCCAATGGAAGTAACCACCACACAAACCGTGGTCACACAAATGAAGCTCCTGTCCTAGCAAAAGTGCAGTGCCCTCCACACGAAACAAGAGTAGTCCCCAAGCTCCTCACGTGGTTACTAAAAATCTTCCTCAGTGGAAATGACATTCTTCAACTTCTCCTTTTTTTCACCTTTCGTATATTTTCTTACCATGTCTTAACCAGTCTATAAATACTCTGGAAACCTGAGAAGATCTCTTAGGGAAGATAATGAAAGGGAATGAACCTTTACTCTTTGTTTGAGAAAAAAAGAGGAAGATTTGTTAAAATGATTTTCTGTGCTGTAGTCCCTAGACCTCCATACTGAAGTCTGTGTAAGGCAGAGAGATTTGTGGAGGAAATCTCTTAATTCTAACAATGAGGGCTGCTTTGAGTTAATTACATTTAAAAAAGCAGTGTTTCAGTGATTCTTGTTTCAATGAAACCATTATTTTCTAGATCCTGCCAAAAACTTACCACAACTCATTCATGTAATTTTATTACAAATTAAGGTTCCCATAATTTTGGAAGAGAGACGTACATTTTAAAGTCTCTTGGGAAGGGAAGACCTGTGCTTCGGGGCAATCCATCACCCTGAAAAGAGGAACAAAGGAGAGCAGCTTGTAATAATGCTGGTGAGCAAGGCCTGGTCGGCCGCACTTCGGTAGCTCTGTGGTGACGCGTGGAGAGGCCCCGGGAACCACACTGTGTCAAGGGCACAGCCAAGGCCTAGTGGGACTTACCCAAAAAAAGGTACAAAGAGAAAGAGGGAGAGTTTTCAAAGGTTTAGGGATTGTTTGTTTGTTTGTAGTAGACAGGTCAACCATCTCCATAGGCTTGTCCCTACAAGAAATAGGAATTAGGATCAATAAAAGATAACACACAATATATTTTTTTCTTTTAAATTTTCCTTTCCACTCAACACCAAAAAACCCCAAAACAACCCAATTTAAAAATGGGTAAAGGACTTGGATATACACTTCTCCAAAGAGGACATACCGAAGGCCAATAGACATTTGAAAAGATGCTCAACATCACTAATCATCAGAGAAATGCAAATTAAAACCACAATGAGATACCATCTCACACCTGTCAGAATGGCCATCATCAATAAATCAACAAACAAGAAGTGCTGGCAATGATGTAGAGAAAGCAAAACCCTTCGCACTGTTAGCAGGAATTCAGACTGGTACAGCCACTGTGAAAGGCAGTATGGGGACATCTCAAAAAATTAAAAATGGATCTGCCTTTCAACCCAGCAATCCCACATTTGGGAATATATCTGAAGGAACCCAAAACACTAGTTCAAAAGAACATAAGCACCCCTATGTTCACTGCAGTGTTATTTTCAATCACCAAAATATGGAAGCAGCCCAAGTATCAATCAATAAATGAGTGGATTAAACTGGGACATTTACACAGTGGAATTCTACTTGGCCATAAAAAAGAAGAAAATGTTATCCTTTGCAACGACATGGATAGACCTGGCGAACATTATGCTAAGTGAAATAAGCCAGTCAGAGAAAGACAAATCCCATATGATCTCACTCATATGAGGAATCTAATGAACAAACTGAACTAACAAGCAAAACAGAGATAGACTCATAGACGGAGAACAGATGGCAGTTAGTGGGGCAGGGGCAGTTAGGGAGCACAGGGACTGAGCAAAAAGGAAAAAGGACTCATGGATATGGATAGTAGCGTGGTGATTGCTCAGGAGAGGGGAGCATAAGGAGGCTAAATAGTAATGGGAAAAACATAATAAAGATTAAATAAAAAATAATAACTAAAAACATTAAAATTTTTTTTTCCTTTCAGGAAGACAGGTATTGTCTCCTCCCCTTGACTGAAGACAGAAACTTCTGGAACTCTGTTGAGGGGTAGAGAAATAAGAATAAGAGAATAAAAGAAAAGAGAGGGCAACCTCTCCCTGCCAGCAAGCCCAGAGCACAGCTGCTGCACAGACAGTTCCGAACCTATCCTTCCTCCGCCTTTCTCCAATCTTCAATCCACCTTCCCCACCTCAGGTATCTGCTGCCATCCTATTTAACTCCCTTTACTCACAGAGACGCACAGACCAGGTTAGCAACGACTCAGCATTATTTAGAACAACAGTTTTCACTACTCTGTCTCATTTCTTTACATGTCAAGTAGACGTGTTCCGTACACACAAGCACATACTGATTATGCACAGCTCTATACAAAGTGAAGGCATCAGTGGAGCCCTATGAAAACTTTTACAAAAAACAGGCAACACTTGAGAGCAATTTCTCAAGACCCACACGTCCGGCCCTACTTGCAATGCCAAGAGCTGACGGAGGCAGCCTGACGGACTGGAAAAGTCACTAGAGCAGCGTCCGATGGCCCGGGCTTGCAACATGTTAGCCACATAAAGAGTGTCACCTCTTTAAGGATCTATTTCCTGATTTAGAAAGCAGAAGTGCTCTTGGGCCCCATTTAGCCCTTCACTTAAAGTTCCCCACACTCATATTCCTACTGATGTCTGGATAAAACATCAACCCCTAATTCAACGGTGCCGTGAATGACTACTCAGAATGACGACGACAAAGTGAGTCGCCTTTTTTCCCTGTGAAATTAGTGATTATGGCATCACCTCCAAAATTTAGTGGTAGATTTTCTCAATATGTCATGTATCAAGAGAAAACATACACACAGAGAAAAATCTGGAGTTCTCACTGGGAATAAAAAATCAGTATATGTTACCTTATGTTTGGAGTAGTAACTTCCCTGACGTTTGAAGAAATCTTGGCATTTTACAAAGTTCTTTGCCTTTATCCATATTCTACAATCCATGATGAAATTTGTGCATTTATTTCCACTTCCAACCCTTGACAGTAGCTGTTTGGGTGGATATAAAGAAATTGTTTAAAATTGTGTCCAAGCTTTCTGTTTGTTAATAATAATGGTAAGACTCCAGAGTTCCTCAACTTCAACATCCCACTACTGTTCTCCCATGACCTCTCATACCTGGATTACAGGCAGGTGCAGTCTGTAATTGTGAAAGAATATTTCACCATCAACAGAAAAGCATTTATTAAGTGGTAATTATACTTGGTGCTTCAATGATGGGGGGAGGGAGGAAGGAAAGAAGGGAGGGAGGAAGGAAGGGAGGAAGGAAAGAAGGAAAGAAGAGAGAAAGCAGAGGTTTTTTCCATTCTAACTGCTTCTAATCTGTTACTGGAACAATACCCTGAATGAGGGTAACAGGAACGCAGAGATGACAAAATGAAACAGCACAGTAAATCAAGGGGGCACATACTTACATACAAGTAAGCAAGAAAAGAGGGAGCAGGGGCAGTATTAGATGCATAATTGAGATGGGAACAATCAAGATAAAGTTCTAGAGGAGCTGAAATAAGATTTAAAAAAAAATCTGTGTTCTTATCAATCTGGGAAGACCTCTTGGAACTGGCAGGGTTTTTGGTGTGGAATTGTCCTTTGATGGGCTGCGGGGTCAGGAGAGGCTCGAAACCAAGTGAGACACTCAGTCTAGGAGGTTCCCCCCTTGTGATCTGCCCCCCCTCAGGCCCTAGACCCACCACGAAGTCTTTGGAGGAGAGCAAGGCTCAGCAGCCTTCCTCTTGTTGACAAGGACTGGTGAGAGGCAGGAAGTCTGACGACAGGACGACAGTGGTCCTGCTAAATGAGGACAAGTTCTGCACCCAGACAGAGGCCAGCGAAGACGGAAAGCAGTCTGTTCAGAAGATACTAGAAAGGACGGCACTTTATGCAGCAGCCAATGGCTGCGGCGTCTTACCTGCGCCGTAAGAAGGCATTTTGCTGCTGAGGGCCTTAGTGTTTAGTATCTGACAACAGTGACCCAATTACACGTAGTATCTTCATAGGCTGAAACCTACCACAAATGTATAGTTTCTGTGGGATATTATGGTGAAATGATTCACATCCTAAATCATTCCTTCTCAACAGCTCCTCAAAGGCTTAAAAATAGCACTACTCTCTCACAGTGATTCAACTGGCTTAAAATAATTCACAAACATCTTCCTCAAAGGAAGTAGGGTAAAGATAGGAGGTAGAATGCCAACGAGATGACAGGTTTTGTCAGCACTGAGAGAGGTGACTAGATTCGAACTCACAGACAGGATGGAGTCTGGAGTGAGCAGTACAGTTGATTTCATCTTGATTAGATTATTGCAGTCAGGAGTTAGTTGTTGGATTTAGACAGAGTATATAAGGTTAACAAAACGCAGGAATCCTGGTCCCTGGATAGTAAACTAGGTAAATTAAAGTGGTTATGACCAAGGGAGAGGAATCTTCTTTCCTCTATGAAGCCACATCCACATGGAATTCACAGTCAATAGACTCCATACATATATGGTAGCCACTGATTTTCCCAAGGAAAAGTAGTGCCCAAGGATTAGCACCAGACAAGGTATTTGGGGAAAGGAATGAGAAGGGGAAATGCATGAGATTATTGCTCAAGTCTATAAACACTATGAAAAATACATTCTTCTTTTATTTTAAAACCATATTTTGAAAACTTATAAATTCATCCATTCATTCACCAGAAATTTATTTCTCCCTCATTACACACCAGACCCTATGCCAAGCCCTGAGGACACAAAAATAAATAAATAATATAATTAATCATTATAATAGCTTCCACTATTGGGTGCCTAATATGTGCCAGGAACTTCTCTACTTCCATTATACCATGGGACAGCCATAGCAAACCTCTAAGGGAGACATTATGTTCCCACTTTGCCAATGACAAACTAACATGAAGGAAGGCAGGCTCTGAGAGATTAAGTAAAGGTGGCGGATCTCTCAATGAACTCCAGTGCAGGAGTGAGACATGCAAAGTAATGTTTACAATATTCCATGGTAAAGGCTAAAACAGATTAAAAAAAAGAATAAATAAAGGAGGAGGCGCTCCTAACTCAGCATATGGGAAAGGAGATAGGAGGGGATGGCGGGGGAGGGGGGGGCCGCGTGGAGGGCGATAGGACACAATGTGTGCATGTGTGTGTGCGAGAGAGACAGAGACGAGTGTGAGAGAGACCTGGGTGGTGGGAAAGAAGCGCAGCCCACAAGGAGGATACATGGTAAACAGTCCATGAAGAGAGAGAGGGTTAATCTGTGCTGTCTTTCAACCATACCCACAAAAGCTTCCCTCTCCACTTCTGCAGGATAACGACGTTGCCGAGAGAGCAGCAGGGTTCATGTGCACTGTTTCTGGATGACACCAGAGGCTCTGACAAGACAGTTTTTATCAGCCTGAAGAAGAGGGGCATTTATCATGACAAACTAATTGCTCACTTTGAGTTAGATATTGTTCCATCTGTCTATGTGCCCTATGTGACTACACAGTAATGACAGGGTTTTTTAAACAAACAATCCACAGCCTATATGTCCAGATAAATGCTTCAGAGCAGTTAGTCACCTTAAGTTTAAATCTCGATTTCAGTGTCTGGCCCATTGCTCAAACCATTCCAGGTACACCTCTTTTGCAGTTACCTTCACAGCTCACCGTACCTTTTGAATATCCTCCACGGTGATCAATCTTCACCGGCTAAAGCATAATGTGTTTTGTTTTAAGTCAAAAATCATTTTGAGACAAATCTATGATGAGTGATTAAATTGGGTAAAAATAATTGAAAATGCCAGCAAAATGCCAGGCACTCAGCTAAGTATATTTCATACATCATCTCACCTGATTTCTCACCACAAGTCTATAAGGTAGGTATTAGTGTTCCCATTTAATACTTCTTTACTAATTATAAAATTAGTCCATGTTGCGTAAAGAAAGTTTGACAAATCTGGAAGAGTAGAAAGAAGAGATGAAAGCCCCTAGGGGTGGCACCACTCAGATACACGCACTATTGACATAATTGTGAGCATGGGTCTCGTCTTTCTTCCAGGAGTGAGCGTACAGTGATGCGCTTTCCCCCTAAATAGTCACAGTGTGTGCAGCCTCACCAGTTTCTACTCATTATTGTATGCTGAGCAGTTTTTCATGTCACTAAATTTCTTCTACAGAAATCACCTTTACCCACTGTTGGGTGTACCTGTGTGTGGATCTACTCAAAGACTCCCGGTTTGCGCTGCCCCAAGTGAGCCTGCTTCATAGGTAAGCCTCTGTGCATTTCTGTGATCAGTTTCTTCAGTTAAAGTTCTAGAAGTAGAATTACTGAATTCAAGGCATGCATATTTTTAGAGGCAGTTATAATTTTCTCAATTTTTGGAAATACTTTCTAAAGTCCTAAGCCCCGAATGTAGCAGGGATTGGATGTAATCCAGGTCTGTGACTCTAAATCCTGTGAATGTTTATTTCCATGATGATAAACAAATTTTGATCAAAAATGAGAAATGTCAATTAAAAATAAGAATGTTCGCTTATACAAAACTATTCCAGAAAGAATTTTAAAAAGAAATTAAAAATGCTTTGGATTTACCTTGTTCCCCTAATGATTCTTCAAAGTACCAAGCTCATTTCCGAGTTTATGTCTTTGTTTTATTCATCTTAAAGTGCTCACTTAACTGTATTGTTATATTCTTAGAAAATGTCAGTTCCATGCTTTACAAATTTATAATACTATTAATATTCTGGCCTAAGCACTGGGCTACTAGTTGAACTGCCAAAAAACATAATCTCTCCAGCATTTAAGCAACATAATTGAGGCAAACTCTGTTACCATTCAGGCAAGCCACAGCCAGGTGGGGAGCCCACACCCACGTGTTTAGAATACCAAACAACTAATAGATAACCAGTCTTCTTTAAGTCTGGCTACATTCTGATAACAGGGGTAAAAAAAAAAAAAATTTCCCACCCAAGGTCCTACTGGTTTGTTATAAACACACAGCCTGCTCTCCTGGAAGGAAGAGTGGAATGAGCAATACAAGTACAACCAGCTCTCTTCCTTGAGCATTTGTCCCCGGAATGCAGCTCAGAATGGATTAACGAAAACCAAGCTGGTGGGGGAGGCGCCCTGGAAGGGACAGGTGGGAATACTGTGCTGAAATTGTATTTTTATACTTGAGTCTATAAACACTTCCAAATTGTCCCTAATTTATTAGCCCCACGCTCTCTCGTCCCTCTTGGAGCACCAAGGGGATTTTAAAGATAAGGAAAGGATTTAAAAGATAAGTCAGAGGAGAAAGTTATTTTAGGAATTCTGACTTTGGGCTTTCAAAGCTCTGGGAAGGACGTTTCGACCTCCTTTGGAGCTCCGCTGGTTTTTCCCAGTGCTCTATTTATTGATTAGAATATTGACAAAGAGCCCTGCTTTCTCCTGATCACTCACCTCAACCCGCATGTTTCACCATCTCAAATATAACCCAAGAAACGGAACTCAAATATCATTTCTCAGAAGGCTTCCCTGACTCCTCTCACAAAAATCGGCCCATGTAATTTTCTTTGTATCACTCATCATTCATGGAAATCATTTCCTACCTGTCTACGTCATTGTTTATTGTTCTGTCTCCTTCACTAAAATACAGACTCCTAAAAGACAGGCTTGGCTAGCTTAATCAACATCCTCTACCAGCACATAAAACAGTTCCTAGCTCAGTGAAAGGTACTTGAAAAAAAATGTGTCAAATAAAAGAATCAATACATGACCAAGAGATGGTTGGGTAGAACCCATTTCCCTACTATTTGCCTTAAATTCCTCCAGAAAACTATTATCTGATTCTTTTGAGATTCAGGCAATGCCACCATAGTGTGTTAGATTCAGCCACCAGATAACTTATTCTAAATTGTAAATTAGCACTTTTCATAGTCACATCAATTCTTAAGACCATTAGTACACTAATGTATTAGTGGCCTTAAAGAATTGACAAAGCTTCCAAAGTACATTTCTCATGGCTCGTAAGTTGGTGATGATAGAATCTGGCACATTGTATTTTATACAATTAACTGCTATTGTCTTTCCTGAATTTTAAGCTTAATTCTCTTTGCCTACAGAATTCTGGATATGAGAAATAAATTCTTAAGATATCTGACTATAATCGTATATCAAGGACATAAATAATTGATTATTCATCTTGTTGTCTAAAAAAGGTGTGCATTTGGACCAAAAATGTTTACATGTATGAATGTACCCACACATACAAATGCACAAAAATAAGAACATCTTGCATGTTAATGAACTTGCTGTGTGCATGAAACTTCCTGACGTATATAATGCATGAGTGGTAAAATAGGTCAAGCAATGGGACCTCCACATTTTTTGAGTCTTTATGAATACAATGTTGTCCCCACATCACCTCTTGCCCAAGAGTTTCAAACTAGAGCCTTGAGAGGAATTTGTAGCAAAACAAAAACCCCAGCCCTGGTGTGACAAATTAAAGCAGCCCTGCCGTCTGGGGCTCAGGTGTCATTTCACAGGGATACATTCTTGTGGCTACAACAGTGCTTCTAGGTTGTCTGCTCTAAATGAAAAAGGATTTTCCATGTGTGTTTTCATAATGAGTGTTAGGCTTTGGTTACATATTTTATCCAAACTGTGAAAAGCTTATGGTAGCCATTTAATATTCTAGCAATGATCTAAATGACAAGCCTATTTTTTTCATAGAAACATTATGGGCAAACACTTTTTTGAACACTCGCTTGATGCCAGGCTCAATTTTTTTTTAATTTCAGCATTTATTTCAATATCATTTTCCCCAATATGAAACACAGCTCTTTCTCTCTCATCCCATCATTTCAGCAAAGCTGTGTCCAAGTTAAATGAACAAGAAAACTAGGCCATTCAGAAGCAAGGAATAGAAAGGTTTTATACCAGAATCATTGCGGTGGCTCGGATGCTCCCCAAGTCACTTTGGGGAGAATGAACATTCACTTTGCTGTAAGTCTTTCATAAAAATGTTAGCAACCATAGGACTCCTCTTTCTCAGACTTACCTCCTCTCTCCCGGGTCATTTTGTGCTTTTGAAAAACTGATTTCTCTGGCCGTGTCTGCAGCAGATGTTGCTTTGCTGTTTGCTAACCTTACGTTAGCACAACACTTACAAAACCGTCTGCAGAGCCTGACTTCTGTCAACACAGTCTAAGGGTTAGAGCGCGAGATGGGAGATTTTTCCCAGCTCTAGTCAATGGCTCCCTTTAGGCAAGTTGCCTAATGTCGTCAGTTGCCACACACCAGTATATAAATCGGGATCTGTGATAATATACAGCCGAAGTCTTTGGAGGAAAGGCCACATTCCTTGTTTCTCAAACTCTCTCCTTGCAGACACATTAAAAGTCTTCTGACATTTCAGACAAGAGAAAGACCCATCACTTAATAATGACCTTTCCTTGCTTAGTGGGTCAAACATGTTTTTAGACCCTTGCTTTTTAAAGATGCCTTTTTCACTCTTATACACAACTGTCTCTTTTGAAATATTTAAGTATTTTCTAAAATTTGACTCTAAAGACAGATTATCAACGTATAATTGTGTAAGAGAATATATTATCAATTTGTTTTACTAATACATATCTAACATTGTTCTACAAAAAGCATGCTTGTCACACCAAGCAAAATGAATTGTTTATTTTTTGCTTTGAGGCTAAATGAGGTTCAAGTTAACAGTTTTCAAGCATCATCTAGGCAAAAAAAACCAGAAGAAAAATAACTACAAATAAAGCCTGGGCTTTCCCCTTAAAGAAGTGCCGATTCAGGAGCAGGCAGGGACTCATAAGACAGCATCAGTGAGTACGCACTAAACTGAAATGCAAATTTACTGGGAATCTAGGATTGAGACTGTTGAGACGTGTGAAGGTTTAAGAAGACAATGACTTTTAAGGTAGATCTAGAATGAGGAACTTAATACCTACAGCAATGGCTAAAGACTTAGAACCTTAGAGGAAGCAATGATTTTTGGTTTTAGGAATTCTGATTTTTGGCATACTATACTTATTTCCAAGTTAGCGAAACTCTGTAATTCAAATAATTTATTCTTGAAATTATTACTGCAGTTACAAGTTCAAATAAAAAAAAAAGTACAATACATGTATTTGGGAAGGCTTTTGACCACATTCCCTCACCTATTTGCAGCCCTTCCAAGATATTTTCTTGTCGCTTTTATTTCTGTATCTGGGGTTTATATTTATTTGTCTCTTGCATTTCCTTGCAGGAGCTAGGAGAAGTTAGGAAAAATATAAAAGTGTATGATGAAGGAAGGACTAGGGGAGGAGAGACAGGTAAGACTCAAGCCCAATTCCAAGTTTACTCCACCTTCCTCACCCCGACCCCCCAGCCTAAGCTCTTCTTCCTTTAGAGTTAGATTCTCTTGGTCAGAGTCATTCTCTAAGGCTCCATCTCTTCCCGCCAGGACGTCTGCTAGCCTGAACCTCCGTTCTCAGCCACACTGCTGCCCTGAGTGGATCCAGCCACAGGAGAGGAAAACCTCGGGCCTGGAGACTGGCGACACAGCACTGGGTTGGAAAGAAATGGCACTGGAGCTCACTGCTCGATAAATGTATCACATGAACTAAATACCAGAATTTCCATATCTTTGTTTCACTCCAGAATTACAGTCACTACTCAGAAATTATCAAATAAATACTTGAAGCATTGATAGAACCCTGTGCTCAACTGAATGTATTCAGAGCGGGGAACGGTGAGTATTTACTTGGGCTATAGAGTGGAACATTTGGGACATTACTGAAAAGTTATGACTTGCTTATCTGAAATTCAAATTTAACTGCAGATTCCATATTTTTATTTGCTAAATCTGGCAATTCTAAATAAGAGGCCATTCGGTTTGGAAATTACAAGGTCACTGCAATCTTTGAAGGATCAGTTTCCAAGCAAGTCACACCGGGAAGCCAGGTCACCAAAGGAGAAGGAGTGGGTGATTATAAGGAAGGGGAGGGAAGTATAAACTGCTTTTCCCTGAAACTGGATGCTGGAAGGAAAGAGAGATGTGCTGCTATTTTATTTTTTTACAGACTTTTTAGATATGCCCAACATGATGATAGGATTCAATTAAATAAATAAAGGAATGCATTTGTTTAAGACTAGATATCATCACCTCACTGGATTGCTTTGAAGAGTCTGTCAGGAAACATCTCCGCCATTCTTATGTTTGAATAAAAATTCTCAGTATTATAATTAATCCAGTCTTGCCTCTTTAAATATTAGGTGTTTACATTGGTAAACATTTTAAAGAAATCACCTACTATGTCAAAAGAAATTGAAAAAGTAACAACCTGAGAGATGTTTGCAACAAACACGCATAATTTTAAAAAGCATTTGTGTCTAGAATATATAAAGAACTCCTAAAAACAGACAAGAAAAGTCAACAACCCAATAGTAAAATAAGAATACAAAATGAACAGACATTTAACCAAAGCAGAAACGTATCATCAAAAGTTCAACGTTTTTAGAAACAAGGGGAAATAATACTATATCCACTACAAGATACTGTTTCACACCCACTGAATTGGCAAGCATTTGAAAGTTTAACTGTCTCAAAGGTTGGAGAGGATCTGAAGCAATGGGAACTATGAGCCACTGTTAGTGGTGGGTGAGCTGACTCACTGATTGTGGAAAACAATTTGGCATCCTCTAGGAAAGCTGCAGATGTGCATATTCTACTACCGGCAATTCCACTTTTTACAACCTAGAGAGAGTTTCGCCTGTGAACACCAGGAGATATAAATAAGAATGTTTCCGACAGGCTGTAAACAACCCAGCTGTCAATCAAAGGAGAGTCAATAGGTAACTTGTGTTATCTTTATGAAACTGAAGACTCTGCAACAGAGAAAATTGATGAACTATATGTATATAAATAAATCTCACAAATAAAATTCTGAACAAATAAGCAAATCATGGAAGAAAGCATAAAATATTAAATCTTTCACATCAAGTTAGGAAACTTGTATAACTGACATTATTTTGTTAGGAGCTATATATTCCTTTGCTTATCATTTTGTTATATTTATTTACATATAGTAAATATTTAGTACACATAGTATTATATTTATATTTATATATATTTAAAACTGTAAAAACTAAAGAAAGGAATGAGAATAATAAAAAGAAGGTCAAGATAGTTATTACCTCCACAGTGATTGAAAATGAGAAATAATTATAGGGAGTTTCACGAAAATTGGAAGTTTTCTTCTTAAACTAGGCGGGCAGTAAACACAAGAGTATAAATTTTATTGCTATAATTTATACCACTTTACACTTATATGTATGAAATATGTATAATTTTTAAAAAGAGAAATACATATATGTAAATTCTCATTATCAAAGAACTTTGGCAGGAGCTGTTTATTTGGGTAAAGATAAAAACTGTGCACCACACGCTCCTCGGCCTACTCTGTCAACACGCGGGGACGGCCCGTCAGCCCGGCCCGGGTTTAGAGCGATCTGAACACGGTGCACACTCAGCACAGCGTGAAGTTGTTGCATCAGTGCTAATCACTGGTCTTACCGCTCTGCTTTGTTTTCAAAATTGAGCCTTTTAGAAACCACCCCACCCAGAATGTTACACAGAATCTTCAAAACATGTTTTTCAAGTGCTCTGAGAGCCAAAAATAATTCGGTCTAATGACAAATGAGACGATGAACACCGGGTCCAAAATATTCTGTGATGTGAAAGACGCAGGCGCAGGGTTGCCGAAAGCACAGTCAGGTGTTCTCCTTGGAATATATATGTGGGTGGGTCTAAGGAGATGGTCAAACTGATCCCTTTTTCTTCTTTGTTCCAAGCCAAGTAGAGCCCACAAAATCACAGCCTGGACCTAACCAAGGGTCAGTTAATGGAGGCCTGGCTGGCACGGTTTCTACTGTTCCCTGCCCATCGAGCTCTGGCTCAGTGAGGCTCCCGTGCCTTCTTCTATGGTAACATTCACCTCTGTTGCCATGGCCAGCTGTTCCTGTCAACAGATCATCAGCGGCCACATTAAGACCCTCTGACAATGGTCACAGGGCCCACACATAACTCACTCCCTGCCTTATATTGGATAAAAGACAGCTCATTCTCTTTTGGAGGGAAGAAGGATTCTTAATTTTTCTGATATATTTTATTTCAGGAACTTTTTTTTTAAACCATGTCTGATATTAGTCTTTAACACAAAATTACAAACATCTCATCTCATAGATACACAAACTATAACTTAAATTCTAATTGAATCTCACTCAGGCTATCAACACATCAAATTAACCTTGCATATTTATCATTGCCATTTTCTTCCTGTCTCAGAGCTGTGTAAGGCTCAGAACACTCCCAAACTACTGTTTAAAAAAAATGACTAGAAACAAGTTTCAATAACTAGTCAGTTACAATATTTAAAAGCCTTTTTTTCCCTTAGAATACTCAAACTCCCCCATATACTCTCATGGTCCATAGCAAACTGTTCTTCAGAGCTCCCTCTCCCTTTTCAATCGTCATTTCTTTCTTTCGGTGCCTTGTAACCGCTCGCTCTACTCTTCACGTATTGCTTGGGTGACTGAGCTAGTGCTGTCTGCAACAAAGCAAGGTTCATGGGCTGTATGACAATGATTCCTTACCTAGAATCAGTCTTCTTTCAAATCTAGGATTGTGGCTACATGCATGGTGGCTAAGACAAGTGAAATGTAACCTCTGGATAAACGGGGTAAAACAAAGCCCTGTTATAGTAGAATGATTGTAATGGTAGAAGTTTAAAGCTGATACCTCATAGTACAAAATATGTATGAGAGTTTCTATATGATAATTTTTAAATGGACTAATGCCAAAAGCAAAGGAAAATAACAATAACGTAAAACCAGAACAGAGATATATCATTTATACAAGTATAGTTGGAGCATCAAGGATCAAAAGGCTATGTGTTCATATCTGCATGGTCATGGGTGAATGTGAAGCTCAGGCCTGCTCTCTTCTGATGCTTATGTTAGTTAAATGGGAACAATAACTCTATTCATCTCCTAAGGATGTTGGAAGGATTCAGGAGGCAATGCTTATGAAGTACTCAATGTCCTTTCAATGAAAGATTTTATATAAATACCACCTATGCTGTTCTATCCAACCACAACCACACTCCGCTTGTTGAAAACTCAATCTCTATCCTCGAAAAGGGGAAATTAACATCTCAAGTATAACTATTTGTAGTTAGCTGATTCTGAGAAATAAGACGACAGAAATAGATGGAACAAATTAAAAATGTATTTTGATATCCCATTCAATTTCATTTCTACAGATTGTCTACATAATATTATTTTTAACAACAAAAGCTAATTTTTTTTAAATGACACTATATTTGGTCAGTGAACAGAAATTCTTTTTTTTATTTTTTTATTTTTTACAGAGAGGGGAAGGGAGGGAGACAGAGAGGGACAGAAACAGCACTGTATGGTTGCCTCTCACATGGCTCTCACTGGGGACCTGGCCTGCAACCTAGGCATGTGCCCTGACTGGGAATTGAACCGGGACCCTTTGGTTCCCAGCCCACGCTCAATCCACTGAGCTACACCAGCCAGGGCAACAAAAGCTTATTTTTAATCAGTGCCCTGTTTTCATTGTCTCTACTTGCATTCATGCAAATGTCAAAACTGGCAGCTCAGATTTAAGTGAATTAATTCATAATTTATTAAACTCCAGCGTTAAGGATTATGATTGTTGCTTCAAGCAATAAATATAATCTAGGTGAAAACCTTGCTCTGAAGATTACATTCCTCAGTGCAAGTGGCAAGATGAGGAGGAGAGATTAAAAGGTAAAATAAATATACAAATAAGTATAATCAAGTAGATAGCAAGAAGTACAAATTGCATTGGGATGACTAATGAAGAAGAAATGATATTTGACTGAAATATAAGGAAAACCTTCATGGAGAATGCAGTGCTTGAAATGGACTTTGAAACACAATTAGAGTTTTATAAAGAAGGGATAACAGAAGAGACATATGTAGACAGGAGAAGTTTTTCAGTAGGTTGGGGGAGAGCATGCAGTCAGGTTTAAACAGGGCGCTGGAGTATGAACTGGACTAGAGGATGATAGATGGAAACAGTGGAGGCTGAATCGGGAAGGGTTTTGAAGGTCACAATAAGGATAATAACCTAATTAGATTAAATAGATTAGGAGTCACCAAGGCTTAGGATCAGGAAAACAGCATGATTTGAGCTGTGTTTTAGGATGAGTCATTTGTCAACAGTTGTGTAGATCAAGTATGGAAGGGGCGCCAGTGAGAGGAGGAACCAGTTATAAAGCATCCACAATATTCTAAGCAAGAAATGACGGGGGTAGACACCTAGGTGTAGCATCAGGCATGAACAGGAGACATTACAGGTGGAATTCCCTAAGAAACACACTGAGACTCTGAGAGCATTATGCGGGCAATTTGTGGAGGAGTGCTCTCAGAGACATCTTCTAGGCTGTGAGAACGTTAGGACTAGGGCAAGGGAAAAGTTAAACTGAAGTGCAGTTGCAGCAGAGAACTGAGCCAACCCAGACGATCTCCTGAAGCTGGGATGGCCCTTCTGTTGAAACAATGGGTCTGGGCCTTTGTACCAGCAAGTGGACCAGACATTGGATATAGGGAAAAGGAAAAAAGTTTGCTGAAGTGAAATCTGCATGGATTGGCAGGTAAGATGACATCAAGGCAAAAAGAGAAAGAAAAGTCAGAGCTAAAACCAAGGTTTAGGAACACCCCAGAAATACCTAGAAATGCAGTGGGAGACCTGGTGTAGAGGTGGAGGTGACAAATTCAACTGGAGATATACTGGCATGTTCCTGTTTTCTGTATGCCTATCAGGTGGTAGAGCCTGCAGTGCATCATACCTGTGTTCATTCCAGTGTCTTATTCGGAAAGAAAAGACAAATGTGACTTGAGTGTACATTAATAGTAACAACAGCAAAAGGTCAAAGAAGATTCCAGATAGAAATAATTTTAAAATTGGAAAATAAAATTTAAATTATTATTAAATTAATTATTATTGATTATCTATTTGTAGATGGTATTATAGAATCCCTGGGAAACCTTAGCCACTCAGTGATAAAACAAACAATAAAGTAATTCCATAAAATATCAGGATACAAAATTAACATATAAAACTCAATGATCTTCAAAACAAAAATCATAACCAATTAGAAAATACAATGCTTTTGTAAGAGCTATAAAAAAAGATAAAATATTAGAAGTAAATTTAGCAAGGAATATGTAAAACCCACTTAAAGAACATTTTAAAGCTTTAAATTACTTTTGAAGGACAATAAGGTAGACTTCAAAAAATAGAAAGATTTTCATTTCTTTTGGATAGGATGATTCAACATTACAAAAATATTAATAAGTTCTCCTCAAGTTAATATATAAGTTAATTCTATCCCAATAAAAATACTAATAACGGTTGCTGAATTTAGTCAAGTGGGTTCTAAAATTCATGTTTATAAAAATGCAAGAATAGCTAAGAAAATGCTGAAGAAAAAAATAAGACAGCAATATGGGATGGGGAGACTGGCCATACCAGATCCAATGTGCACTAGAAAGGCCCTATAGCTAAACAGTGAGGGACTGTAACATGAATAGAGAGACAGACCATGGACTAGAACAGAAAATAGACCCAAATATATGACAAAGGTGATATCACAAGTCAATGAGGTAAAGAAAGACTCCTTATTAAATGGTGTTGAGGAAAATATGACCCTATTTGGAAAAATAATTAGATCCATACACCAGAATAAACTTCAAATATATTGGAGATATAAATATAAAACATAAAATATTCAAGTAGCACTAAGAAAACTGGGTGATATTCATCTTTATAATCTGGTATGGGGAAAACCTTCTAATTATCATTCAAATCCAGACATGGAAAAAAAAAAAAACACATTGAAATGCATATCTAAATAACTTTAAAAAGAAAAGAAAAAAAAAACCTTGACATAGCAAAGAAAAAGTCCTAAGTAAAATTAAAAGACAAAAGACATTGAGAGAAAATATTTGAAATATATATAACAAATAAAAATATAATATGTTAATATCTATAAAAATGTCAGGAAAGAAATAACCAAAAGCCTAACACACACATACACACACATCTAAAAAATACACATGAAAAAATGTTCAACTTTACTGATGATAAAAGCAATACAAGCCAACGCTACACTAAATTTATTCTGAGATACTCTCTCACCTATCAGACTGGAACACATTTAAATCTTGACAACACATTCTCTCACATCTTGCTAGCGGGAATGCAAAACGGTGCAAAGCCCATGGAGAAGACTTTAGCAATATCTAACTAACCTGCACATGCATTGACCTTCAAAACAACAATTCTATTACCTCGAAGACACATCCTCACAAGCTGAAAACAAAACATGCACAAAGTTATTCACTGTGGAATTATTTGTAATATCAAAACACTGTAGACAACATAAACGTGCATCTCTAAGAGAGGGTGGAATAAACTATGGAACAGCCACACAGTGGAGGAGCACCAAGCAGCTGTAAAAATGTGAGGAAGATCTCTATGAATTGTTTTGCAGTGATATCTAAGATATATGCTTAAGTGGAGACATCCAGGTCCAAAGAGAATATGTAGTATGGTACATTTTGTTTGAGAAAGATAAACCAGAAATTATTGAAAACAGTTACGTATTGATGTTGGGTGGAAACAGAGTGGCAAGAATAGGGATGGAAAAAGGACTTTACTGAGTATATCTTTTTTTATAAGTTTTTACTTTTGAACCATGCAGATGTTTTATCTATTTAGAAATTAAAATTTAATTTACAAGTGATAAAAGGAAAGCAAACCCTAAGATTGAACACAAATAGAAAAAAAGTCAATATCAAATTGACAATATAACTGACAGCATAATAAAAATAATTTAAGATTTTGAAAACAGTACTCAGGCTGTCTGTACCTCTTTGTGAAGTGGTTTTCAGCTGGCGGTGACTTTGTGCCCGCAGAACATTTCGAGATGTCTACAGACATTGGTTGTCCCCACTGGGGGCGAGGAGGGAGTACCGGAGTCCAACATCCAGGCAGCCACAGCAAAGAATAATTACCCCAAATTTCAATGGGATTGAGGCTGAGAAACCCTATTTTAGTGGGAGATAGTCTGAGGACCAAAAAACAAAACATTATGAAAACATTTAAAATTTTACTCTAGGTTGTTTTGTTGGTAGAGGTATTGATGTATTAACTCTGAAAAATTTTATGAATATCATGGAATATAGAAAATGAACAAATTTGTTAATATTGTTGAGAACCAATTTCTTATTGAGGAAGACAGAAGATAGAAATTGAAGTAGGGAAAGGTGAGGAATCCTGTGGTTGCTGCATTTTAGCTCCTGATTTAACAAAAGGAAAAAGGAAATCTCCTTACTTTCCCACTGGAAGGGCCTGAAGTCATGGCATCTCAATAGCAGTAGGCACACTTGGCATCCGATCACAGTTTCTGAAAACCCTTTATTGACAGAAAAGAACCAGGGCTCCCTGAAGAAGCTGCTGACTCAAATATTGCAGAACAAGGTGAGCCAGATTATCTAGCTGTGCCAGGAAGCAAATAAGGGCTGAAAGACTTATTAACGATTTTTTTTTTTTAAAGAAAAGAAAAAGAAAAATATAGGGGCCATCTTGAAGAAGCTCAGATAAGTCAAACTTAGAACAATTTGTACATTTAAAAAAAAGAATAATGATAATGGATTACAGAATTAGAAAAAAATATGAGCCCTGGCTGGTGTGGCTCAGTGGATTGAGCATGGGCTGGGAACCGAAGGGTTGCCAGTTAGATTCCCAGTCAGGGCACATGCCTGGGTTGCGGATCAGGTCCTCAGTGGGGGCCACATGAGAGGCAACCACACATTGATATTTCTCTCTTTCTCTTTCTCCCTTCCTTCCCCTCTAAAAATAAATAAATAAAATCTTTTTTTTTTTTAAATAAAGAGACTTAAAAAAAAAGTTTGAGAAAACTATGAGTTCATAGCGTTACTCAGAAAAAATGTGGAAGTAGAGAAAGTAATTCTGCACGGAAGACTAGCTATAGAACATACATTAACATTAGACAATCACCATTCTGCAACCACCAATGTAATAATTGAGTCAGGCAAGATCAGAAGTAGATGCTAATACCTCTGGGGAGTGCAGAAGTTCCAAACAATCTCTGACTACTCATAGTACTTATTTGTTGCAAAAGGAAAAATTTCCCTTTGCTAGTATGAAATCTGGCAAACTTCAGTTTATCCAAAGAATCAAGCTTACCACCACCAGTGTGGGGACACACTGATGCTATCAGGCCCTGAAGCGAAGCAAAGGGAAGTAAACAGCGTTACCTATACAATAATGCCTGCAGGACCCCTCAGGCAGCATCATGCAGTACAGTGAGCTCTGGATCAGGTAAACTTTGGTTCCTACCCCAAAAGAGGAAATAACCAAAAGAATAATAAAAGAGGCTAAAGGGATATGATGCAATATTATGCATAATATTTCCTTGGTTCCTGTATTTTTAAAATTAGTTTTAAATGATTTTTTGGCAATTAAGAGGCAATTTAAATATGAATTAATTATTAAACACTATATTTGTATTTAATTAACAAATACTGTATTTGTTGAATTTCTTTCTGATGATAATAATTGTGGTTATATAGGAAAGTGTCCTTGTTCTTAAGGAATATATGTTGAAAAATTCAGGGATGAACTGCCATGATGTCTGCAACTTACTTTCACGTTTCTACAAATATATACAAAGAGAGAGAAAGTAAATGTGGCAACGTTTTAACAACTCATACATTTAGGTAAGGGGCATATCTGTCAACTTTTCTACAAATTTGAAACATTTCACTAAAAAAAAGTGTAGAAAAACACTTGTTTGATTCCATGAGTTTGGAAACCAATACATTATTTAAAAATGGGTAAAAGGAAAATATCTAGCATTTAGTCTGCCTTCCTTAAATGAACTATAACTCAGGATAACCAAATAATTAATTAGGGGAGTTTCTCAACATAGGAGTCTTCTGTATAATAAATGAGGTAAAGTAGGAGTAGAGTATCACCATTTCTAACCCCTAATGAATTAATGGATCTAGGCATAATTATCAGTGACTGCCAACACACTGAAAAGAGAAATATCAGAAAGTGTGTACCTCCCGAGGGAAGTAGACGCCATCCGCAAAGCAGACAATGCCACCCACCAAACAACAACAGTGAAACCTGAATTTGACTGAGCTTCTAGAGTTATCAACACAGAGGAAAAACAGGGCACAGAGGAACAAGGTAAACACCACTGTGGAGATGTGACCACCCGCATCTGGGAAGTTCCCTGGGAAACCTACAGGCCAGACAACCCCATTCTTTCCTCATTAAGTCACTAGAGGAAAAAAAAAATTGTGGAAAAGAGCTACAGATTTTAAGAAACTTAGAAGACACAGCAACCTATCACAATTTATGGACCTTATTTATAATCCTAATTCATATGAATTTGCGGAGGGTCGGGGCAGCATGTGTATGAGAAACAACAGAGAAATGTAAATCCTGCTAGGATATTCAGTGATGGTAAGGAACTACTTTTCATTATTTTTAGATATGATACTGGTTATTTCAATTGTGTGTTTTTAGAGATTACTTATCTTTTAGAGATACACCCTGAAACATTTATAGATGAAATAATGATACTGGCAATTTATTTCAAAATAATGTAGAAAGAGATCTAGGTAAGAGCGTCTATGAGTTGATATTTGTTGAAGCTGGGTGAAGAGTACATGGAAGTTCATTATATGACTGTTTACTTTTGGCAACAATTACATATTTGAATTTTTTAAATAAAAAATTAATTGTAAAAAATTTAAACAAGGACTGCCTTAAAGGAAAAAAAAGTGCTCTGCCTTTCCCCCCTGAATTTATTAAACTCCTTCAATGAACCACCTCCTTGTAAAGCCTTTACTCTATTATTCCATTTAATTCTCACACACAGTAGGTACTAACGAGACTGAACACACATCCTCTGGTGTCAGACCTTCCAGATTCCAATCTCCATTCTGCCGCCGCCTGTGGAGCCAATCAGCCGCCATGTCCTCACCTCCAAAATGGCAATAGCCGTGATATTATCCACCTCTTGGGTTGTACTAAGGGTTAAACAATGAATTATTTTACGTAAAGCACTTAGGACACTCCCTCATACAGAGTGATGCTATGTAAATATTAGTACTTATTATTAATCACTGACAGAACTGGGATAGGACCTAAGGTCTGGCTGACCATGGCCCTTTACCCTGCATGATGCTGCCTTGAAAAGGGCCTAAGAATATGTACGTCCATCGGTTTTGCAGAGTTCTCTGCCCAAGCCATTTCGTCCACCCTGCTGAGAACATTCCAAACTGGGTTTAAGATCAGCAGCAGAGTTCTGACATGCCAAGAAAGAAATATAGATGTTAATGGAATCTTATGCAACAACATAGGTAATTCATTTATTCATTCATTCATTCAATACATATTTATTAAGCTTGGCTCTGCAATAAATGCTAGAAATTTAATAGTTAGGTAGCTACACAACCTCACAAGTTTGCTGACCAGGGGCCATGCTTGGATTTCCACCACCCAGCTGGCTGGGAGGCAGAGGATGCCAAGTGGGCAGGATGGGAGCACTAAGCATGTAGATCTATGGTCGGAGGCTGGCCCTGCAGCGGCCGCCGTGCAGTGCGCGCAGGGTCTCACCAGCTCAAGTCCAGCTCTGGGAATCAGAGCTAGTGGGTCCAAACCAAGAGGCAGGCCCCCGCTGTGGTGACTCCAGGCAATGGTCAAATGTGTGGGAACCAGCCAGGGAGCTGAAGGATTCCTCTGAACTCTGCCTGCCCAATTTTCCTAAGAAGTTCAGAAATTGAGAGGAAGATTCTAGTCCTAGCAAAGAAAACTGTCAAGAAGAAGAAAGAATATTTAGGTTTGTCCTAAGGGGTCTGTGGTCCCAGAAGAAGCATGGAGACTATGGCATTATCAAGGTCGTAGCCAAGTTCTGAGGCCTAGGCCAGGAAGCATAAGGGCAGGGAGTTTAGCACCACAGCAGCTATTGGCTCAGTGTGGTCCCTTATCTTACACAGGTTCCCAGAACCAGACTCTGAGAAAAGAATCCATGTGCAGGCGACTCACTTAGAAGTTCTCCCAGGAGATTCCAAGAAGAGAAAGGAGGAAATAGCAACAGGGAAGAAAAAGCAGCAGCAGCCAAACAAGGCTGCCATTGCAGGTAAAGTCCTAGGGAGTGACTTCAACTGCATCCCACACAACTCCTAAAGTCTGTATCTTGCCCCACAGTGTGCCCCAGCTAGCAGCAATAAATATGGGCTTTTCTGCTCTTCAACCAGACTGTCAATGGGTAAGGGCTATCCCAGAAGACCCTCAGCTCCAGGCACTTGTAGCTCTTCGCACCTGTGGCCAAAGTGGCTCCAGTGGTGCCAGGGTAGCCTCTGAAGACAATCGTAAGTGTAGGCTTGCCAAAGCAAAATAACGCAGAAGTCAGGACAGGAGCACCCAGGTGGTTAAAAGGATTCTGAGAAGCTCTGGGCCAGGTATCAGTAATAGCTACTCACAGCTGTACTCCAGAATCTGGGTTTAATTGGCAGTAAAGAATAATTTAGGAGGATGTCCATAGGCCTTGTCACTGTGATCAAGCTCTGATCATTAGTGTAAGCCTTACAAATTATTGGGTTGGCCAAAATTTTGTTTGTTTGTTTGTTTGTTTGTTTTTCCATAAGATGGCTCTAGTAAGTTCTTAGTTGTCTTGAACTTCATTCAAAACATTTTGTTAGATTGTACTGTGACAGCTGTTGTATCACCATGCATTGTAAAATATACAAACAATAAACTTATCAAACTTGGTGAACTTTTGTAGCCATTTTAATATTAAAGATGGAAGAAAATGTGCAACATTTTCTGTATATTATGCTTTATTATTTCAAGGGTAAAAATGCAACTGAAACACAAGTTTGGTGCAGTTATAGAGAAGGTGCCATAACTGATAAAAGTGCCAAAAATGGTTTGCAAAGTTTTGCGCTGGAGATTTCTCGCTGGATGATGCTCTACAGTCGGTTAGACCAATTTAAGTTGATAGATCAAATAGAG
The DNA here is from genome assembly GCA_004026765.1 of Micronycteris hirsuta. NCBI lineage: Eukaryota > Metazoa > Chordata > Mammalia > Chiroptera > Phyllostomidae > Micronycteris > Micronycteris hirsuta. The sequence goes on from PVJI01000428.1 coordinate 133,403, forward strand.
ACATTGAAAACAATCAACATTACACCATGCAGGAGACAGACAACATACTCAAAATATCCAAATCAATAAAGTTACTGGTGAAAATGAAAAATGTGTCTTTTATTTTATGAGAAAAAACAAACAAATTTTTGGCCAACCCAATACTTTCAACTTGAAAGTATAACAGAACTAAGCTGCTGGCAGACAGGGAGTCTCAGAAATTGGCAACACAGGGCCAACAGGTGCAGGGGGTGCGCTCCACCTGTGTCTGCTTCCTGCAGTGGTCACACAGAGTGCTCTGCTGGCCTCAGAGCCACCAGGACTCCAGGGTGACACGTTCTCTGAGACTCTGCTGCCTCTGCTTCTCTCCAATATTCCCAATCATCAAGTGGCATTTGGAAACATGTCCTTGGAGTGAAATGCCAGAAACAGAACCCTGAACATTTTCATAGAATTGGCATAAAATTTTCCTAACTTTGACCCCAACATCAGTAAGAAAAAAAACACCTGGTTTAGTCATTCTCCTCTTGTGTCTCTTGGATGTCCACTCCCTGTTTCGGCCCAGGCATGGGTGCTGGAAGATCCTAAACCTCTTCCCCAGACACTCAGATCTCTCCATATTCCTTCCAGATTCACTCCTTGAAGCTGGACGCTGTCCCTGACCTTCATTGCCTCATTTTATCATCAGAGCTTCCTCACCAGAGACCCACAGAACCTTTACCTCAGAAGTTAGGGCAATCCGTGACAGCAAAAGAAAGAGAATAGCTGGTTTGTGTGTATTTGTTGAGAGGTAGAGAGTAGGGGATGATGGTGTTAATTCTGGATGACAAAAAAGAAAAGATTGCATGTTTTAGAGTGATCGCCCAGAGAAGAGCCATAGATGGACTGAGCAATAATACCTCAGAAGTGCACAGGCTGAAGGTGAGACAGAGACTCCCAGAAACAAAAATAGCAGAGGCTCAAAACTGTACTCACGAACACACCAAGGCCAAGGCAAAGGGGAGATCCCACAGACACCAACACTGCTCAGAAATACCCCTCACAGTTTTATCAGTGTTTCTTGCCACAGAGCAACAGGAAAAATGCAGTCCTATTTCTTTTACCTTAAAGATTGGAACATCTAGAAGTAATAGCTTCAATCTCTTAACCCCAAAATTGATCAGCACAAAGGATTCCAAACTGTTCCACTAGTTCACCAATGACTAGAAATGACACTGTCTACTCTCCTTGTTTACTGCCAAGACTTCAAAGCCAGAATCGCCGAGGTCAGTAATTCTACTTCTTCAAAAGATTGTTGTTATCTTATAACAAGAATGCAAACTAGCATCCTAGTTCCAGAAGAATGTTCAGTAAATAATGTATAGCTTTCCTTTGACTTTCAGGCTCGTAAATACCAAAATCATTTAAGCAAGGCTATTATACAGTATGGATCTACTGGAGGACATGTATGATACTACCGATGACACAAACTGGTCAAAGAAAAAAAATCAAATCTTAATCTAATCAAGTCTCTGTATCGAACTAGCATGTGTTCCTGAAGTTACATCTATGGTATCGGCACATCAGAAATACTACGTAGCGATGTGGTGCTGCTTTCTGTGACCTCATGCTGATAGCTTGAACTTGGCCATAAGAAATAGCACATACTACAAACTAGGGATTTCAGTTCCCAAGAATTGGCTGTCAGTCACTGACCAGCATAGCCCTGATTGTGGTGGCTCAGTTGGCTGGCGTCATCCAGCAACATGAAAGGTCACCGGTTTGATTCCAGTCAGGGTACATGTGGGTTCAGTCCTGGTCAGGGTACATGCAGGCTCAGTCCTGATCCGGGTACCTGAGGGTTCAGTCCTGGTCAGGGTACATGCGGGCTCAGTCCTGATCAGGGTACATAAGGGTTCAGTCCTGATCAGGGTACATGAGGGGTCAGTCCTGGTCAGGGTACGTGTGGGCTCAGTCCTGATCAGGGTACATGTGGGTTCGGTCCTGGTCAGGGCACATACAAGAAGCAACCAATTGATATTTCTCTCTTTCATCAACGTATCTCTTCCTTTCTTTCTCCCTCTCTTTTCCTCACTCTAAAAACAAATAAATAAAAAATCATTTAAAAAAAACATTTACCAGCACACCCCTGCCTTATATTGTTCCCAAAAATGTTCATGGCCAACAGCACCCAAAACAAGGAGAAATACAGCAGTTCTCCCCTATGCACGGGGGACACATTCAAAGACCCCCAGTGGATGCAGATTAATAATAGCCTTATTAGACTGCAGACAGTACAGAACCCTATACATACTATGATTTTCCTATACATACATACCTATGATAATGTTTAATTTATAAATTAGGAACGGTAAGAGGTTAACAGCAATGACATAATAGAATAGAATAATTATAATATACTATAATAAAATGTATGGGAATGGGGCCTCTCTCTCTCAAAATATCTTATTTTACTTTTAGCTCTTATTTACTTATTCAGCTTTTCACCTAAAGGAAGGACTTTATAGCTTCTCTTTGGCCTCTCTGAATTGCCAGCATCGCTACTCTTGTGCTTTGGAGCCATGAGTAAAATAAAGGCTACCTGGACATGAGCCCTGCCGTGCCACCACAGCCGGTCTGATAACGGAGGTGGCTGCTGAGTGACTGACAGGTGGGGGGCGTATGCAGCAGAGACTCACTGGACAAAGGGGTGATTCACATCCTGGGCAGGATGGAGCAGGACAGTGAGAGGTTTCATCACACTACTCAGAATGGCATGCATTTAAAATCTGTGAATTGCTTATTCCTGGAATTTTCCATTTAATATTTGTGGACCTAGGTTGACTGCTAGTAACAGAAAGCACAGAAAGCAAAACCGGGGATAAGAGGGGACTGCTTCCTGCCAGAGGGGCAGTCAGAGAGGAGAGGCAATGGTCTCAACAGATCGTGGTGAAAATATCTCATTTTGCAATTTTACAAAGACCTAGGGCCACTGCTAGAACCCCTCCCAGGGCACAGGGTAAGGAGCCCTAAAACGTATTTTTCCTAAGTTTCTTGGTTTGTTTAGCTGATTCTTTCAGGTCATTCAAATCTTGCTCAAAGTTCCCCTCATCAGAAAGGCCTTCTCTAACCACTCTCGCTAGTCACTCTCTTTGCCATTTTCTACCCCCTAATACTTATATGTTTTCTTCAGAGCGCTACCTAGCAATACGTTATCTATTGATAATGAACTTAACCTCTGCGAACACAGACTGTATTCTGTTTTGTTCAGTGTGTCCTGGCACTAAGCACAGTGCCTGGTGGCTGCTCAACAATCATGAGGGGAATGAACTAAAGACCATGTACAATGACATGGAAGGACATCTATAATTATTGTTGAAAGGGGAAAGAAAAGCACATTGTAGGAAGATACTCAGTTAATCTCCGTATGCACAGACCCTGTGTTTGTGAGTTTGCCTACTCATTAAAATGTATTTGTAACCGCAAAATCAATACTCACAGCACTCTGACAATCATTCACAGAAACGCACAGAGCAGCGAAAAACGTGAGTCGCCCAGTGCGTTTGTTCCCAGCTGTGTCTGTACAAGGTGCCTCTCTGCCTCCTTATTTTAGTTCTCATACTGGAAGCAAGTGTTCTTTTTGTGGCCTTTTTAGTACCATGTTTCCTGCATTTGATTTTGCTCATTAAAATGGCCCCCGAACACAGGGCTAAAGTGCGGGTGAGCACTCTTCAGCACAGGAAGTCCTGTAATGTGCTCTCCAGAGGAAGTGCCTATGTTCAATGAGCCTCCTTCAGGCACAAGTTATAGTGCTATTGACTGTGAGTTCAATGTTAATGAACTAACAATATATATTGAACAAGGTGTCTTTAAACAGAAACACTTATCAAACAATGTTACTTACTGATCAGTTGACAAAATATCATGACCGGAGGCCCACAGGAACCTAACCCTATACTTTCCCTTAGGACAAAAGTTCAATGTGCACTAACTCACTGTCCACAGCAACTTTGTAACTATCATAAATAATGAGAACCCACTGTATATAGTACAGGCGTGGGCACAAGGAGGTTTACAGGCGTCCATATAGAAAATAATACATAATAAAGAACACTTTAATAAATAATTAATGATACAAGAATAAACTCTGGGTTTTGCATACTCATAACTATAAACCTACTTTTGCCCACCCCTGTGTGTTCCATTTGTTTGGACAATATGAGAGCTAAGAAAGTAGGTAGATAGGTAGATGGATATAGAAATAAATTTGTATAGAGATAGAAAAAATATCGGTTGGGTGTATACAAAACTGTTAACTTTGGTGGCCCCTGAGGAGTAGCATTGAGAGAATATAGAAAAGTTTCACTTTGTGCCCTTTTATGCTTTTGTATTTTTGACAATTTGTTAACAAGTTATTATTATGTTGCTGAATTTTCAAACCAATGTGTTTTTTTTTCACAAAGTAAAACAATAAATCCTTCTTTAAAACACTCATAAATTCAAGCAAGAACCAGAAAAAAAGCTTATATAATCTTTGGCCATTTATATTTTAAAAGAAACATCAACAAGAAAGTTCAGGCCTATAAAGGAATAAAATAAAAATAGACCAGAAAATTGATAGAAGGAGCAAAATGGTATAGAAAACACCAATATTTCATAACCAAATTGCTAAATAAATACAAATAAACAACAAACACCTGGGAGAACGAGGCTCCCTTTAAGCCAGCAATGATGGAGTGAGACAGAGCATCTAAGGTAAGAGAAGAGTCCTCAGATTTGACATAACTTACGTCTTTAGAGAACCAAGTCAGAAAAACAAAATAAATCACAAAAGCTTGAAGCAAACAGAACTATCTAATTCACAATAACATGGAAATAGACAGAAAGCAAAGGAATCTTCTTGGATTGGACTCTTCCCAGCATCCTGCATTTTGGCAGCTTGAATCTCTTTTAAAGTAACATCTTATTCAATCTTTTCAAAATATTGGTGCTTTAATAAAAGGTATGATTTTTATTTCCTTCAGGGAAGGAATATAGCGTCCACATTAGCTTAGTTATTCTCTACAAGGACATATTATTTTTTGTGTTGGGCAATAAATTAAGACAAGAACTGTGGCTAATTTATTCTAGGCATAAGAGACCTGTGGCATACATGGGTAAATGGAGAAACAAGATTTAGCACCCATTCCTAGAATAATTCCTGAGAGGTAAAGGCTGTTCTCAGAATTGAAATCATTTTTCTTGTTTCATGAATAGAAACTCATGAGGTAAGAGGAACTGGGTGGAGGTTTCTCCTCTCTCATAGACACGGACAAGCTGGGCCTTAGAATCAGCAAAAGTTTAATCCTATTATCCTCTATCGCCTCCCCACCACCACCCCCATTGCTCCCTTTTCCATGGGATCTTTGTAAGCTGTCACTTTTAAAAACAAATCTGTAGATTAAACATTTGGGTTGATAGATCCCCAACTACTCCGAGTGCGAAAAAATCTAGATAATCAAAAGAGCCATCCTGCAGCTGTTCCCGTGCAAGGAGCAGAGAGGTCAGGGGGTGAAGCTTCATGAGGAACCGCTGTCGAGTGAGCGCGTCGCTCGGGAAGGTAGCCCTGCACGTTGTTGGGTCAACGTTTTATAACCACCATAGACTGCACTGGTGTGCTTTGTCATCGTCAACCAAAAATGCCATGCAGCTAAAATTTGCCCTCCAGAGCCAAGCACTGTATAATATATCACAGACTAGAAATTAGAAATCTTCAAAGGAGAGGTTTTTCCAAAAGAGCCACAGGTAGAATGAGTTTATGCCTGCTCAATGGGCATGCAATTATACTATTTCTTTCCCAAGTACATTTTTTCCCTTAAACAAGCAAAATTTCTTTATTAAAAAAAAAGTTTCCAGGGCATGTATTGATCTTTCAGCATGAACATTTATACTAATGGTTGAGAATAAAATGTGAACAATTAAGGAGAGAAAAAAAATCCCCAGGCTAGCTAATCTCACACCAAGCCTGTGGCCAATCTGATTGAATTGTAAGTGTGGTGGTGTCTCCTTCTTCCCACCTCTAACATATTTCACTGAATGTAGAAATATTTTTTTGCTATATATTTTAAAAACCATAAATAGCAACATTACGGCTCAAGAAAAGCTAAGTAAAGGCTTCTCCTGGGGTTTTTGTTCTCCAGATTTCTTTAAAAGTCTACAAGAAAGGATATAATGTGGACCACAATGAAAGCCTGGCCTTGACCATTTTTAGGGCAGGTCAATTCTGCACAAAATTTCTAGAAGGCATCACTTACACTCAGTAAAACAAATACATTTTAGGAGCGCAGAGTTAACTTCGTCTGAGTCGATAATGAAATTTTTCTTCTAGGACTGTGGGCCTGAGGGATTTAGGTTTTGTTATTGGAAAATAAGAAATTCTAGTCTCTGAGAAAGGCCACTTGGCTCAGCATGGCTGATACTTTCAAGTTCCCTGATTCCAGCTCCCTATAGTTTTTCAATTTACAAATTCATCTATTCATCTCTTTGAGGAAATAAAAATGATGCTTCTAGCTTCTCTAGAGTTTTTCTGGCAACTACTTATTTCTGACATTTATCTTCCAGGTGAGAGCATTTTTGGAAACAGCATCTTTTCTCCTCCTGTCCTATTTGCATAAGGTCAGATTGGCCTCTATACTGTGCACATGAAGAGCTTAATTGGAACAATATTATTATCCTTCACAATTTACAGAAATACATTTGGCCTCTGTGACGTGTCATTTTCCTCAGAGAGAATAAGCTCTTTCCTTATTAAGCTCTTTGGAAGAGCAGAAATAGTTCTTCTGAACCCTCTGGTACTAGCAAAGCATTCTGTCGTGTTGTTCTTAAAGCAAAAGGACTGAAGCAACACAATGGTTTTGAAATTTTATTCTAAGACCATTTCCCAAAGTGAAAATCTGAAAAATCACACTGAGTGTTGGAATTGACAGGTTCCAGAGAAAGAATCCCACCGAACCTGAGTAGCAGGGAGGTATTTGGTCTGCAGGCAGATGGGATGGCCCCTCGTGTGAGGTCCGTGTGGGAATCGATCATGACCCTTTTCTTTGTAAACCCAGTCTCACCTGCTCCCGTGACTTCAGCTCCCTCTTACACAAGGAGGACAATGGTGCTAGGCAGTCATATTTCTTGGCTCTCTTCCCCTCATTATTTACTCAGAAAAGTTACAACCAAACATTTCACCTTCTCAAGATCAAAATGAGTGGAACCATTGGCTTTTTTAGTTCTTGGTTTTTATTCCACTATTCAGAGTCTTCTCAGTCATTTTGATATCCTTCCTGTACTTATCTTCACTTTAACACTGGAATTTATCATCACATGTCCAAATATTGCATCTATCTCCCTCAGTTGCCCTGTTTTTCCCTCAATGGAATTACCTTGCTCTCAGCCTTGTGGTCTTCAGACCACCTGGCTGTTTTTCAGTACCTCTTTACTTGTCTTCTCTGTATAGTATCTTGTCAGTTGTCCTGTGCTTCAACAGTCACTGCCCAACTCCAGACATTGTGCATTACATATCCTTATATTCTTGGAAAATCCTAATTAGTGGCACTCAATTTACCTGCATCCAGTCCCTCTGCCCCATTCTTTTTTCAGTCCATCGTACCCCATTCAGCCATCTCCGTCCTTCTAAAACTCCATTTTCAGTATTTCCCCCTCGGTTCCCATCTTTCCCAGAAGTCCCCACCCAAACTTGATACTCTACGTTAAAACAATAGCAACTGCCGTCATTAGCTGTGGACTTGCAACAATCACACTTAATGCTATTCAAATCACTTTATATACATTACATTTAATCCTCACTACAAATTTAACAGTTAACTTTTGTTAGTCCCGTTTAATAATGGAGAAAACTGAGCCTTAAAATGTGAATAAGCAACTCTTCCAGTAACGACGAGAGCTGAATTAGAATGCTCATCAGTTTGACTTTCAAACCCATGCTTTTCTCTGGTTATGAAGGTCTCCAGTCGCCTGATGAATCTGTCCAAACTCTTCCAGCCTGTCGCTTTGACAGCTTCATCGCCTGGCCCACCTGACCCACTGCATCACCACCAACCTTGTGCTCCAAAGGACGGGGGTTAAGGCCACACACACCGGAAGCAGCTTGTCTGGGCTGAGGTCCTGGCTCCAAGGCTCCCCGATCCGGCTAGTCCCAGCAAGTTACTCTGCCTCTCTGCCCCTCCACTTTCTCATGAATTCTGATCATGATAAAGTCACTCATCTCAGGGAAATGTTGTGAGATTAAATGAGACAATGCCTCTCTTCATATGACTTCCATCTGTTTCCTCTGTCAAGAATGATCTTCTCTCTCCTTTCAAGTTAGGAAGATGCAACACTAACCCTTCAGTAATTAATTTCATTGCCATATTATTTTTTGTTCCCTAATTTCATCTTCAGAGTCTCACAAATATATTTACAATATGTCAAAATATCTTGCTCTTGATTACATATTACCTTCTGTTCTTCCTTTGTTCTTCCAGATATAGTGTTCTTCTCTTCCAAAATGATACAAATCTCCAAAAGGTGCAGACATTATTCCTGTGTGCCTCCCAATAAAACCTTAATACTATGTATGCTGAGCACAAAATATTTTGCCCCCAAGCTGAGAATCTCAGACTTACATTTCATAAATTTGTATTTACTAACCAGAATATCAGTTACATTTCATTCTTTCTTTTCTTTGCTGTGGTCAAATTCCTCCCCTAGAGTCTAATCATCTCCAGCCTAGATCCTAATATCCCAACCATACTAACCATACCCCTAGCAATTCACTCACTCATTCATGACCAGTAAAAGGGACAGAAGGCAGGCCAGTGTGACTGAAACAGGAGAAGGTGAGAGGACGCGGAGCAAGATTAAGCCCCAGAGGAAGGCAGAGCCAGAACAGGCAGAGCCCATCTGTGTTCCGTGTCCTATTTTAAGACAGCAGTGTGCCTGAAAACGTTCGTTCCGAAGCCAGACTAGTGCAGTCTGAATCCCGACTGTAAAACTCTGGGCTGATTGCTCATCCTCTGTGCCACAGTTTCCTTACCTATAAAATGAGAATAATAATAAAGTTGGGATTCCCTGATTCCCTAGGAAACATATTCTCAGACAGAAATTTATATAGCGAGTTCTCTCAGGAAAAACAGCAGAAAGGCGGTGGGAAAGCCGGCTGGAGGAAAACTGAAATTGAACTGTGGAGCGGCGGCTACAGAGCGTCATCTGATCCCCAAACGAGCTTCGACGCTGGAATGGCCCTGCAGAGATATCTCGAATTTAGGCAAGTCCACAAGACCTTTGTACCCCCAAACTGACCAATCATTGGCTTCAGGCTATCCCTGGAAAGGTGTGCAACCTTGGGCAAGGCAGCCCCTTTCTGCCAAGGGCAATTTCTAGGGAGGGATTTAGCTAAATAGCTGTCAGCAGACAACATTTCAGGAAATGAGGGAACAAATGCCCTGGTTCTGTGGGGGCAATCTGTTTGACGAACCATAGTATCCAATACAGTTGGTGTAAAGATTAAATGAAGTATTGCCTATAAATCATGTAGGATGGCATTTGGTGTATTTAGCCCAAGATAAGTATTAGCTATTACAATTTTATTGCCTAGAAGGTCTCTCTGCTGTACCTAAGGGCTTCCTAACTAAAATTTTAAAAGAAAGTTGACAGTATTTCTTTTTAGTTCAGTGCCTTAAGTAGCTAAACTCTGTAAATATTTATGCATTCATTTGATTATTTATGGGTTTGCTTCTACCTGTTACATAATGCCTTGGCTTATTGTACCTTCAAGTGTTCATTTCCATACTGCCTGTCACCGCGTACAGCAAATGGAGAAAAACAGTGTCTTCTTAACTGAACATGGTCATCACGAAAGACAGGCAAGAGCAACTGCCAGTTATGTAAAGCGGAAATTAATACAGATTGTCTTGAAGACAAAGAAGACATTTTTGAAAACAATATCAAAGTTAAAGCCATGCTTCAATGCCAGGAAACGACAGCTTGGCAAATCCCTGAATGGACACCCCTCCGGCCGTGCACCAGGACTTCTCGGTTTTCTTGGCAATATTCCTGAAGCACTGATTTCCTCGCTCTGAGCCCTAGGCACCCAGCAACTAAAGCCTGCAGACCCTGGTGCTATTATTGCAAGGTGTCTGATACATAAGTATGTAGCTACCAAACTTTAAATTTAACAAAAATTGATAGTATACATTTCTCACTGTACATACCTCTGTCCCTCAAAATAATGTAATACTCTGCTTCACAATGTATAAGCTTATTTACTATCATTACTGAGTAAGTACATAGTTTTCTCTCATGAGTTTTCTTAATTAATGTTTAATAAGTTTACAACTATTTCGTATTTTACGGGAAGTAAACATTCCCATACTCAATCACTACACCTTGGCATTCCTCCTCATCCCCAACACAATGTGTTCAATTTGAAGGCATCAGAGACACCAGATTTCCTCTTAAGGCTAGAGACAATATCTTATTTATCAGTGTATTCCTACAGTGCCTTTCATACAGTAGTAGAAGAAAGAATAATCCTACTTCTACAAATATTTATTGCATACTTGATTTATGCCAGACACTGCTAGGTGTCAGAACTATAATATTGATCTAAACATATACATTCCCTACTCACATGTAGCTTACAATCTGGTAGAAGAGACAAACCATTAAAAATCTATCATTTATACTTTTGACAAATGATGTAAAGGGGAAAAACCATGTGATGAGTGATCATTTTAGATGAAGATCTTCCAGGTTGGGTGGGCAGGAGGAGAGGGGGGTTGTTGGGAAACGCAACCTAGGAGTGCCAGCTGAGGTCGAAAGTGTGAACAGGAGTTAGCCAGCAAGACTGATGGCGGAGGACCCCAGGCAGAGGGTACATCATGTGTAAGTAAACGGAGGAAACTTCAATGTTGTCACTGACAGATGGACAGGACAATTCGCAATTCAGAAAGCAAGTCAGAGATAATTGGGTAGAAAGCCTCACAGGCAAGTTTTAAAAAAAATTGCTTACTTCAAAAATAATGATAAGAAAACACATTTTTGATTTGACAGTGAAATATTTATTTCGCTAAGAATCGTGGTACATGGTAAGAATACAGGATGCACGAGATGATGTGCGTCCTCCAGGAGCTTACCCTTCAGCCCGAAGGGAAGGTCAGCAGACAGTCAGACGGAGAGGGGCAGATGCTGGGAGCAACAAGACGACCCAGGGTGAGCACTAAGCTCACACAGGGCCTCCTGACAGGAAGCAGCGGGTCACGGGAGATGTATTCGGTGGCAACCGCGGAAGAGCCGCTGAGCTCAGGCTGCCCCACAGGGGAGGATCAGCTTGCCTGCAAATGCTGGGATGCCTGAAAAGGGGCCCTGGCCCAGGAGAGGAGCTTTGAGAGAGGACAGCAGAAGAGGGCACGCTCGAAGGGTTTGGAGTGCGCATGACTGTTTACATTTTAAAAGGTTTTTTGCAAGAAGTGACAGAAACTGAATTATAATTAAAGTAACACATCAAAAAACAACTTCATACTACTTTGAAAGAAAATCCAAGTGATTCAGTCTTATTTCCTTTACTTGTCAACAATTCACCGGTTTCAACTATTCAACTCAATGATAGCGTGTTTTCTCTACCTTCACTCCACCGTCAAACTTCTCTAATTTAGCGGAACTCATCTGCCAAACTACAAGAGAGCAAGTTTACATGAGGACCTTATCCTATGTACCCCATACATTTTAAAATGAATGCTAATACTAATTACGGAAACCACACTATCTCTGCATTTCCTGAGCGCGGTGGCCTTGAAAGTAGATTCTACAATTCCTGGCATTTTAGATGGCACTTATTTGGGGGTGTTTTGTTTTTGTTATCACCTCAGACATGACCCTTAGCACTGGCTCTTCTTTAATCAGCTAAACTGGTGAATGGCAAAAGCCTCTCTCCCTTGGGGAACTACAACATTGTAATATAATCTTTCTGCCATCCCCCACAAAAGACTCTGTCGCCCAACTCCCACAGCTTCTAAGGGCCAGCTATTTCAGTGCAAGAACTGATTCTGCACACTCGTGAATAAGAGAGAAACACCATGTAAAGAAGTGTGTGGGGGGCAGGCGGAGGGAGAAAGCACAAGGACTAGAAAGAACAGTTTACTACAGAAAATAGTCAGGAGAAGAGATTGCCCAGAAGTCCAATGTCCTCTCTTTCACATAGGTTCCCTGAGTTTCTGAAGTCAGAGAAGTTTTAGCAGCTATTGCTTTAAAAATGTGGCCGCATTTTATAATGATCAGGTAGTCCCAGGAGTATAAATGTCTTGCATTTTTTAGTAACTCAACTCAGTTCTAATCACAGTTCCAAATATACTTGTGGACTCAATAAATATTACTCAGTGGGCTTGTTCTAAAAGCAAAGCTTTCTCCTAAAAAAAAAAAAAAAAAAAAAAAAAAAAACTCCATACACCTTACCGTGATTAATCAGCACACAAGGTAAGAAAAAGGGATAGAAATTACTGCTGTCTGCACTTTACATTCAGGGAAAGCACCAGAGAAATGTATTCCAATGTCTAAGGTCACAGCCAATCAAGGCCGATGCCAAAACCAGGGGCCATGCATTGGCCTGTGGATTCAATCTGCTTCCCTCACTGCATCACAATGGGATATTAATTTAAACAGAGCCACCCTTTAGCCATAAAACAAGCATAAGAGGGTTCTTTAGTGATAGATATAATTTTTTTCTTTAAAAAAAATTTGACACCCTTTGAAGACAGTATCTATTTACCCTAACATAATGGAATCTAGTAAAACATTTATAAGATTTCTTAAGCTTCCTTCTGTTAATAGTGAAACACTGAATTACACATGGGCATTGCACAGCAGAACCATCGGCATCCACTGGCGCGTTATCTAATATTTATCTGAAAAATTATTTTTATTTGGATTCATGTTTCATTTATGCTTTCAATAGATCTGTATCTGAGAAGGCAGGGAGTTGATTACAGAAATTATGGCACATACAATAGGTATCAGTGCTGTGTTTGCCTCTGGTAAAGAAAATCATCTTTTGTATTTTAGATGTGCTCTCCTGGTCTCTCTAAGATGTTCTTAGGACCTTGAACAATAATACATGAGCTCCTGCTACTGCTCACAATGACAGCCCCACAGAGGGGGCTTTCAAATGGACTCATTCCCTTAAATCCAAGCATAACAATGGGAAGTGGAAGATCCACTTTCCAGCTGGTGTTAAATCATGCAAGGACCACCAAGCCCTTTCCCAAAGCTGACACTTTCCCTTCCACTGAGTAAATCCCTCTGTGGAACCCAAACACTTCAGGGTTCCAATGCCACATAGAGAGTGTGGACAATCACCCTACACTTTCCGCAGGGCATATACATACATAGGGTAGGTGGTTCAAAGCCGTCAGCAGCTTAGACACTCTCTGCAAAGTCTTGCTTCCCTTTGACAATCAAGTTCAATAACATTTGCCCCCATCTTGTAACAAATGTGAGAGTTTTGACTTTGCAAAATCATTCAATGTAAAGGGCCAGAGAAGAATTTAGAATTAAAACCCAATGTTGTACAGATGAAGGACGAGTTTCTAAGAGCTAATGTGGCTTGTCCAGTGTTCCCTTGACAAATGGTGACACAAGCAGGACTTGAACCCTGGTGTCCTGGCTTCAGCCTGCCCCTCACTGCATCTGTTTTCTACACTGCAGCTGTGGGAGTGCAGGGACCATGCTTGCTAGTTCATGTGTCACTGCTTGTCCAGCTTCTAGCACAGTGTGGAACACACTGCACAGAGGGGAAGGAAAGAAAGAAGGAATAGTTACTGGCTGAGTCCTGAGTCCTGAAATCTAACTATTTTTTAAGTCTCAAATATTTTAGCTTATGTAGCTGGGTCCCTGAGGATGGGGTTATGGTGGAGAAAAGATAAAATCAGACAAAAGCACCACGTACACATGGGGAGTAGGCTGTGGGGTTTGCAGAGAAAGACAGGGTTAGGTAGGAATAATAGAATGTTTTAACTGAAGAAGGAGCATGAGGGTAGGATGAACGATCCCAAGGTGTGGCTCTCTGAAGTCACGCGTCTCAAAGAATTTGTGAGGTGTGAATGTGAAGGGAATACAAGGGACACAGGACAGAGAAGCCAATACACTCCTTTTCGTACCAAGAAAGCAGCCCAAAGGGTGGGGCATGGATTCTTACCAGAGTTCTCTGCCCTGCTCAGACCTAGGTCCCTACCCATGAGCTTTTTTGGCCTCCTTGAAGCCTTAGCTCTAAAAGTGACTTGTAGGAATCCATTCTCTTAGGGATGTTACTCAAGGCCCAACTTTGATCAAATTCCACTGCAGGATGTGGAGGGAAGCAGTCCAGGTAGGAGCTCACCTCATGAGGACCCAGGGTTCCCCCAATGCTCTGCCAACGCTGCCAGCCCTGCCTCCAGCGTCTTAACAGCCACACCCCTCCTTCTGCATCCTCACACCAGGCACGCACCACCGCGGCATAAATAACCTCCTCTGCCTCGTAACAATCTCTCATACAGTCGGCGACATCCGCCATTTAACTACTAGTGTATCACACGTACCTATTTTCTGGTCCAACATCTCTCCTCGCTTTCAACTGGGTTTCTTAAAGGCACCTCATAAGCAAAATTTTCAAGTCTTTAGTGAAGGCAATCAATCCTCATTATGTACAGATTTCAAATCACAAATTTTCCTACACACTAAAATTAAGTTGTAATCCCAAAATCAATACACAAGATGTTTTCCTGGTCATTCACAGACACGCGTGGATTGGAGAGAACTTGAATATTGGACCCACAACCCTCAGTGAGGTGGAGCTAAGCAATGTTCTGCCTTTCTGTTAAAGCTCTAAGACAGTAAACGAGTGTTCTTTCTGCAGTCTATTTAGTGCTGCCTTTTCCACATTTTTCTGTGTTTTGTTGGGGATTTCACTTTCGAAATGAATACCCCGAACATACTGCTGAAGTGTTGTCTAGTGTTCCTAAGCCCAGGAGGACTGTAATGTGCTTTACAGAGAAAATCCATGTATTAGGTAAGCTTCATCCAGGCATGTTATAGTGTTATTGGCTGTGAGTTTACTGTTAATGAATCAACAATATATACTGAGTAAGGTGGCTGTAATGGTTGATTTTATGTGTCAATTTTACTGATCCTTGGGGTGCCCGGATTAAACATTATTTGGGGGGGGGCGTGTCTGAGGATGTTTTCTGATGATATTAGCATTTGAATCACTTGGCTCAGTGAAGCTGATTGTCTTCCCCAATGTGGGTGGGCATCATCCAATCCTTTGAGGGTCTGAATAGAACAAAAGGTGGAAGAGGAAGGAATTTGCCACTTTTTCCTCCTGCCTGCATGTGTGAGCTAGGTCTCCTGCTTGTGGCCTGGGACTCACGCCATCTGCTCCCTGAAGTCTCAGGCCTTCAGATTCAGACTGCAGTTATACCACCTGCTTTCCTGGGTCTCCAGCTTGCAAGTGGCAAATTGTGAGACTTTTAAGCCTCCATAATTGCGTGAGCTAATTTCTCATAATAGATTTCCTGTGTGTGTGTGTGTGTGTGCGCGCGCGTGCGTGTGGTGTATTTCCCTGCTGGTTCTGCTTTTAGGAGAACCCTTACTGATACAGTGCCTTTATACAGAAACATACATAAAACAAGGGTATGTATTAATCAGTTGATAAATATGCTGTGACCAGAGGCTCACAGGAACCTCACCCTATGTTTCCCTTAGAAGCATTAGTTCAAGACTCCCTAATTCGGTGTTTATAACGACATTATAGAACATAACTACCATAAACAAAGGGAATTGACCGTTATTATCTCCTTACTTCATCTTAAATTTTCACCTTACCCAAAAGCTCAGTTGATGTCCCTGAAATCTGGCAATTAGCCTTCTCTCCCTCTCTGTTGTGGATGAATAAAGGATTCTAAGAAAAGTAATCTCACAGGGCGATCTGATCATAAATTCCTAACTGGACAGGTCATGGTGGGCAGTCATGCCCCAGGCCTATGACTTCTTCCGTAAAAAAGCTTATCTTTGCTTTACGCAAGTCCTGCCCTTTGTTTCTGCGCTTCTACGGTAGCACGCACGGGGCTCGCCTCTTTTTCTGAGCAACCCACAGGATCTCCTCAACATTCCTGTAATCTCATCCCCACCTTGTTTTCTCCCGCCTCTGTGTAATCTTCCTTAGATCCCCTCCTTAAATTCAAACACACAAAAGAAACTGCAAAACTGTTATTCTACAGAGCATTTGCGGCCCTACTTCCCTGTAGTTGTTACCAGTTAGGCTCAGGTTTCCAGTTACCTTACAGGTGTGGACATTTTACATTGACACCATCCACACCCAAACAGTCCTCAAGCCTGACTATATGCATTCTCTGCTCCTCGGCTGCACTGTTCTGGACCAGGCCCTAGTCATCTAGCACCAACATGATCACAATGGACTCTTGACTTGTCTTCCTACTTTGGTCTATTCCCTTACAGTTCACGCCCGGCCCATGTGAAATGACTGTGGCTCTTTACCCTACCTTTGAGATCTCACCACACCTGAAACCACATCTCAACTCCAAATTCCAGCTGAGTCCTTGAAGCTCCTGTGACAACAAACTGTGGGCGCTCTCTGCATTTGTCACACTCCCCACCCTTTTGCATTTGTTGATCTCTCTGCCTGGGATGCCTTACCTTTTCAAGTTGGTGGACATCTTATCTTCTGAGACACAACTCAAATGTCACCTCCAGAGTCTCTGCTCCAAAAACAGGAAGAGGCTCCTTGCTCGGGGCTACCTCTGCATCTGGTACAGTTTGTTCTAACTTCCTTGATACGATCAATTGTTTAGATGTTCCTATTCCTTTGCCCTACTAGACTGTGCTCCTTGAAGATGGGGGCTGTCTTTTCATGTTTGATCCCATAGGAAATTTCCTATACTGCTCAGAACATCGCACTCAATAAGTAATGATGAAAAAAATGACTGAGAGCGTAAATAAATAACATTATTCCCACAATCTCACTACAACTTACTCTCCTTGATCTTGTACGAATCTCATCTTGGTCTCAACTCTCTACCCACTCAGAAAAGAAGCAGAGGTTTCTAGACAAAACTGTAACTGCCAGGTGCTGACTATTTTAAAGCTTATGGTTGAAACCAGAATACCTTTGCTTTGGCCTGAAAAACCCCCTTCCCCATTTCCCCACTAACTACAATTTATCCTTCCTTTAAGCTCTAAATTTTGTCCTCTCTAAAAAGCCTTTCGAGCTAGCCCCCCAGCCACCCCCAGCCTCTGACTATGTCATGTTCTGAGCTCCTTGGGATGTTCTTAGCATGTACTACAAGGGCTTTTTGTTAGACTTCTATGGTTCCTGACTAAACTCTAGAGCAGTAATGGAAAGTTCTTGAGAGCAGGTATCAGTGCATACCTGGCACAGAGTAGGTGGGAAACAGATGTTTGCTAACTAAGTGAATCACAGTAACTCTGTGAAGGCAGGCGTTATAACAGTTTAGGAGCAGTAGTGTAACGATTGAGAATCCATGCACTGTGATCCAACTGCCTGAGTTGTAAACCTGATCACATTCTGTCTGGGAAGCGTTAGGTTGTTCAATATCTTTGTGCCTCACCTTCCCCATCTGTAAAATAGGATCAACGATAGTACCTACCTCATGGGTTTGTGCCATGATTAAAAAAAGGTAATGCATATTAATCACTTAGCAATTCCTCAGCACAACACCTGGACCACAATGCATACTCAATAGTTAGCTCATATTAATATATTTTGTATAGATAAGAAAATGGTGCTAAAGAATAAATTTTCCTGCCCTGGTGGAGTAGCTCGGTTGGTCAGAGTGTCATTCCAACATGTCAACCTTGTAGGTTTCATCCCCGGTCAGGTCTCTCCTCTTCTCTTTTCTTCTCTCCCCCGTCCCCCACTTCTTCTCTCTCTCTCTCTAAAAAATCAATAAGTAAAATTTTTAAAAAGCAATAAATTATCCAAGATCATTTAGAAAGAAATTGAGAGGTGGGGTTACAGTAGTGTCAAGTTAAGGGGATTTCAAATGGTAAAATGACAAAGCTGAATTGGGAGTAACAAGGGTGGGCTGATCAAAGAGGAGAGTCTTAGAGACAGCCCTGCTGGATCTTCTCTGTACCCGGAGGAAAAACATATAGCTAGACGCCTCGAGAATCCAGCAGGATTCTCAGTCCTGAATGTGCAGGGTTTGAGACTAAAAGATAAGCCCTACCAAAAAGGAGACTGCATTCTAGAATGGGGTCCCAGAAATAGTGGCTCAGATGAGACACACAGGGTTAAAGACAAAGGCCAAGAATGGCTAGAAATGAATTCATAAGTACGGCAAACTGGATGTAGAGGGCAGGCTAAGGGTGGTCTTCCCCAGGTGGGCCCCCCAAAAACAGCTGAACCCAGCAGGGGGGCCCATGACAAAGGAGGGTCCGGAATGAACTGCGAATGCTTTAACTTGCTGAGAGGAGACTACATGTGTGGTGTTTCTCACTCATGCTTGGTTTGTTCACCCAAGTCCTCTCCCCCTTGGATGGGGATCACTTATATGCTTGTGCCCAGGGTCAACAATAATGACCCACAAAAATGTTTTAATTTTTTTTTCTTTTAGAGTCAAAAGGAAAGGAGATATAATAATAATGAATGAATAAAAATAAATCCAACCTGGATTATATTCATCTTTATACCAATATAGATATAAAATACAATCATCAATATGGAGGAAAGAACCCTTGAAGGCAAAAGTCCTCAGCTAAGTGACTGAGCAACTTTCCAAATAAAGCACAAACATCATAAAGCAGCTCTGCCCATCATGTAAGCTGGAATCAGTGAGCAAGGGGAATGTGAAGAAGAAGTAGAGAAAGTCCAGAACGCTAGGGCCCATCGGGGAAGAAATTTCTCTCTTCTGGATGAGGACAAAGAAGGTCCCATATTCTGCCCATTCCCCCACCTCCACCACAGTGATGGAACATTCTGCAGCCCAGAACATTCGGTGCCCCATCACATTAATTATACCTATGAGACCCACTCACTTCATCTCCTGCAACGTCGAAGATCACCCAAAGACTTTGGCATTCTCATTTCAATCATTAGATCAAGCTCTTCCTTGTGTTCAGCCTGAACAACAGCTAGCCCATTGATGGCGCCTCCAAATGTTTAAAGAATGACAGTATCGATTTCCCCTATGTTTTCAACTCTTGAATCATAAATGTAGAAGAATGGAATTTTCATGCTGCATTCTATAATCCATATATCTCTTCTTATGAAATATTAGGATCAATTAAGAGCAGCTCTCATCAATGAACTATTTTAAATGAGTAAGAAGGAAAAGGGATTATTTCTTCTGGATTTTGCACTCAACATTGTCCATTGGGGTTTATAAATACACTTTATCAAATCCCTCTGTGCAAGTGGTCCTGAGTGACCCCCCCAACCCAACCCTGCACCATGAGGGAATGAATAAATGAATATCTAACAGGGCCCACACAATACCCACGAGATAATCGGCATTCTGAAAGTGTCTGAAGATATCATGTATGATAGACACCAAAGAATGACCCTGTGCATTTCTCCCCTGAATTACTGGTTGGCAGGAATGGCAGAGCAAGGCAAACAAATCTGAGGAGGACACAACAGATGAATCCAGAAAATAGGGTCAGCCTGATGAGCAGACATCAGGAATGATACTTTTCTGTCCCCCACCCCCTTCTGATTTATGCAGGACACAGTTTTTCCTTCCCTTTGTTTTTCAATCTCAATAAATTCTAGCTCTAGTTGTTTACTACAGATGGCCCTACTGTTGACTAAGGGCTGGTGTATCAGTTATTGAAGGAAGAGGGGACCCAAACAGGCCCACCTCCAGAAGCTGAATTCTCAGCCCTGCTGATGGCTCTTGGGGGTTCCAGCCTCCTAGGGAGGAAATGCAGACTGCCAAAAGTGGATCTCTAAATTGAGTTTCTGCAAGGCCATCTTGCAGTGGTCTTGTGATCAGAAGGGACACTGAGGAAGCATCTCCACAATAGCCACGCTGAAAATAATTACTCTCACCCGCGACTACCAGTTCAGCTATGAGAAAGCTCCTGCACGCAAGGTCTGAGTTAATGGAAACGTAAGTATTATTCATTGCGGTCTATTATAAATTGGTTGTAATTTTCTCCTGAATTAAACTAGTTAGTATACAAAAAAATAATAATAATAATAACAAATGCCACAAAGCAAAAAGCAAACTCAGTGTCTGAAGGTTAATGATTGCTCATGAAAGCCACAGAAATAAATTATCTGCCTAGGGACACTGTCACATGATCAGCACAAAAGCTGCAACAGCCAAAAATGTTTATGTAGAGGAAAAAAACACTGTCAGCGTCACAGAACCCTTCCCCCCACAGCTAAATTCGAGTCCTGAGCCAGCCAGCTGCTCCTGACTGCTTACATTAAACTAATTTGTGCTGCTACATTGCAGCTGCTTAATTTTTAGTCTGAACTTTATCACCAATAAGTGTTACAATAACAAGCGATATGATGGTATCTCCAAAGAAATATCCATCAGCTCCCGAACAATGATGGCTCTACAAGAGCAGACAGCAGAAAAACAAATTTTAAAGAAGAAAATTACCCCCATACTGCCTCTTTAAAGGGGGGAGGGGCGAACTTTTAGTGGGAAAGGCTTTAAAACGCTGCTTTGTTCTGAAGGCCATTCTGAAATGAAGAAGGGGGATGATTGAAAAGGTTAGCGAGCAGGGGAGGAGTTAACAAGTAAGATGTGCTTTCGCCAAGAGAGGGTGATTTGCAAGGTGAGAGACTAAGAAGGGAGAAGGCCATTTTGTGACAACAATGCAATCATACCCTTTTTCTTGCTCACTGCCACCCCCCGCCCCCCAAATGTTACTGCAAACCCAACTGCAGCTTGGGCGGTAATTCCCAAGTTGCCGTAAATGTTGTATTTTGGCTAGCTGGGCACGGGAGCTTACAACATTACTGTCGTTCCCCGTGTTTTCCTGTGTTATTTTCCTAGGCCAGGGTAACTGCAGAGACTCTTCTCTGGGCAGAAATAGACACTGACCTGAACTAGTGGAAACTCCTGCCAAATATGCAGGCACTGTTTTTGCTACATTTTGGAATTTGGCTTAGACCCTCTGTGAGGCCTTTATTTGTACTGGGAGCTTGAATAGAGACCTAACAACTTAACAACAAAAAAAAAAGATTAAAAAAAAAAGCATTAGGAATGCACAGATATTTTTCCATTATTAATTAATCTGAATAAGATGAATGTTTTCAGTTTTCAGTTGAGCTATCTCCTTACACTTCCCTGTTTACTGCGGGAGGGACAATTCAACTTCACCCCACTCAGTAATTACAAAAACAATTCCTTTGAAAGCAGGAGAAGAACACCCATGTCAGCTATTTACAGCATTTTTTAAATTCTGTGGTTTTCAGAATTAAGGTTCAAAGTGAGGGTTATTAATGTTGAGCAATAAAGTAGTTTTTCTTGCACAAAGATGTACTAAATTTAAAAAGAAATGTGCAAGCTGGAATTATTTTCGCAGGATGGGAAGGGGGTGGGGCGGGGGGAGGTTGAGACCCACCCTTGTTTTTCCAACTTGACACCTTTACACCTCACGGTCCCAGCCCAGGTCCTGGCACTATTTTCTTTTTTCAGACAGCTGGTAAATCACACTCGGAGACTGACTCAGAATGCCACAGGGCAGGGCCCCGTCCCTGTCACCGTGGGTTTCTGTTGATGACCCCCAGCTGCAGCAGGGTGACTGTGTTTGTGAGAGTTCGCCACGGGGGCAATCCCAGGGGGCAAGGATGAGGAGTCCCTGGAGCCCATCAGGATGGCCCTGCACCTGTGCCAAGTGGGTCACCAGTTGCATAACGCAAGGCTTTCTCTCCACCCTGGGCTCCGTGGGACGCCTCGTCTGCTGTTGGCACGGCTTTAAGGCTGCTGGGAACTCAGACGAAAGCATCCTGGGGCCCGCAGGTGTGGCAGGGTGTAACTTGAATGAGGGCAACTTTTTAAAAGGCACCTAACCGTAGGCAGGCAGGGAAGGACTCAAGGTGGAAGGACAATGGAAGGGAGGGTCTCTGAGCGGCAACTCGCTTTTCTTAATGACAGAATTGGCAGCTTCATCTGCTTGCCCTGAACAGAGTGAAAGGCCTCGTTGCAGTTGGAGGCCAGACATCCTGCCAAAGCTTCCACCGTGACACCAGGGATTAAGGGGATGGAAGGTATCAGTCTACCTTACCCCTCTGTTTCTCCAGAGCGGGACTCAACAGGTCTGATGAGGGCACTTTTAAGGCTCATGAATAATTTCATGCAATTGGTGTGAAAGGCAGGTATAAAGACCTGGGTGCTGGTGTGCATGGGTGTGTGTGGGTGTGAACACACACACACATGCAGAGCACACATGTGAATGCAAAAGCAGTAGGTATGAAGATACTTGCCTTCACTCTCAAGCAAGCCCCACTATGGCATAAAGAACTTGCTATCAGCCGGGAATGATCTCACATTGCTGAGCAGTTTGAATTGGCTATTGTCCTGAAAAATCTCTTGAAACAAATCCTTTCGATGTAGCCTTTTCCAGAACAGTGCCAAATTAGAATACATTCTGCAAAGCCTGAATTAGGACGGTGATGCAGCGACATGGTTATTTTTACCCTGGTGGGCTCCTTAAGCAGCAGGACTCTGTAGTCCCCGGTTCCTTCATCCCATCTCTGAAGGCTTCTCAACCTAACTTTGCTTTTTAGCTGGAAATTATGGCTTTCTGGCTTCTAATTGTCAGAGAAGTAAAACAGTTAATGAGGTATGTTATAACTTCCAATTCACAGCATTAACACTTACAGTCATAAGCTTGAAATGTATCATTTTTCACAGAGGCAGAGTGTGGAAAGTAATATATGTGACTAAGGAGTACAAATTTTGTTTTGCACTTTTTGCCTCCATGTGCAAGCATAGGCCAAATTATAAAGTGACAAAAGTCAGGGAGATAACTATTCTTTCTCAGTGTTATAAATGACAAATAACTTGTCTAAAATTAAAGTCACTGTCACTATTACCATTTCACACAAGTATAATATAAACTATTTTACTCTTAAGATTATAAAGGACTTTATATGTCATCAAGAGAGATGATGTACATAAAAGTGTTTTGCAAAGTGTGGATGTTCTTTAAATGTAAGAAACATTAATATTATTGCATCTTTCTTCAAATATTAACCATAATCCATTTTAACTTTTATTTGCAACATAGGTGAGAAAAGGTATGTTGATCAGGCAAAATATTCCAGGAAATACACTCAAAAGACAAGAAGAGCCTTGTCACAAGTCTTCACTCAACTAGAATGCATGTGTTTGTTGTGTATGCAAATGAGGGGCCACACTGATGTCATGTGACTTGAGGGACACTTTGAATCATTTCTTCCTGCTCAGAACATGCATCCTCACTGATGTGAAATTTCCCCCCATTCAAAACAAGAAGCCAGTAACTCTGAAACCCCTCAGTTGGTGTGTGTCTGGCCGTACTGATCCGAAATGGTGATCGAGGGGAAATCTGGATAGAGATGCCTACAGGCAGAGCTGACCTGTCCATCAGGCACGGCTGGCCCCACGTGGAATCCATGATACTTTCAGGTATCCACTAAAATGTTCTGATTTCTTTTAAAATCAGAAAATATGGAGAACTTTTAGGTCAATGAATGTTTTCATATACAATATTACTATATTCACACTTGTACCAACATAATCATAAAATGTAATTTTTTAATATTTTTTAAGTGGAGGCAAGAGCCCACGAAGGCAAGAAGTGTATTAGCTTCCTATTGCTGCTGTAACAAGTTAGGACAAACTTGGTGACGTCACTATTGCACAGTTCTGGTGGTTGGAGTCTGAAACGGGTCTCACAGGGCTAAAATCAAGGTATCACAGGGTTGCTTGTTCCCCACAGAGGAACAGATGAGGGCCCTACATCCTATTAGGGCACAAGAGAGCCCAGTTTAAGTTCAAGGCCTGATCTTCCTGGGAAACACTGGGACTGCACCATCTAATGGAGGGATATGAGGAATCCCTCCCACCTTTTGCCCATGAATACACACTGACCCTACTGGCTCATTCATTTTAGCATAAGCTTTCTGAAGGCAATGCTAATGGCCACAGGCAAAAGGAACTGGATTGTCGAGATACCTCCACTCAGTCCATTGGAAACACCACATAGACTCTGGTTTGAAACCTGGCTCTCTGAGGTCACAGCCATATGATCTTAAGATGACCATTCAGAATCTGATGGATATGTTTTTGGGATTGGAATTATAACTACAAGAAGAATGTGGAAGGCAGTTGTTCCTGGCAGTGTAACGGACAGGATAGTGATGTTTACAAAAGCAAACTCAGGTGGAGCATGATCCAGCAGATTTCAGCTTGCTAGGAAGACCATTGAACCAACAGGACCCACAGATCCCTTACTGCAAGGGGTTTTTCTCTCCATGATATTATGCAACAGATTCATACCTCCTCATTTTTTTTTTCTTTTTACAAATACAGACACAGCCCCAGAGATGCCAAGTCCCCAGGTATTTCATGCTTGAAATACAGTGATGCAATGGCAAGCCTACAGTTTAAACTAAACAGCAGTCTGGAAATTTTTGAGATGGTAGATTCTAATTTCAACTCCCCTGTAGTCCATTCCTCTGTATTACCATCTATAAAATGGATATAGCAATAATAAACCAAGTCATGAAATTATTTATGAGAATAACCACTGATGGGATTATATAGCATGTTACCACATATAAAATTCCAAATAGTCCAAGCAATAAAAAGTAACATTTCCCAGTGACACCTCCATGAAAACCACTTTCTTCTGAACAAGTACAAACTTTCCACAGAGACGCTTAACCTACAGTACTGCACAGATGGACATGAAGTGTAAAACCAACGGCAAACAGGGGATTGTACCCAAACCTGAATTTGAAAATTGGAATGTATCACAATCACAATGCATCTAATAGTCTTCCTCTTCTTTTTTGAGTTACTACCTAAGCTTTTCTTTCCATGATGAAAATAAATAATAATAACATAGAAAACTATTTTATAGAAAGGCCTCCAAAATATTTTATGAATCTTCAGGTGAAAGATTAGGTTTTCAAAAAAACTTCTCCAAGGGAAAAACTCTACGAAGTATTTTTACTGCCATTCGATCACTGGAGATTTTGATTACTTGCTTTATTTGAAAATGTCTTTCTCCTTTGTTCATTCTCTAATGCCTGGTAATGGGAAGTATGATTGTGGGAGATACTTTCATAAATAAGAGGAAACAAATAACAATGTAAAAATACATGTGAAATTCCTAACTAAGGAAAACTGAATGGCGAGAGGATGGTAAAAATGAAAAGTTAACAACTGAAATTTGGTGGTTTTATTTTTAAGGGAAAAATAATAATTCTCCACCATTGATGTGTAATTTCGACAAAGACAAGATTTTAAAAAGTGGAAGAGCAAAGTCAGGAAGGTCGGGGTGTTAAGTGGGATTTCTGCAGAGAAATTATATAGTAACACTTTAGAAAGAAGACTTAGGTGAAACTTGAATAATGACATCCTGAGTACTGTTTGGCCACAAACAGTAGAAATTTCTCCCTTTGTAATACCTTCCACCTCATCTCTGCAAGACAGGACAGGGAACGGGGCGAACATGAACATCGGAGCCCTACACCCAACATGCAACAGCAACGAGGAAAGAAACCATGAATGTGGATATTTTATTCCAAAATATTCTTTGACATTCCCTAGATTTTTTTTTTCTATTTTGCTACTGTACGTGCCCAACCATGCTAGGGTGTTATACTATTTTAGACATGAGTTAACAGGTCTCTTACATACACACATTTCCACATTCCAATGAGACCTATTATATTCTTTTCCTCCCTCCCTGCCCCCCACCTCACACACCACTCTCTCTCTTTCTCCACCCACACAGTGCCCTCTCCCTCCACTCAGTTTTCCTTGTTATTTAACACTTCCCAATTACTGAATGTTTCCAGGGCTGTGCAAACCCACAGGACTGTGCAAGGTTTCCTACCATGTGACATGCTTGATTCTGCAAAATCAAATGGCCGCAGCCAGAGAGCAGGTAAAACAGAGCAAATGGCAGGGAAAGGAGGCTGATCGTTAGGTGAGTGGTGGGAATAGGCTTCCAGGGATCTTGCGGCCCTGGCTCCTCACTCCGCAATGTTCAGACCAACAACATCAGCTGGGACCTTGTCAGAAACACGAAGCTCAGGGCCACTCAGAACCAGACTTGCTGAACCAGAATCTGCAGTTTAACAAGATCCCTATGTGATCCAGAGACACGTTAAGAATAAAGAAACCACTCTGTCAGTCTCGTACCACCAGGAAACGAAAACAAAGTTGTCCACAATTTAAACATGTATACCCAGTAGGGGGAAAATTATAACTGCCCTTGATAGCGCATTTAAAGAGCTATTAGCCTTAGCTAATCAAGTTGCAGTTGCGCAGCCCCTCACCCTTCCATTGTCCTTCTCGTTATATACTAGGATTTTCTTTGCTTTACACACAGATTCCCTTTCTCTTTCTCCCAACAACTTCAGGACAATGTAAGAAAACTGCAGCCTAAAACGTGGGCTTTGGAACCCAGACCTGAAGCCGCACGCGCTCTCCCGAGTCAGACATTTAATACTGCGACAGGCACGCCATCAGGCACCACTCCCGGGAAACGTACTCACCGAGGGCAAAAGGGTGAGGGTAGGGTTACCCCTCCCGGAGGCGTTTTCACTGAACTCAAAACAAATTACTCAACACAGAGTATCTGATTAAGGAGGTGAGCATGTATTCTTTTCTTTTTATGCTACAAAGTCACGCTGGAGGACATTCATGAACCCCTTTGTCACATTTTCTAGGTGTCAATCCTCTTTCTAAGGCTAGTCCGGCACTCACTACAGAGGGGACAACAGGAGGAGGAGAGGGTTTTGGGGGGAAAAGGGGTGCTTTTGTGTTTGTTTGATTTTTGCATCAGCGGGGGTTTTATTGGAAAGTGCCTCCTGGGACTAAGAAGTGATAGAAAATAACAAGTGAAGGACCAGGGCAACACTACGCAAAGTCACTCAGAAAGGGGAGAATCGCTCTGTGGAAAGACCAGTCAATCTGAAAAGGGGTTCATTGCCACGGAAGCTTGGTAAAGGAAGAGCCCCATGGGGGCGAGACCCCTCCGAGCGTTCTGGCTGAAGGCGCTCTGCATCATTAGACTTTGAGTGTGCGCATTTCCACTCCCATGGAAAATGCATCCTTTGGGTAGAGAAGGGCACAGAATGGTGACCACTGACTATATTTCTGGTCCCATTCACAGGGTCATTCCTATTATGGTTTGGATGTTTCAAGATACTTTAACCTGTTGCTGCCACTTATCCAATTTGTCTAAATTCTACTTTTCAGATTCTTTCCTACAAAAAAAAAATTTAATTAAGATTTGACTTTCCCTAAAGGCTCATCATGGAAAGGAAAGGGCTAATCATGTGAATTCCAATTTTCTGGTTCTTAATGCTATAATTTCTCAGTGAATGAATGGGCTGACTTTCTCAACTATACATCAGTCTTCAACCTGGGTTAATGTGAGTCTCCCCATGAGAAAGGGACACTTAGCCAAGATGCTGTGGAAGCATCTTTCTGGGCTTAGGAGCCTGGAGGCTAAAGACAGACCATGGTAATTTAATCAAGGCCCATAGGGCCACTCCTGTAAACTTGTCCAGAGTCAGCTGTTAGCCTCTGGTGACCACAGTATTTTTCACATGGGACTATAATTAATCTCTAAGGTTTGAGATCCATGAAACTTTTAAAACCCTTTAGAACTATTTGCTCCTTCATACAATACAGGGAATGCCATGGGGGATATCAAAACACAATCATAAAGTTGTTCAAGGAGGGGTCGTCTATCTATTTCTCAACAAATATTTTCTGTGCTTCTCCCATGTGTCTAGTACTATGAGTAATGCTGGGAACACTTTGAATTGGGAAATAGACAAACAAGAATCTACAATGTAATGTGTTGGTACCATAATAGAAGAATCTAAGAAATGCAGTGTACAGAGCAGAAGAGGTGCCCAAATCTTCCAGGGCCAGTTTTCTAAATGAAAGTTGTCTTTGAGCTGAGACTTGAAAGGTAAGAAGGTTGGCCAAGTGGGGCATTTGGAGAGAGAAACTGACTGGTCCTGCAAAATGATATGGCTGAAGCTATAAAGCAGCTAACACTGAATGAATGGAAGGAGAAAGAACAGCTTGACTCAGTGATTAAGAAACAGAATAAAGCGTGTGCTCTGTGGATCAGCAGTATCACAGGGGATCTTATTAGAAATACAGAATCTCAGGCCCCTTCTGAATCAGATCTTCTGAACCACACTGCATTTTGGCACACTTGGAGAACTCTGTATTTCCGTATGGGTAGATGGTAAAGTCCTTAAAGGATAGTAGGAGATGAGCCTACAACCCACTGCAGGGCGACCTCACAAAGGGTCATATTGCCATACATAAGGGCAGCTTTAAGAGTTTGAGACAGGAAACGTATTAGATTTGCATGTTCAATGTTTCTCTAATAGTAGGAGAGAGAACAGGCTAGATCTAAGATAAGTTCGCTAGTTCTGGGCGGGGGAGGTGGGGGAAAGTCTAAAGTAAAGCAAAGCAACAGTAGAGAGAGAGATAGCAAGAGGCTTTTAAGAGGCAGCCAGGACAAAAGCTGACGATTGTGACTTGGATATCTAATTGGATGATGATGCCATTCACATCGATGAGGACGATGACAGGGAAAGTGGGTTTGACACGTCAGAACAATCTCTCCTAGACATGTGGAATACAAGGAGCTTTGTGCACAGGTGTGCAGAAGTATCTCCTAGGAATTTTATGCTTGAGCCTGAGCTCAGAAGAGATCATCACAGGGGGTTATTGACACCAGGGACAGAGATATTATTTTCCAAGGAGGTTGTGTAAGTGAGAAAAGAATCCTTCCTCTGCTTATTTTTCCACAAAAGTTCCAGGGCATTGTTGCCATTACTGGTGAAGAACAAGTTCTAGGTTCTGGAATTTTTTGTGTGACATTCCTGAATACCTCTAAAATATTTCTGTCCAAATTCCCACTTCATTACGGTTCTATGTTGAATCGGGTAATTGTACATGAGTCTGATTTTAAGATGCATGTTAATGATTTCTGAAAATTAACGTGTTTCCCATCTTAAGAAGTGCATGTGCATTTTACGAGACTGTTTACCTAGTGCCTAAATTTAGAGCCATACACCAAAGGATATGTAATTCCCTGCTATGTTCTCACACCATGGCCCGCCCAAAGCAGGCATTCTTGGGAAAGAGAAAATTTTTGTATTGATTTTCCTACTACACTACTAAATGGAAAGCTACCAGGACCCCTCAATAAAAGGTTCATTAAACCAGGAGTGAGCCCTGGCTGGTGTAGCTCAATGGATTGAGTGTGGGCTGAGAACCAAAGGGTCCCGGTTCGATTCCCAGTCAGGGCACATGCCTGCGTTGCAGGCCAGGTGTCCAGTGGGGGCCACGTGAGAGGCAACCATACATTGCTGTTTCTCCCTCTCTTTCTCCCTCCCTTCCCCTCTCTCTAAAAATAAATAAGTAAAATCTTAAAAAAAAAAAAAAACAGGAATGAAGTGATATAATATCTGAGATTGTTTTTAAAATAATTCAGGGGTGTTGAAGGAGAGAGGAAAGGGAATATAGGGTAAGGCAAAAGTAGGTTTATAGTTGTGAGTATGAGAAACACAGAGTTTATTCTTGTATTATTATTTATTATTTAATAATTAATTAATTATGTATTATTTTCCATGGGAACAACTGCACACCTAGTATTGCCCCACCCTGTATATATGAAAACAAAACTGGTCATGAGTTGATAATTCTCAAAGCTGGGTGAGTAGTACTTGGAGTTACTGTGGTATACGTTTGAAACTTCCATAATGAGAAGTTTTATTCAAAAATATAAGGAATGACAGCTGAAAATTGGACTTAACTTCTTGTTCTGGAGCAGTCAGATTTCTAAGGACAGGGCAGGTCACAAAGTAAATAACAGTTTAATTTCGGGATTTGCCAATAGCCTCAAACTATTGCTCTTTGCTTAAGGCATTTTTGTCATTCCAATTAATCCAACATCATTCAACACATTCATTAACATTATACTTACTACATCTTCCAAATCATAATTAATAGAAATAAGACCAAGTATTTTATGGTGGTATAAATCACTGGGAGAATCTTCTCAATTATATAGTTGATGAAAGCAATAAATGATCATAATTCTGCAAATTCCCCACAAGATGATCCTCAAAAGATCCATAAGGTGCACTCATTTAATTTAAATTCCTACACAGCACATTGAAATATCTCCAATATTTCAAAAGCCAAAGTTAAAAATATATACATAATGGCAGTTATATCTAATTTGGCTTTTAATATATTGGGGGAAAGATTATTCATGAGAAATGCTTATAAATTTAGCCTCAAAGTCTCTCTCCTAGTTTGCCATTTAGAAAAAAAAAGCCAGAAAAAATATTTGTAAAAAACTGAATTTTTTCACAGTTACTAATATCAAATGAGAAAAAAAAAACACACAATGTGTGTTTATTTTTGATGGCATAATACACCATTAAAATAGTACAGGAATAAAGACTCAGTAAGGTGATCGGCAATATTACCTATTGATGTAAACAGGATTCCTGAGTCTAAAAAGGTTGAGAAATGATTAATGCTGTTTTTAAATTCACACTGATGTTCTTACCCAAAAATACTTGAATAAATCTTGTAGAAAATAATATACCGGAATATACCTAAAAATATTTTATCTAAAACTTGACTATTGCATAAATATAATGTATTTTTTTTCCTTTATTAAGTTATTTGTTCAGGTCATTTGCCTGTTTGCTCTCAGAACCATTCCCTATTCTTTCCCAATCTCGACTGTATTTCAGGGAGCCAACTCTATAAACTACATTTCCCAGGATTCCATTCGAACTAACTTCTTGTTGGGTGTAGCCAATAGGAGGCACTAGTGGGAGACTTGAAAGTGGGGAGCAGGGAGAAGCCAAAGTGTTTCTTCCCCTCTTTCTGAGTAGTGACTTTGTCTCCTAAACAGACCAGTTGCCATGGGAGGGCCTCACCCTTTATAGTTCTAGGCCCCAATGGATAGCCCTTTCTTTTTAGAATCTGGGCAGTCGCAGTTCATACCCAGTGATGCCCACCGGCCTCAGGCCCTGGTAACACTACCTCTGCCTTGGTTCCTCCAGCAATAAAGTGATAGAGGCTTCCTGCCATTGCTAATCTCTGGGTTGCCTTCCTTCCTCTGTCTGATTTGTAAGCTGTCCCAACACCTTTGTAATTATTTCCCCATAAGAAATGTGTTTGCTGAAATGTATCTGGTACAGGCTCTGTTTTCTTGACTGGACCCTGACCAATGTACTCTTCATCTTTAATTTTGCAATTTTACAGCCTTTTTAAAAATGCCATTATGTGTGTTTGGCATGCTTTCTACCCTTACAAAATTATTCTATCCATTGTCTATGATCAACTGCTTCTTAAATAGTTCCAGGTATTCTTACCAGAAATTATATTGCTTTTCTGAGTACCTGGTGAAAGACTGTTTCCAGACATTTGGAAGAGATTTTTATTTTTAAAATTGGTATCACTATTGTTCCGTTTTGTCCAAGGGGTCAGTCAGTAATTACATATTTATTCCTTACCACATATGGTAAGGAATACTAAAGTTAGATTTTTTAAAATGAGCCCTCCTGGAAAGGAACTTACCATCTTGCCATAGAATATTGGACATATTCATTGAAAAAGACTATACGATATTAGTACACATATTATTAGCATTACGACATATCTACATACACCTTTACTTGTTTGTGCAATAGGTGCATTCGAAAAAAGTTAAATGTAAATCAAGTCAAATGTAACTTGTTAAGAAATGCTAGTTGTAAATAATATAGAGGTTTAGAAAATAAAAATCCACCATTCTACCTACTTCCCCCATCAATTCTCTCCCAGCTTTGCTAATTGTATTCCCCAGAGGTGAATATTTTTAACAGTTTGGTATGTATTCTTCTAGACACTATTCAATACGTATATTAATTCAATTATTCAACAAATATTTATAAGCATCTACCATAGGCCAGAAACTTTCTAAGCACGGGAGATTTAGCAGTAGATAAAAGAGACCAAGCTGCTACATGAAGTGTGTACTCCAGCAAGTGAGACAATGATAAATAAACACACAAATATATAGTCTGCCAGTAGTAATAGAGACTAAGGAGGAAAATAACTGGGAAGACAGAGGGAGCAGGCTTTCTATTAGTGTCTTCTCAAGAGTATGTTGCTTTACAGATTTTAGATATAAATGTTTAAATGGTTGACAAATACCTCCTTTAGTCTCCTAGATTAGGAAAATGATCTCGACAATCTTTTGAGGTTCCTTTCTGCCCTATCACTTTGCTACCAACAACTTTACAATTAACCACATAATTAACAACTCTGTTTTAGCAATTTCTTCAAAATTTAATATTTATGAAATTCTAACAGTTCCATGGTCCTTGTCCCCTCATTCTCTTCCTGTTCTAACAGATTCTTTCTCTGTTCCCTGGCCCACCAGCCACACAAATTACTGTCTTAGGTCACATAGGCATCGAAGGTAGAAATACATCATTAATATGTTGATGCTGGAAAAGCAATGCAACTTGTCTGACAGTTTCACTACACCCTTCTTAAATTCTCAGAGTGTTTGACACACCCAGAACTTCCTGCAGAAAGCTCCTGATACAGCAAATGCTAAGTATCATCACAGCCTGGCCATAAATTAATAGACAGCATTCAGTTGCTGAGTAAAGGGCAGGTGGTTTCAGACTAGCCATCAGCTCATGAGGGACCAACGTCAAACCTCTGCCCTAAACCAGGTCCCACTGGATACCATCTCATGTGGAATGTAAATCTGATCTTTGCAAAAATGTGCACCAGGTGTCATGAAGCACTGGAAGCACGGTATAATAAGAAGGTGTGTCCTATCGAGAATAAACATGGAGAGAGAACCAAGCTATGGAGAAAAGGCAGGCAGAGGGGTGCTGTCCCAAGAACAGCCTCTTCTAAGCGATGCTGTTGGCCTGCTAGCTGCCAGCCTCCTTGGAGCATCACCATATCCCAAATCCCAGGACCTTCTCGTCTCTGTGTGAGCTAAGATAGTCCTGGTCCTCTTTACTTCCCCAGGGTTTATCCTTACTTAAAACCTTGTTAACTTGTCACCTGATGGCAATAAAGCAGGCTTATAGCTGTGTTTAAAGAACTTTGTCAACATCATTTACACAAGTTATATAAATGTATAAAACAATAAGTTGCCTGTCTAGTAAGGGCAATTATCAATAACACATTCCAAAGGTCCATTATATACAGAGCACTTCAGGAAACATGGACCACAGGGCCATTATGACCCAATAAAAGTGAAAGTTTCACAGGAAGTTTGACAGGAAGAATTGCATTGTTGCCCTGCAGTCCCAATGAAGAGCAGACTGTAGACTAAGGTCCCAGGGCTCAGTTCCCAGCGCCCCAGTGTAGAAGCTGTTTAACTCTCAGGGAATTACTTCCATGTTACTATGCCGAGATTTTTCACTTGTAAAACAGGAATATAAATAGTTCAACTTCCACAGGTTGATGTGAAGATTAAATGAGTTAACATATGTAAAATGCTTACTTTTATAAATATTAATATTGATAGCTTACAATAATGGAAAGGATGGAGTGTACAAACTTTGAAAATAGTAAAAAGAAAAATGTTGTCTCAATTATGTGTTTATCTTTTATACTTATGCTAATATCTTAATGTGTATAATGCTCCACCACAAAACTGTAAGACCTGGGAAGGCCGGAACCATGCTGAAAGTGCGCATCACTGTCTCCCAGCCACTATCACAGTTTCCAGCACACAACAGGTACTCAATAATATTTGTTAAATTAATACATGGGTAGTCTAAGCCCATGTTTATATCCTATCGTCAATACACTCAATTAATAGAAAGTGCTGCCTCGTTTTTTCCTTTTCATCTTTCCAGTACAGGTTTTATTTACTTACCGTGCTGCTTCGTTTATCTGACTTATGTTTCCTCAGCAATAAGGCAAGGAGATTCCAACTTTGCATGGTCCTACTTAATAAAGCACTGCTTTCACTTGGGAATCTTTTCTATCTATTCTTTAAGTGCAAACAATTTATCTCACCTATTCTTCATTCTGAATTCTGCCCAAAACAATGTAGGAAAACCCTGGAACATTCAGGAAGTACCCAGTGTGTCCCTGGGCCCCTTCCCCCACAGAGAGCCTCTGAGTCTGCTATAATTGATTTACCATGACCCGCACATGCACAAGACTGGTGCTGGAATTCCTCATGGCATCCTTAGATCTTTTTTGCCACATTCTTTGACCTGCCTCTAAGAGGAAGCCAGCTATCTCTCCTCTGGCCTGTGCCACAGATGTCTTCCTCATCAATACCATCTGTAATCCTGATGGAAGTGATGGTCAAAATTTGTTGCATCTGTTATTGGCCCTATCTTTGTAGTAGGAGTAATGAAATTTGGCTTCCAACCTCATTCATCTTTATACAGAGAGCCCAAAATAACCTATAATTAAAACACTAAAGTTAGACATAACTTGGAGATACAAAATAAATGTGGGAAAAAGTGCTTCTTCATGACAATTTTGAAAAAAAAAATATCAACTCCAGAAACTATTTATAATCTAAGCTAGTAGAAAATAAAATTATGAAAAGATAGCTTTTTATCGGTAGTACTGAAACTGGAAATGAGTGGAGTGTTTGATAACCTGAAATTTGCTCTTTCTAAAGCACTATTTTCCTGTTGGAATTGGGAGTTGGCTATTGTTTTATTATTGTAATTATTTGTGAACATATGGTGTAAGGAATGGGAACATAAAAGTGATTTGCAGTTAAAGTATATCTAGAGAAGTTAATTAAATTTATTTTTTAAAGGAGCAAAAAAGTGGTAATTCTATCACTCAACATTGAAGATGTTTAATTTAGATATTAAATTGATGTTTAAGATTTTTCAAATAATGTATTTTATATTAATTAAACAAGATGCTGAGAGTTTTCAAATGGCAAAAAAAAGTGTCATAGTCTTGATGTTTTGGTGTTCATCAGAAATATATTTTTGCAATTCCTGAATAATGTTTCTCATTATCATATTGATAATAACTTCTTGCCCTAGAAGAAAACTTAATTGCCTTTTAGTTAATTTTATATACTCTTATCATAGGTAAGAACATTTCTCTGGTTTTCTGGTGGTCTCAAATGTGACTGGTGGTGAGCCGGGCCAGAGCCCCATTTTCCTGTTCTCTACCAGGCTCTTGTGGGGCCGTCTTGAACTCAACAGAGTTTAACCAGGTCACCTGCAAACCCTGAGAAAACTGTCTGAGGAGAAACTATCCAAAGTATGTGGGCATCATTTTTGTAACTTTACTAACTGTGAATATTTATTCTGCCACAAGGAATAAAATAATTTTTTGCTTTGAACAAAAATAAAGAATTTTGCAAAACAAAGATTTAAGTGATAACCAAAGTTGTACTGGTTAGGAAAAGCTATGAAGATTACTAAGTCCATTTCACATAGAAATATCCAAAGTTCTTCTACCTTGAGAAGTAAAAACAAGACCAAAATTTCAATGCTATGCCAGAGAAACATATTTTAGTCTTACCCTACTCTATTGGTTGCATCTCATAGTCATAAAGAAGGGTTAAAATTTCATTAAAGCAGTTTACCAGCATTACTTATACAAAACGTCACCATCTATGGACAAGAACATAGCTCTGGATTAGGATGCCTACCTTCCAGTCTGGGCTGTATCATTTCCTAGGCATGCATCTGGGGCAACCTACTTAATCTGTCTCAGTGCCTCGTATGGAAAAACAGCTATAAGAATAATATCAACCTTAAAGTGTTGTTGTGTGGATTAAAAAGATAGCCTATAAAGTTCTTGGAACCACTCGGGTATATAAGTACTCAATAAATATTAGGTTCCTATTATTATTGTTATTATTATCAGTGCTAGGTTACTAGGTCATCAACAACAAATATCCATGGAGTGTGAACACATTAGAAGACATTGTGAGATGCTGCAAAGGAATAATATGGTTCCTTAAAGGAGATTATGATGCAGTGGAAGAAGAAGAAAAAAATGCAAATATAAGTGATAATAAAAATATAAATGGCATGATGAAATCTAACTAGGTTAAGTGGAATAATGTAAAGAAATGTTATTTAATTATTATTATAATTACCCATTAATAATCAGTAAATTACTAAGTTATACCCATGTTGACACTGTTACTTTTCACACAAAAGTTTTTAAACAGGTAGCTCCAAAATTCTTAAGAAAGTCTCATTCAAAGAACATTTTTAAAAAGCAACTATTACTTAGCATAATAAGTAAATATATCAAAACAGCAGCTAACACAATAAATATCTATCAAACATTGAAATAACGTCTTTAAAATAGAAATGTCAGCATTGTTTGCCTTGTTCTTGACATTAAGTCAATGTAATAAGACATGAAATGGAAATAAAATGTATAGCTATTACCATTGGTTGATGGTGCGGTGGTCTACTTAAAATTTCCAAGGAACAAACTGAAAACTAACATAACTAATGAAAAGATTACTAACATGGTTGAAGACAAAATAAATACAAAAAACCCAGTTGCTTTCCTAAATAATACCATTAATAATAATGAATGTAAAGATACAATTTTTTCACAATTGCCATGAAAAAGTTAGATACCTAGAAATAAGTCAGAAAAGGGTAGGACTTCTGTGCCCCTCCAATCCCCAAAACTACAACATTCTAACCAAGAGACAAAAGAAAATTTGAATAAAAGTTACATACCATATTCTTAGATGGAAGACTGAATATTATTAAAATACTTTTCATGGATTGATTTATAATTTTCAATCAGTTATAATAAAAGTATCAGTGAAATTTCCTCAAATTTGGCAAGGTAAATGTAGTATGCTCTGGAAAGATGGCTAGAGGATACGGTCAGGTTTCATTTGGATTGAGGAAAATAAGAAAACGTGTCCTATACACCCAAGCTTATGGAGTAAGGGCCATGCACTTACATATGCACAGGAAAAGTCTAGAAGGAAATTACTTTCAAAATGCTTATCTCTGGGCAATAGGATTACGGATGGATTTAATTTTCTTGTTGTCCTGTATTTTCCAAAATCTTTACAATAACTACATACTGAATCAGAGGAAATATACATTTTTAAGAGAAAAGAAAGAACGAAAAAAATAAAGAAATAGCTTGGGCTTTGGGAGCAAGGATGAATGCCAACAAAAATGATAATTTTGTCAAGCTCAATAAAAACTGAGTCAATATACTGAGAAGCCTTTTGCACGGCTTGTAAGCCTATACTTATTATTAAATCCTGTGCTGAGACTAGGCAACCACACAGGTATAATTTATTAACTTGTTAATTGTTGGCAAATAAAACCCTATTTAATGCCACAGACCTAGGTTTGGCATTCGAGAAGATGAAAAGGGGCTACGCACGAGAAAAGCCTAAACATTTTCCAAAAATGAAGATGCCTGTGACGTAGAAGTATGGGGGTGCTTGAGCCAGGAGAGTACTCTGGCAGAGAAATAAGATGTAAAGTGGCTGCCAACGAGGACAAGTAGATTTTGTGGATTCGGTCCTGGCCCTGGGTCAAGACTACCCAGGCTACTTACTGAATTTGGTTTCACTTTATGAGGATTGACAGAAATCTCCTGCGAATTCAAACAACCATTAGATGCTGTGATGGTCACAAAAGCAGTGTAAAATATCACCCTTGATCTCCAGAC
Source organism: Micronycteris hirsuta (assembly GCA_004026765.1). NCBI lineage: Eukaryota > Metazoa > Chordata > Mammalia > Chiroptera > Phyllostomidae > Micronycteris > Micronycteris hirsuta. Next base: position 171,313 of record PVJI01000428.1, read on the forward strand.
CTTTCAATCTGGTTATGGAGGAAAAATCACACATGAACAATGTGAAAACAAGACAAAGAATAAATAGACTAAGTGCCCGAAGGAGAAGTGCAGAGAACTGGTGTAACAGAAGGCCGCTGAAGGATCGAATTTAGGGGCCAAGGTGGAAAGAAAAATGTTCATGCCCCAGGAAGACATACTGTGACCTGCAAGTTCATCCTTGCACCCTCCATTCCCTCTTTGATGTGGCAAGAGAATCACAGTCCCACAGGCCAGCCTGTCTCCAGGAAGGGGTGTCCAGCCTTCGGGCATCTCTGGACCACACTGGAGGCAGAAGAGTTGTCTTGGGCCACACGTTAAATACACAGACCCTACTGAGAACTGACGAGCAAAAAAAGGTTTTAAGTAACTTTATGATTTTTGTCTTGGGCTGCATTCATAGCCATCCTGGGCTGCGTCTGGCCCGTGGGCCACCGGTTGGACATCCCTGCTAGTTGGTACTTAGAAATTTAGCCCACCTCTTAAACAATAGATTTTTTTTTTTGAGTCACATTTTTTTAATCATATCAAGGCTTAATCCATACCACTTTTCTCTGACAAAACTCTTACTTTTCCTAAATTGTGAAGTTGATATGCCAAGATGTTTTCCACTAAAGTCAGTTTATCCAAGCTGTGATAATGTAAGAGACTCAAGAGAAACCTTGTTTTAAACAGCTTTGCATCAGATACAAAAAGTCATTGTGGGCCGTGATCCAGCAGGAGAGCATACGTTTTACATAGTCTACCCTGGAGATGGATGTCAACATCAGATTGCATCAAAAATTCCAAAGGGAATTGGATTATTCAGTTTTCTTTGATTGGAATGCAGAGGCAAATGGAATTCAGGGTGAGATCCGAAGAGATAAGGCCTTTGCTTTTTGAAGGGATACCAAGGTTTTAAAGTGGTCAGAGATCACTCCAGTGGAGAGGGAGGGGTTCGGGTTACAGAAGGAATTCAGCTTCACACACAGGACTGTGTTGGCCCACAGATGAACGTGACAGCGCAGTCACAATAGGCTGACTTAACAAAATCACAATATAACTCATTACAGCAAGTTTTTCATTATGTCATGGAAAGGCAATCTATAGGAACTGGTGCATTAATATTATAGAGGGAATTAATTTAATTATCCAGGATATTTCGGCACACGATGGAATCCAACCCAGAGTAGCAATTCCAGCATTCCCTGGATGAAAATACTTGTTCTCACTTTTGTGCTTTGTCAGGCAGTAGCACTGGGCACCAAACACTCAGACTGTGCCCTGGCTCCCTTGGTAGAATTTCTTTGACACCTGTTACATTTTAAAGAGCTCTATGGAAAATATTTTCTTAACTATTCAACGGGCTGTAATTGATTTAGGTCCATAGAAATGCTCTGAAAACTTAAAATCAAAAGTACTCTACGTCCTAACATTTTTTCTTGGGTGTTTATCTTTACTCTTCCTTGACATGGGCCTACTCATAAGTGGACAGCCTATTGGAAACTCCCGTGGGCTGAAATCATGCTGATCTGAATCTGTTGTCCTGAACTTCAGTGTCAGTTTTTTTGATAAGTAAACATGATTGGACCACAGTGTGCTTGTATGATGAATTTTATCTGAAATCCATGGTAACTGAAGCCCCAATTCTAAATAGATGAAACCAAATCATGAAGCTATGTTTATATGATTTAAATGACGAGATCTCCTTTAGCTGTTATTTCAACCATGTTCACCACTGATGTGAATCACTGAAAGGACAATTATGTAGACACATCATGTTGATAAAGCCAAAAGCACCAAATAAACTGTGCTGCAGAAGAGTTGATGGCCACAGAAAGATACTTCCACCCATACACAAAAACCTATGATTCTCCCCAATGGGCCAGGCACATTCTTCACTCTGCTGTGTTGCTGGCAAACTTTGCCTGGCTAAACAACGCCTTTAGAAAGCATCACCTCCAGAACGTCTTCTCCGATTGTGAGTTACAGAGATCAGGCTTCCCAACACTTTCTTTACACAAAGCAAACACTCCTGAGGAATCGGTAACTTGGATGCAAATTCTAGCTTGGTCATTTACTAATTGTGTGGTCCGATCTGCAAGCTTTCTCAGCTTCGGCCTCCTGCTGTGGGAAGGAAGGGTTACGAAGACAGTAGAGAGGAGCCTGGCACACAGCAATGGCTAATAACGACCAGTAACGACCAGTAACGATGAGCCCATGGATGTTCAGTCAGACCCACTGTTTTCCCTCTTGCACATTTAAGTTACTTATTGAAGATACAGAATTTGTGTTGGCATTTTGCATGTTATGTTATGTATTGATACATTTTTCAGAAATTCATACAATCTGAATATGTCATCTAAATTCACTTGTTAAACTGTTGAAAATGATTTTATAATGAATGGGACCAAATCATTCAGGACAAACCCATCTCCAATTTCATTAAGAAAATGAGTGAGACTATAGGCTTGAGGCACAAAAAGAAGATTTCTCCCTCCAGAAATATGGTTATATATAATCTAAGTTTCTCAGGTCTGGCTGTAAACAACTATTATTCAGCCCTCATGACCAAAAAGAATAATTGATGGCATTATCTTTAAATATTCAAATCTATTCAGTAGAAAACAGACTGATTGGCCACGAAAAAACTATGGATCAGGTAACTGCTAAGAAGTTTTTTTTTAATTATGGACCTCAAATGTTATTTCTCCTTCTCTGTCTACTATTTTCATTTTTCTCATAGCTCATTAGTTCTTTTTAAAAGGTATGAAAACAGAAATAATGATTTTTTAAAAATTCAGCATCTCTATGAGAGTTTTAGGAACTGAATGTCCTTTCTGAAAATGGCTGGAAAAGTGCTGAGTCAGAAAATTTTAAAAAGCAAGCAAACAAAAACACATGGAATCCTAGTGAGATTATTAAATTCCAAGGAGAAAGAGAAACTCCAAAAATTTTCCAAGGAGAAAAACAATGGGTTACCTACAAAAACAAAAATCAGTTTATCATCATATTTTACATCAGTAGTTGAGTATTAAAAGATAATAGAGAAATGCCCTCAAAAGCTATGAAAAAAATGACCTTGAACCTCTATTCCTATAACCAGATAAAATATGAATCCACATGAAGAAAAAGTAAAGGTACTGTTATACATGCAACAATTCATAAACTTTATCACCCAGGATCTCAGGTAAAAAACACACCAACTACAAAAGAGAAATTTAAAATAAAAGAGGAGATTTTTAAAAGTATAACACGTTACAGTAGGATGAGGGATAAAAAACACTGTACTTACAGTTAAGTCTAAGTTATTTTGACAATGTGGTTATAAAGCTCCATGCAATTGTTAGGAAGTGTCATAAGAAACAGAAGAGTAGCATTTGAGAAATCAGCAAGTCTAGAAAATTCTAAATGATTCAATCAAAACTTTAAAGGTAGGGGAGGAGAGGGAAAAGTAAAAGCACACTTGCTACCATGAGGGAGGAGGATTAATTCTCAATGTTGGTTAAAACATACAGACTTAACCATGCTTATTAAGACTGTAAGGATAGATAACCCAGTTTAATGTGAAAGTTTCTACCTAAGGATATGAGTTTAGTTGGTGCGGCCCGGTGGGGGCCTTCGTGGGAGACCTGGTTCCACAAGGAGGAACTGTCAATGAGAATGGGTGCCCCTGGCCCAGCAACTCTGTTTCTGGCACTTAGCTACAGACATTCGCACATGGGCACAAAGGTATGAGTGTACTTAGCCTCGCGGAGCCCAAACCGCATGCTCTTCCCCTTAGAATTGGCTTATAAGGTAGGTACTTCTTAATATGGAGTGCTATAAAGCCATTATTAAGATTGAAGTAGATTTAGATTTATTACACAGACATGGAAAGTTATATTCTTTCATGGAAAATGTACTAAAGATAGTATGTACGATATGACCTCAGATTAGAAAACTTACAATTCAATGTGTGTGCATTTATGCACATTTATGTTTATCATGCATAGAAAAAAGTGTTACAAGCAAAGTAAGTAGAAGGATAGGACTGGAAATATACGGCAAAGAAGGATTTTCAAATTTTACTATGTATAACTTTTGTGTTCTGGATATTTTCTACAATAACATGTATTTTGCACTTTTATAAACCAAACAAGAAAAATGAATACATATGCTTTATTGATACAAAGTATTATATTTTATGGTTTAAATAACTACAAACCAATGTGTTTTAAAAAGAGTGGAGAAATAGAGATTCTACTGTTGGACATGGGATGCATATGAGATTTTATGTGACATCATCAGCAAGCAGTGAAATCCAGCCATTGGAAGAAAGACGGGAGAGAGAGGGAGGGAGGAGACAGAGGGAGGGAGAGGGAAGGAAACAGTGCTAGCAAATACCTAAGATGGGCAGACACTGCCTCACTCAACAGAAAATGACCTCTTTCAAATTGTGACGTGACTTAAATATGTTGTCGGCTTATATTCTGTGAAATGTGATATTTATCTCTGAATAGATTACAGGTCTCTTCAAGTAAACCTCCCATCTGGACATAACAGCTAAAAACCGCTAAAGGGAGAGGGAAGCAGATACAGACTGTCGGGCAACAATTATTTTACCTTTGGGAACTGAAACTATTTTTATTCAAAAAAAAAAAGTTTACAGAGACAGGATTTTCATTTTTGGCTTCATAAACACTACACACACACACACACACACAATGATTTGCTAGGGAAAACATCTAACAAAGTGGGTGAATATCAGTTGTCCTAAAAAAAAGATCCTAAGATAGCAATAGCCAACATGTTTATCAGTCCCTCTCACTCTCCACATTTACTTTTACTCTGTGACTAGGTATAGAGAATAAAAAGCTAAAAGAGGACATTTTCTGGATCCTCAGGTTGCTGATGGAAGAGTGAAATATGCCTGAAGTAGTTCATTATAGAGCAATTTGGGAAGTTCTATATTAGAAGTAAATAAAAGTACATCCTGACGTGGCTACTTTGGGATCTATGTAATTTTGAGCAAGTTGCTTAATCTATTAGTGTCTCAGTTTTCTCATTCATAAGGTAGATATAACAAGTATACTATTCCATAAGAGCATTCTGGGGACCAAATAACACACAAAAATCCACATAAAAAATAAGCAGTTAGTCAAAGTTAAAATATGCTACTATTATTTGGTGAGGCCAGATAAGTCTCAGAATTTGAAACTTTACTGTGGGAACCTACAAGTGATTATGCTGAATCTTAAGTTTTTATCCAAAATCGGTGGGATGGAGAGTACCTGTGTCAGAGAGCACGCTGAAGATTGAATGAGCTCATCCACGAGAAGGATTTAGATCAGAGACTGGCACCTAAAAATTCAATTAACGTTAGTCATTATCACTAACAGAGTGCTTCAAAAGGAAGTAACAACAAACTCCTCTTAAGGGTCACAGAGACTATGCTGGAGAGGAGGTGGCATCAGAGGGACCAGCCTCAAATAATTAGCGGGAGTGCTCCAAGCAGGGAATCTGAAGGCAGATCACGGCAGGCCATGAAAACAGCAAGAGTGAAGGCATAAAGAATTTAATAATGATGATACTGATAATAATAATAATAATAAAGCATCATCAGTGAAAATGTCCTCTAGGATATATGATCTGACGTACAGCAGAGAAATGATAAACCAGAGAACTTCCTCCGTACATATGGGGTTATTGACAAAATTGGAACAGAGCAAAAGTGTGTGGGCTGAGCAAAATGTAAATAGATCCCCTAGAAAAACAACATCAAAAGATGTGAGGAAGCAGCAAGGAAAGCACAAGAAGAAAGCTTCGAGAGGCAGAGCTGATGAAACAAAAGAGGCCGAGAAGGGCAAGGGTTTCAATAAGGAGTGACTGGTCAACCATGTCAAATGTCGCACAGATGTCAAGTAGGGTGACAGGGAAAGTGGGGCCGTTGAGCTGGCCGATTGGGAGGATGCTGGAGAGAGAGGACTTTTAATTGTGTGGTGTTGGTGGAAGCCAGACTGTAATGGCTGAGGAATTAATGAGATGTGAAGACACTAAGTATTGACTAAAGATAGACCTCTTTCAAGAAGTTTAGTGATTTAAAAAGTGAGAGAAACCAGTCTCATAGACACTAGAAGACATTAATTTTTAAAATACAAATAAACAAAATTCACATTTGGTTTTAAAAAGTGGGGGGAGGGGCAGTGTGCAGTAAACTGCCCAAGACATCCAAAGAACTGCAGGGAGAAAATAAAGATGACAAAGGAACCTAATACTTTGTTTAAATGGGATTAGAGGATTAGGGCAAAATTGGGGGTGGGGCAGAAGCTAAAAAGCAGAAAACTTTAAATGACTAGGAAATTAAGATTCAGAAAAAGAAGAACGGGGTAGGAAGGTAGTGGCAGGGGGGTCGTAAGGACAATCTTGTGGATTTGTCCAAAGGGCAAGAGGTGAGCTTAAACTGCTACAAAAGTGATTGAAGCAAGAAAGCAGTCACCCTCCCCCTTAGGCTGAGTCAGGGACACAGAAGCTCCAGACCAGAGGGTCCTGGTTAGAATTCTGACCGCTGCGCGCTAGGATACTCAGCGCTAAGTCATGGGAAACCGCCGGACCGGACCTCACGGCCTGCGCTGGCTGCCACAGGGCTCTGTCTGCAGCTCGAGTTAGGGCACCTGTCTGGGAACACTCACCCACCAAGGCCATGTGCCGGAAAAGGAAACCCGTCCTGAACAAGCCAGCGCGGGAAATTTGAGAAAAACATAAGAAAAGGCTGCCAGACAATATGAATGGCTGCATTTTGGAGTACAAGAGAATATTAGATGGTATTTTTCTGGAATATCTAGAAAAATCTGCCTTGGAATATTTCAGTCAGCTCTTGGCTTGCAGACATAGGCCAAGTGGTTTTAGAAAATGTGACCAGTCACTCTGTTCTGTGCTGTTCTCATTTGTACCCACATCTGTAGAAAAAGGAAAATTAGTTTTCAGTCCCACCAGCCACTCCGAATGATGTGAAACTGAATGATTCTCTCCTTTGCATTTCCTTCATTTTCACAGGAATGTATGTCCCTGATGCCCTATCTTCTTAACCATATTGTTAGCCTCAATTTTGTTTTGGTTTCCTTCTTTTGTCTAAAAGAAGTTAGAAAATGTGTTAAAAGATAAGACAGTTTTAGGACACCCTGGGTGAGGCCAGTTCTTATCCAATCAGGAGGCTTTTATGTGGAAAACACCCCTGAACTAGGCTGAGCTACTGGTTCAAAAAAAAACTTTTTGATGAAGCATTCTGCGGAGAAGAACTGGTTCTTACATGAAGAAATTAATGCCTGCCCCCCAGTGCAGTAGTGAATTCCTTCCAGAAACATTTTCTTGTTGTTATGTAAACATAACCTAAGTGGGTCTGTTAAAGATAATTGCTAATATTCTCCTACCCTAGTAACTGGAGGAAGAATAAAAGAAGATAGGAATTATTAAGAGGGAATTTAGAGGCAATAGGGGGAAGGGCCAGTTTCCTTGTAACAGCCAAAGGTATTTTTCATAGGCCAGAGACTGTGAGAAATTATTTTTACACTACTTGGTTTCTATTTCTTTTTCTATTCTGGTTACTAAGCAGACAGATGATTTCTCAAGATCTTTGAGTGCTTTTTTCTTTGTGTACCTGAATATGTTTGTCAGGATACCCTTTGCATCTTGAAAGTAAACATGGACAAAACTTATACCTAAGTCATAACATTAAATTGTGAATATATAATTTTTAGAGAGGAGAATATTTCACGTTTGGTCCATTGTAATCTATTCTCATCATATTCTAATTTGCTAACTTATTTCATAGAAAAAGAACAAGAAGGACTTGGCCTCTGATCAACGTCACAGCGAAGCAGAAGGCCTCGTGTAGGAACTCACAATTTGACAAATTATATCTGATTTTGGTGTTGATGGGGCAGTGTAGACCCCGCATGAGACATGGTGTTTCAAACAGGGTCGGAATGAACACTTCGGGTTACAAAGGGTCTGGCAGGGGGTGCCATGTTTCTGCTGCCCT